>JASPKZ010010699.1:2210000-2618808 GCA_030220185.1 Diploptera punctata
TATTATATCTGGCTTCCTATAAAGACCATGTAGTTCATTGTTATGTACTCTTCAGCATTCACCCGTTTGTTCATCTCTCCTTCGTCCAAAAATTCTCCTAAGTACCTTATTCTCAAATACTCGCAATCTCCTTTCCTCCCTTAAAGTAAGAGTCCATGTTTCACATCCATATAATATAACTGGTAGAATAACAGTTTTATATATTTTCAGTTTAATGTTTTTTGAAAGGAGTTGGGACATCAAGAGTCTCTGCAATGCATAATAGCATGCATTACCAGAATTGAGCCTATGTTTAATTTCTGTGTGCATCTCATTCCTATTTGTGATTATTGTTCCTAGGTATTTGAATTCAGCCACCTCCTCAAAATTTCCCTCATTTGTCATTAGCTGTCCATTTCCATTGTATAATGTATTTCTACGTGTGACCATATATTTAGTTTTATTGATATTTACTTCCAGTCCTAATTTCTTAGTGTTAGTCAATAGTGTGTGCGTGTTGTCCTTTAGTATCTCCTCGCTATCGGCCAATAGTACTACATCATCAGCATAAACTAACAGCTTATTAATACCATTGAGTTGTAAGCTGTCCTCATTCTCTAAAGATTTAATGGCATGCTCTAGTACAAAATTAAATAATAGAGAAGATAGTGCATCTCCTTGCTTCAACCCATTCTGGATTTCAAAAGTGTCCGAAAACTGTTTGCCTACATGCACCGTACTCTTTGTGCCATTTAGACACATTCGTATAAGTCTAACTAACTTTTTAAGAATTCCGAACTCCAGCAGGATACTATATAACTTCTCCCTCTTAATTGAATCATATGCTTTTTTGAAGTCTACGTATAGTTGATGTACAGTACCATTATATTCCCATTTCTTTTCTAAAATCTGTCTTATACTAAACATCTGATCTGTTGTAGACCTGTTTCCTCTAAATGCACATTGATGATCTCCTAGAATGTCATCAATATAGGGAGTAAGTCTGCTTACTATATATATTTGTTAGAATTTTGTACGAAGTTGAAAGTAATGAGATGCCCCTGTAGTTGTTGCAATCAGTTTTATCTCCTTTCTTATAAATTGGTACGATAATTGATTCTTTCCATTCATCTGGAAGAGCTTCTTTTTCCCAAATCATACTAAGCAACTAGCGTATCTTGTCCATCAATTTTTCTCTCCCCTGATTTTATCAGTTCTGCTGGGATCTCATCTGAACCTGATGCTTTATACATCTTCAATTTTTCAATCGCCATTTCAACCTCTAATGCACTTGGTTCTGCGACTAGCATTTCTGCTGTCTGTAAATTATCCTCCTCAATGTCCTGTTCTGTATGCACATTTAATAGCTGATTAAAGTAACTTTTCCATCTATTTAATATACTCTTGGAATCTGCAATCATATCCCCATTTTGATTCCGAATTATGTTTGATCTAGCCTGAAACCCTTTTTTCTCTATACTAATTCCCTATTGTTCCAATTTTTTGCATTCATTTCAAGATCATTAATCTTCTCTCTCAAATATTCCCTCTTTTTACTCTTTAGTAACTTGGTGGTTTCCCGTCAAATACTACCCAATTGCTCTAAATTTACCTCATTTGGCTCCTGTAACCATTTCATTTTTTGCTAGATCTATTTTCTTTACAATGTCGGCACATTCCTCATCAAACCATTTCTTGTTTTGCCTCCTTTTTTAATAACCAATGCTTTCTGATGCTGACAATTTAATAGTATCTCTTATAGCCTCCCATTCTTTATTTATATCAGTTTCTTCTTCATTTGCCACATTGTCATCTGAAGATAGTTCAAATCTATTAGCAATTTGATTTGGTATTCTTGCCGCATTTCATCATTTTTCAAGTTTTTTAATTCAAATTTTACAGAATCATCTTTAGCGTTTGTTCCTCTCATAAGCAATAGCCGTTGTCTGATTTTCACTCTGACCAGATGATGATCGGAATTGCAGTCTGTCCCTCTAACTGATCTAACATCGATGATGCTACTGTGCCAGCATTTGTCCACTAATATATGATCTATCTGGTTCCGAGTTTCTCCATCTGGAGACGTCCAGGTGTATTTATGAATATCCTTATGCTGAATTGTTGTGCTCTTAACAATGAGATTCTTTGATGTGGCGAAGGTGACTAATCTAACCCCATTGTCGTTACTATCTTCATGAACACTGAATTTGCCTATTGTTGGTTTGAATATATCTTCCCGCCCCACTTTTGCATTAAAATCTCCTAAGACAATTTTATATGATATCGTGAAAGGCTATCAAATATGCATTCTGATTCTTCATAGAAGTCATCCTTGGTCTTGTCATCTTTATCTTCTGTGGGGGAATATACATTTACAATTATAAAATCATGTTGTTTACCCTTTAGAATTATGTATGATATCCTATCACTAACAAACTTAATATCTCGGATAGCGGATAGGATCCTCCTTCTGACTAAAAAACCCGTTCCAAATGCAGGTCTTTCTGCACTCCCGTAGTACAATGCAAAGCTTCCTGATTACCTTCTCCTGGCCACCTAACTTCCTGTAAAGCGACTATATCCAGGGGCGATTTATGTAATTCCCGCGTTAATATCTCTAGTGCCACGCTATTGTATAAAGTCCTAACATTCCATGTTCCTAGGAACATGTCCCTGTATTTGAGCCTTTGGCATGGGTTCCTTGAAGTAGTCCCCACCCGGAGAACCAAATAGGGGACTATTTGACCTCCGGAAAGTTTTACCCCAGTTGAACCCATGTCCGCATTTCTTGACGGTTTATTTTTATGGTGAAAGATCGTCACTCTTTCGACCAAGATACTTTTTTCGTCTGGCTTATTACCTTCGACTAGTCCGGCATGGGTAACCCTATCGGCAGCAGTGCTACCGCCGGCATAGCTCTCAGGATCATTTAAGCACGCAAGCCACTCCACCACGACAAGGTAAAGATACCATGGAGGGTTGTCCTTCCACTGTTCTTTATAATTTTCTAATTCTATATCTTGTATAGTTAGATTTGTTTTGTCTTTTACTTCAGAATTAAGGCTTCTTATAAATTTATATACTTTGTCTTGTCTTCCGTGTAAATTGTGTTCCATTTCTGCTATGTATCTTTCCCAAAGTTCTATATTTAATTTTCTGGTGTATTTTTTTACTAATGCTCTTGTTCTATTATATTATATTCTGGTCATTCTTGTTGTTTTAAGTATTTTTAAGTAGGCCTCCTTTTTATCTCTTACCAATTTCTGGATCCCATTTTTTAGTCCTTTATTTCTTCCTCCTACTTTCTTTTTTGCTGTTTTATGTACGAGTCCTAAATTCTACAAAGGCTATGTTGTTCTCCAAGGCCTCGTAAAAAGAAGAGTTGAAATGACCAGAGTGTACCCATGTAGACATCTGCAAAATGATTTGCTCTTTGAGGGAAGAGTGTACTGAGTTTGTCAAGACATCTCTTGAAGCCATCTGATATCCACCTTCAAATGTGGACTGAGAAAGATCTATTTCTCAGTATGGTGTTGTGGAGAGAGATCGAAGCGGAGATTGAAACCTGAGAATGCTGATATACTCACCATGGTTGTTTTTTTTAAAAGGTAAGTTTTGCTTACAAATTAGTGACTACGATTAAAATTTTATGCAATTTAGTGTATTAAAATTGATATCAATTGTACACGCTAAAAGTTGACCTCAAACTACTGGATATATCATTCTTATTGGGTTTAATATTCTAAACTGGATCACAAAGACATTTTTTTAAGAATAACACTGCCAAATTTCCAATAACATCAAAATCTTGAAATTTTAAAACAAATTTTCCCTAAAAATAAAGCCACTTTCACGGATAGTTAGATGCCGGTTAACAATGAAAGGGAGATGCAAAATCTGATTCATTTAGTGATGGAAATTTTATGAATGGGGGTGAAAAGAATAATATTGTGGAATTGATTGTATTTTTCACAAATGAGCATAAAACGAATGTGATTTACTGCAGTCTCAATATGATAACATGAGCAGACAAATACAAGTGGCAGGAAACATTACTTGCTTTTATATCCATCTCAAAATCTGAAGCAATAGTTAAAGATTATTCCTTGTTCCATGCAAATAAATTTGCAAATATCTTATCCAGTATGTTGATTTGTTTTTTGTTTAAGTTAGTTTTGTGGAATTTTGTGTTAATAATATAGTACTACACAAGTTAATACAACTAAAGAGAAAAATGTATGCCTAAATAGAGATTTGAACCCAGGATATCCAGATTTGCGCGCTAGCACTCTACCTTTTTTGCTACCCAGCCATTCATATAAAGACACAAAATTTTCTCACTTTAAACCCTGTGTACTCTTTGTGGTGTATGTAATCACATTACAATAAAGGCTAAGATTTAAATTAAAATGTTTTATACCTCACCTCATATCCCATCTTCTAATTATACCAGTTCCAAAGCTTGGATAGCTTCATCTTCAGTAATTTGTTGTTGACTGATGTAATGCTGATCAGGAGAACTGCTTCTTCCTCCCTCTGTTGGTGGATCGATGAACCTCTGGATGAAATCAGAATCCCCGGGATTCTGAAGATGAAGCTGCCCAAGCTTCAAAACCAGTATAATTAGAGAAATGGATATGAGGTGAGGTATAAAACATTTTAATTTAAATCTCACAGTGATTTTTTCCTACAAAAATTCACAAATGCTACTTGCGAATGTAATATAAAATTTATATACTCAGGCTTGCCATCCATATGCAATATTTAAAATTTGAGTGCCAGTGTGCAAAGCTGGATATCCTGGGTTGAAATCCTGCTTCAGGCATACATTTTTCTTCAAAGTTAAAATTGGGAAACACATTATGAGGTTCTTAATTAATAAATTAATGAGTCATTTTAACATCTTACCTCATATTTCATGTTTTTCAAACACGGTAACTATAGTTTTCAAATGATCTTGTCATTCATTTTCAACCGCCATTATGACTACCGGATATTCGTTGGAATCTCCCTCTATAACGTTGCCATCTGGTGTTGATTTGACGAACTTCGAGATATCGTTGCCATCTGGTGTTGATTCGATGAACTTCGAGATGAGGTCACGTTCATCCGGAATGTCGAAATTCATAGATTTAAATTTTATTTGTTCTTCTGTATAAATATTTTCTCCCAAACTGTCAAATCCAAAGGTTTTTCCAAATGTTTTAGAAGTTTAGCTTCTTTTCAATTCTATGACCTTCCAACAAACTATGTGCTGCAATAGCTGATTTTTCAATTTCACCATTTTTAATATTTCTAAAGTGTTCCTTTGTGCGAGTGTCGAAATTTCTTTTTGTTTTTCCTATGTATACTTTATTGCAATCTCGACAATCAATTTGATAAATTCCAGATTTTTTACTATCTGGGGTGTTCATTTTCTTATTGGTTATTAATAAGTTACCAAGGCTAAATTTATTTATCGGTGCCAATGTAATATTGAATTTCTTGAAAATTTTTTGAAATTTGTTATGTATTCCAGGATGATAGTGATTTTCTTAAATTGTTTTCCTTTCTTTGAATCAGATTGCAGGGTAGTGTATTCTTTTAATCTTTTTTGTTGTCTGAATTTCTTCAATTTAGTTATAATTATTTCCTTTCCAAAACCATTTAAATTAGCTATGTCCAAAATGTGATTGTATTCTTTCTTAAAATCCTCTTCATTTAGTGGAACATTAAATAATCTATATATCAAACTGTTGAAAATTGCATGCTTATGCGCAATATGATTGAAACCTGAAGACTTTATGTAATTGTCAATATGAGTGTCTTTTCTGTATTTCTCTACATAAGAAGGAATGAACAACAACAAAGAATTGAATTCAATATATACAGAAAAGATACTCATATTGACAATTACATAAAGTCTTCAGGTTTCAATCATATTGCGCATAAGCATGCAATTTTCAACAGTTTGATATATAGATTATTGAATGTTCCACTAAATGAAGAGGATTTTAAGAAAGAATACAATCACATTTTGGACATAGCTAATTTAAATGGTTTTGGAAAGGAAATAATTATAACTAAATTGAAGAAATTCAGACAACAAAAAAAATTAAAAGAATACACTACCCTGCAATCTGATTCAAAGAAAGGAAAACAATTTAAGAAAATCACTTATCATCCTGGAATACATAACAAATTTCAAAAAATTTTCAAGAAATTCAATATTACATTGGCACCGATAAATAAATTTAGCCTTGGTAACTTATTAATAACCAATAAGAAAATGAACACCCCAGATAGTAAAAAATCTGGAATTTATCAAATTGATTGTCGAGATTGCAATAAAGTATACATAGGAAAAAACAAAAAGAAATTTGGACACTCGCACAAAGGAACACTTTAGAAATATTAAAAATGGTGAAATTGAAAAATCAGCTATTGCAGCACATAGTTTGTTGGAAGGTCATAGAATTGAAAAAGAAGCTAAACTTCTAAAACATTTGGAAAAACCTTTGGATTTGACAGTTTGGGAGAAAATATTTATACAGAAGAACAAATTTAAATCTATGAATTTCGACATTCCGGATGAACGTGACCTCATCTCGAAGTTCATCGAATCAACACCAGATGGCAACGATATCTCGAAAATCAACACCAGATGGCAATGTTATAGAGGGAGATTCCAACGAATATCCGGTAGTCATAATGGCGGTTGAAAATGAATGACAAGATCATTTGAAAACTATAGTTACCGTGTTTGAAAAACATGAAATATGAGGTAAGATGTTAAAATGACTCATTAATTTATACATTTTTCTCTTTAATTGTATTATCTATTGTATATGGATGGGAAGCCTGAGTATATAATTGTAAATATCACATTTATAATTAGCATATGGATGGCAACCTGAGCATATAAATTTCAATATTACTACAAAACTGTTTACGTATTTCTTAAGTTGACTTTTTGCTTGATTTTTTAAAGTACACTCATAGATTTTTTTCCTAAAATAGTTTCAAACAGTATAAAACCATTAAATTTAGAATAAAAAATCTTACAATGAGTCATTTGAAATACAGGGTTCCCACAAATGCTCTTTCGGGTTTCGAACACATGTAACTTGTGTTTAAATGAACTTACAAACATGAAACTAGTACTAATGGAAAGAGAAACTCAAAAAGTTTTGGTTATAGTATCACAGTTGGCAACAGTAACGCATAATTACATACAACATTGTGTATTTTTGGAAGTGAGAAAATGGCTGGTATAGAGGATAGGCGAGTATTCTGTGTTCTCGATTATCATGTTCATCAATCTGTAATTGTTGTTCGACATTTTCCAACAAGATTTGGTGAAGATCCACCCAGTGGTCCTTCAATTCGTAAGTGGTACTCTGATTTTACGACAAGAGGATGCATCTGTAAGAGGAAATCTTCTGGATGCCCAGTTGTAAGGCAACTGTAGACCGGATTCGTGAATCTTTTACATGTAGTCCTCAAAAATGATCCATTGCAGCTAGTAGGGAGCTGCAGATCCCTAAATCCACTGTATGGAAAATTCTGCATAAACATTTGAAATTTTATCCATACTGATTGCACATGCTGCAGTTCTTAAAGGAACAAGATAAAATGGTGTGTCATACTTTCTGCGAGAATATGCAGACTCTCATGGAAACTGATGGGTTTTTCGAATTCACAGTGTTTAGTGACGAGTGCACCTTCCGTCTTTCAGGTAAAGTGAACAAACATAACATTAGAATCTGGGGGTTGGAAAAAACCAATACTTACATGCAGCATGTCCGCAACTCTCCTAAAGTGAACCTATTCTGCACTTTAAGCCTGCAGAAAGTGTACAGCCCGTTCCTCTTTGTAGAGAAAACAATTGGATATGCTATAACAAATGCACCTGCCTCAACTGGAAAAGGAAATACCCAACGTGATCTTTCAACAGGATGGCACACCCCCTCATTTTCATAATGAAGTCAGATTGGAGCTCAACACCAGACTTGGATTGGCCATGTTAGTAATGGAGAACTACTTCCTTGGCCTCCACGTTTGTCAGAATTCACACCCCTTGACTTCTTTTTGTGGGGTTATGTCAAAGATCTTGTGTACAAGCCACCTCTTCCACAGACTGTCCTTGATCTAAGGGGGCGCATCACAGCAGCCATCAAAACAGTTGACCATGATATGCTACAATGTTCTTGGGCAGAAATGGACTACAGGCTTGATGTGTGTTGTGTTACTAACGGAGCTCACACTGAACATCTGTAAACAAAACTTTTTTTGAGTTTCTCTTTCCATTTGTGCTAGTTTCATGTTTGTAAGTTTATTTAAATGCAAGTTACACATGTTCAAAACCCGAAAGAGCATTTGTGGGAACCCTGTATTACTTTCCTCAATTCTAGTGGCTACCACGCTCACCTCTGAATCTGAGGTTGAAAACCAGCAAGGATTGATGGGTTTTTCAAAATCTAAAAATAATTAAATTGGCTTCCTTCGTAAGAGATATAAAGCTATGGATCCAGTATTGTAAATATATGATTCATATGGTTTTCTAAGTGCTTTTTTTTTGCTCTCATATCTTCATTTTTATTTCAATTGGTATATGTTATCTCCTGTCACTTCTGCCAAAAATTCACCACTGTTTTTCGTTAGTAACTTTTTATAATAATTAAGCCAATTATTATCCATACTTATTAAGTTAATTCTCCCTGAATCTTTATTTTCAGTTTGTATTAAAAACTTATATATAAAACAGTTTTTTAAAGTTATACTACATACGGCTCTTAAGTATAGGAACAAAAAGAAATGAAAACCATCTGTAGGCCCTAGAAATGGACTTTTGGAGAAATTGAATTACTAAGTACAGCACATACATAATCAAGTGATCCGACAAATGATGCAAATTGAAGGAACCATCATAGACACAACTGAGACAAAGAGGCTATTATGTTATGGTCATCTAAAAAAGAATGGAGGAAGATCGTTGCCAAGAAAGATAAGGAATGGTACTCTTCCATGCAGATGGAAAAAAAATGTTCCAAGAATCGTTGGATTGATGGTGTTTATTCAGCCATGCAGGACAGAAACCTACAAATTAATGATCAGCAGGACTGTTAAGCAAAGGAAAAAAGGAATCAGGAACCAGACTCAGCTGTATTAAACCTGAATGATAATGTAATTTCTTACAGTAGGTAATAAAAAACGTTTTATTTTAGAGAGAAAATTAATGCTCGGACCAAGATTCAAACCCTGGATCTCTGACTCTGCGCGTTTATATTATATAGGTTACACCATCCGAACCCCGATACAAACGTCAATTCTTTCCACATATACAATTCTCTTTCATCAGGAGGCCGGAAACTGTCGCTATCAACAACGCCATTTGATGATTTCTAGTTGAAGTATTTTTGTTGAGAATTTATACATTACTTGTAAGCAGTAAATTTTGATATTATATTTTAAATTAACATGTTCCAGAAACAGAATTGTATACTTACTTACTCACTGGTACTATTGAACCCGTAAGTTCATCGCAGACATAAGCTCTCCATACATCCCTATCCTGGGCTAATGCTTTCCAATCATTCCCTGTATAATCCACTTCCCTCAAATCATAGTTAATGTTATTCTCCCACCTCATTCTTGGTCTACCAACTGGGCGTTTTCTCTCTGCCTTTCCTACAAGAAGCTTCCATACAAGTCTTTCATTCCCCATACGTGCAACATGACCTGCCCATCGCAGTCTACAATACTTAACTGTTCTTATTAAATCTGGCTTCCTATAAAGACCATGTAGTTCATTGGTATGTAGTCTTCTCCATTCACCTGTCTGTTCATCTCTCTTTGGTCCAAAAATTTTCCTAAGTACTTTATTCTCGAATACTTGTAATCTCCTTTTCTCCCTTAAAATAAGAGTCCATGTTTCGCAACCATATAATATAACTGGTACAATAAGTCTTATATATTTTCAGTTTAACGTTTTTTGAAAGGAGTTGTGACATCAAGAGTCTCTGCAATGCATAATAGCATGCATTTCCAGAATTGAGCCTATGTTTAATTTATGTGTGCATCTCATTCCTATTTGTGATTATTATTCCTAGGTATTTGAATTCAGCCACTTCCTCAAAATTTCCCTCATTTGTCATTAGCTGTCCATTTCCATTATATAATGTATTTCTACATGTGACCATATATTTAGTTTTATTGATATTTACTTCCAGTCCTAATTTTTTAGTGTTTCTCAATAGTGTGTGCATGTTGTCCTTTAGTATCTCCTCGCTATCGGCCAATAGTACTACATTATCAGCATAAACTAACAGCTTATTAATACCATTGAGTTGTAAGCCTTCCTCATTCTCTAAAGATTTAATGGTATGCTCTAGTACAAAATTAAATAGTAGAGGAGATAGTGAATCCCCTTGTTTCAACCCATTCTGGATTTCAAAAGTGTCCGAAAACTGTTTGTCTACATGCACCCTACTCTTTGTGTCATTTAGACACATTCGTAGAAGTCTAAGTAACTTTTTAGGAATTCCGAACTCCAGCAGGATACTATATAACTTCTCCCTCTTAATTGAATCATATGTTTTTTGGAAGTCTACTTATAGTTGATGTACAGTATCATCATATTCCTATTTCTTTTCTAAAATTTGTCTTATACTAAAAATCTGATCTGTTGTAGCTGTTTCTTCTAAATGCACATTGATGATCTCCTAGAATGTCATCAATATAGGGAGTAAGTCTGCTTACTAATATATTATAGAATTGTATATGTGGAAAGAATTATTGATGTTCGTATCGAAGTTCGGGTGGTGTAATCATCATACTGACATGCAGAGTCAGAGATCTGGGGTTCGAGCATTAATTTTTAATTCTAAATTAAAACAATATCATATTTTGGAACATGTTAATTTAAAATATAACATCAAAATATGATGTACCACTTAAAAGTAATGTATAAATTCTCAATAAAAATACTTCAAAAATCAGTCATCAGATGGCATTGTTGGTAGCAACAGCTTCCAGCCTTCTGATGAAAGAGAATTATATATGTGGAAAGAATTGTTGACATTCGTATCAGAGTATGGGCACAGAGTCAGAGATCCAGGGTTTGAATCCTGGTCCGAGCGTTAAATTTAATTTCTAGAATAAAATTATATCCAATTCTGGAACATGTTAATTAAAAATATAACGTGAAAATTGTATTTGTAATATTTCAGTTTTAAAATTCTTTGGTAGCAGAAAAAAAATTATGCCTAAAAGTTTTTTTTTTTTTTTTCATTCATGAGATATTCACAAATCATGTAATAGTTTTCTAGAAACAACAAGCTAGAAAGTGCTTTCATTTTATATTTCTGGTGTGTTAGTTTCCAAATTCATATTTTTAAATTACTGCCTACTCTTATCAATTACATCAAAAAATTAAATACTGCACAACCAGAGCTAATAATGTAAATTTTAGGAAAAATAGAATTGGTATCCAATTGTGTTTTCTGAGAAAATAAAATAAAAGTAAGAGAGAAAAGTAATTTGCTACTATATTTATTACTGAGATTCTTGACAAAGTTTTAACTCCAGCACCTAACAGAATTCAAGAAATATCTTAACATCTGCAACACATATATTACTACTTTTTTAAAATAAAGTAAAGCATACAATGATATTTAATTTGTTCATATACAGATGTTTACTAACCAGATGTAACACTGTATGACTTGTCATACTCAACTGGACTGCCACACATAAAGAAGAATAGAAATTGGTGAACTCTCTCCTCAAAGCAAATCAAATGAAGTGGTAAATTAGAACTTGTCAAACAGGGTAGTTATAACTAGTATACAGATTTTTAAGTAGTATTAACTTCAAAATGTATACAATATCCGATAGTAGGTAAATGTCAAAATGTTCCAAAATTTTATTTAAAAAATAGTATTTTGGTACAAATTACATATTTAAATTGACATTCCATTAAAGTTTAGTGTAATTTTAAAGTCAACAAAAAAAAACAAGAAATACATAAAAGATATTTCTCTATATTTTCATATGTAAAAAATTAAGTTATGTTGGATAACTTGTAACTGGAACCATCTCCATTCACAACTCTTTCTCTGATATCCATCCATAGTAATTCTGCCCAAAGGCAGGTCCTTCACTGCAATCATAGCATTTTCATGCTTGCTTGCAGCTTTACTAGGGAATTGTAGGTGTGGTAGCTTCCCTTTGCTTTCCACACCGGTGAAGGATGATGATGATGACGATGATAATGATGGCCATATGATTTCGGGGACCGTTTGGGCCTTAAAGTTTTTTTTACATATGTCTTACAGGTGAGGAAAAACCATGATAAAAACCTCACCCAGAAAAACTGCCCCGACCGGGAGTCGAACCCGGGCCTGTTGCGTGACAAGGCAGCACGCTACCTCGAGACCACAGTGGTGGACTTCTCTGATATAGTAACTAGAAAAAATTAAACAAGTATCTTATTTAAGCACTATGTAAGGGTACACCAGGCTATTAAAAATATTAGAATGAAAAAAACTTGGTATTAACCTCTAGAATTCCGTGCCATAGCTGAGTGGTTAAGGTAAGAAGCATTGGCACAGAGCTATGGGACTTATGCTGGTTCGAGTCTCTATGGGGAAAGAAATTTTCTTGTGGTATTTTGACCAGTATGGGACCAGTGCCCACCCAGCATCGTTAGGCATTTGGGTAGCTACAATAAGTTGTGGCTCCAGGTTGAGAAAATCAGCTATAATGGCTGGAGGACTTGACATGCTGACCATATCACCCCTACACTGGCTGGATGATCGTCTACCTCTGTGATCGACACATGCGGATGTGAGGCCAGCAGCCGGATGGTAGGCTAAGGGCCTTGTAGGCCTGTCACGCCAGGAGTTTTTTTATTAACTCTAATTGTTTTCTCATTTCCACTTCCTTGTAAATAGAAACTACCAATAAGAAATTTTAGATGCATGCTAATGCAAAACTGTCAATCATTAGGGTTTCTCTAGAAATGGAAAGTGTCAGGATAAGCAAGAAAATATCATAAGAACTGAAATATGTATCTTATTATGTAGACCTAACAACAAATTTCAATTTAGAATTTAACATAGTATTTTGTAAAATAAATTACAGTCAGTATATGTTTTGTAATTTCATACAAAACTCTCTAACTCAGTACTTGAGGTGGAGTAAAAAAAAAAAACTGGGATGGTTTTCCCCATTTAATTAGACATAATTATGAAAATAGCATACATGTGGGACGTATAGTCTTTATTTCATCAATATGAACATATTGCAATAGTGTAAAAATAGGATGCATTAGAATGAAGTCACACATTCATTATGTACCTTTAGAATATTTTCTAGATATTTTAATTGCTTTCTGAATTGGTTTATTTATCTATGGGGGTTACATAGTTCTGCCAATTTGCAGACCGATGACAAATCAATGATTTTCTATGGAAAAAGAAAATTTATCAGTGCATTACTTTATAATAATGGTGAGAGAGAAAAAATAAGTGAGACATTTTTTACTGTACAGTAAAACTTGTTCAAAGCAGAATCACATGGGACCAATTTTTTTGTCCACATTAAACAACATTCCGCATTATAAAAAACAAGAAATATTAACCAATCTTAGAATATACAGCACCGTATATGCCTTTTTATGTACCTTGGATTAATTATAGTTCTGCTGCTATTGGAAAGTGAAGTATATGTACGAGTGATTTTGACGGTAACGGGTGAAATAAACAGTCCCGTTTTGTCAGCGTTAAAATGTCTCTTAGGCTCATATCCTGAAATTAAAGTATGCAGTTTCGGTTTCAATTCACTAACTAAACTTTCATCCACATCCTTTGATTCCCTGCACATTTCATTGTGTTGTCTTTTAAAACTGTCCACAACCTGAAGATGCCTTGAAATCATTATTCCCTAGGAATATAGCAACAGCTAGAACTTGACTTTGGAGCATCGGTCCGGAAATTTGGAGATTTTTTGACCGTGGACTTGTAAAACACACCTCGTTGATTTCATTTTTTTTTGCTCTTCATTTGACCATTTCTTTGCATTCATTCATTCGTTATTTTCCTTTGTGTTTTAAAATCTCACAAACTTCAGTTTTTGCACATTTAAATTTGTCATTGTTTTGCGTACTGAGAGTTTGTTTTTCTTTATCTTCAATCACTTTAATTTTTTTTCGATTAATGACAATGATACACATGATTTAGCCATCTTTATTCCGTAAATTCAGAATGCTGCTCGTTAAATACATACACAATCGGTCTCAGATCTTAAACTAATTTAAGATTTTACAGTGCACTGGTTATTTGTCAGACAGATGTCACATGGCAAATATTTGTTAAATGAAGCTGTATTTTGCAAAACGGGTATGGAGTGAGGCTGAAAGAAAATTCCAGATACAGGTAAAAACTCTACTTCACCCGGCATGGGCGGCAGGACTCATCTCTTATTGTTAATTTGCCTAACAGGAATTCAATGAAGTGGAAACTAATTTATTTCTCTGTCTATCTTTCTGCCTTACACATTTTTTTTTCATGAATTGTGTAGAAATATCCTTCCATTTCCACTTTGGACAGATTTCCGCATTATTCACGTTCTGGATTAAACAAGTTTTACTGTATTTATACTTAACATCGCATATACATATTACTTCCAACATGTATACGTTACAAATAATGTCCTATATTCAACCATTGTGTTCTAGAGTCTGCCTTGGATACAGCATTCGTCGGTAAAGTGATTATAATAGACGACCCCATTAGGCTATATTTATTATTTTTTCCCTAAAAAAAGTAATAAGCTATATTTAATTTGAAATAAATAAAATATTTTGAAATCAACACATCTACACTGCTCAAAACAATTAGAGGAACACTTGTAATAAATTGAGTAATTGTTTTTTGAAGCTGTGATGCTGAAAGTTGGACAATATGTAAATTGAATTATTCATTTTATCATTGGATACAAATGTTAAAGATCCATGGCCTAAATACAGAGAAATTACCTCAAATAACAAATATACAGAAATTTTTTATTTTGGAAGGTACTGGCCACTTCTAATTGGTAAGCTTCCTGATGTTGCTATAGTGATGAATGTTGATTATTGCCTTGTTTATTGAAGTCTCTGACAAAATGAGGCATTTAAATGAGTTTGAAGTGTATCATGCTCTACATCTTTTATGACAAGGTCAATCTCTGCGACAAGTGGCTAGAGAGCTTGGGGTTTCTCCTTCCGTGGTGTCCAGGTTATGCAACAGGCACAGAGAGACAGGTCAGTATTGTAGAAGACGTGGCCAGGGCCGTAAATTTAAAACAAGCCCCCAGGATGACAGATACATTGTTCTTTCTGCTCTTCGACAGCGTACAAAAACTGCAAAAGACCTGCAGAATGACCTTCATATGGCTTCCGGAATCCGGGTTTCAGACCAAACCATAAGGAACAGATTAAGGAAAGAGAATATTCGTCCAAAAAGGCCCGTTAAAAAACCACGCTTAATAAATGGGCATAAGGCAGCAAGACGTACGTATGCTGAAAACCATGGTGATTGGAACCTGAACCAGTGGGAGTCTGTGCTCTTCTCGGACAAATCCAGGTATCGTCTTACACGTTATGATGGTCGATTGAGGGTGTGGAGACGGCCAGGAGAAAGATTTTCTGCAGAGGCTGTACAGGAAATTGATAGATTCGGAGGAGGTTCCATAATGGTGTGGGCCGGAGTTATGTACAACAATCGTGCGGACCTTGTATTTGTTCCCCAGCGACTGAATGCTGTCCGGTATATCGAGCACGTTCTGGAAGAGCATGTAGTACCTGCTGCCATTGGAGTAGGCCCTGGATTTCTGTTTATGCAGGATAATGCCAGGGCACATTCTGCGGCTGTCACCAGGGATTTCCTGAGGAGGAATGAAATTGAGGTAATGGAGTGGCCAGCGGTCAGCCCAGACCTTAACCCTATTGAACACTTGTGGGATCTTCTAGACAGGAAGGTCAGGAACCGACATCAAGCTCCACAAACTCTGCAGCAACTTGGAGATGCTCTGAAAGAGGAATGGGAGAATATCCCGCAAGAGGAAATCCAGAATCTTATTGGGAGCATGTCACGAAGGTGCCAAAGTGTCATCGAATGTCGTGGAGGCCATACACGATACTAACTCTATATAACGAGTGTTTAACTTTGAAAAATAAGCACAAGATTCAATTGCCTACATAGCAGAATTATTTGAAAAGTTAATTGTCAGCGTTATTCATTTGTTTTTACTGACATGAGCAATAAATAAATAAATAAATAACCACAAATAATGTACTTTATTAATTTCATGCTTGTACCTTTATCCAATGAAAAAATATTTGCATATTTCATAGTGTTCCTCTAATTGTTTTGAGCAGTGTATAAACTAAAACTTAATAGTAAAAAAAAATCGAAATGCTGTTTATAATGCCAAGAACTAATTAGATGCTTTTAAACTATTTAAGGAAGTACTGGGATTACATCCCGCCCCACCTCAAGCACTGTCTATACTCATATCAAGCATAATGCCACATTGAGGATTGAGTTGAGATGAAGTCCATTGAAGATTTGTGGTATACAAGGATGCTGGCTTATATAATCTCATATAATTCAATAGTAATTGAATAGTATTTACATATAATTGAATATATTCATAGTTAAATAAGGGAAATAACATTATCAGGCTCTTAATTCAATGTATGAATCAGTCATTTATCTTACCTCATAGTTTATGTTTTTTTAAACACAGGAACTGCAGTTTTCAAGAGGAACATGCCTCCCATTTTCAACTGATATTATGACTACTGGATTTTCGTTGGAATCTCCATCTTATAACATTAACATATGGTGTTGATTTGATGAACTTTGAGATCAGGTCCTGTTCATCGAGAATTTCAAAATTCATGTATCTAAATTTGTTCTTCTGAATATATATCTTCTCCCAAAATGTCAATTCTAAAGGTTTTTCCAAATGTTTGACCTCTTTTTAAATTGTATGACTCACCAACAAACTATGTGCTGCAATAGCTGATTTTTCAATTTCACCATTTTTAATATTTCTAAAGTGTTCCTTTGTGTGAGTATCCAAATTCCTTTTTTTGTTTTTCCTATGTATACTTTATTGCAGTCTTTACAACTAATTTGATAAATTCCAGTTTTTTTTTTTAAATACAATAGGAAGTAACATTAAGAGCTTTATTTAATAATGAAGATATTTGGTCTGTATATTCTTACCTCTTATGGTTTGAATAAAAATATGTCCGTCGCCGTGGCATAGTCGGTAGAGTCCCTACCTTCTACTCCGGCGACCCGGGTTCGATTCCTGGTGGGGTAGGGAATTTTAAATCTCCACCTTGGGTCTGGGTGTGTGTCCAGTCTTGTGTTTGTATGTGTGAATAAGATAAAAAGGTTAACAAAGGTGAAACAAAAAGGGAGAGCAGTATAAACAAAAGAAAAAAAAAACAACAAATTCCATCAGGCAAAATAAATTATAAAAAAAATGGTTGTTTTTGTTGAACATATGTTTCAAGACTTCTGAGCCCCATCACTAGTTTGTAATCATTGATGATGGGGCTCAGTAGCCTTGAAACATATGTTCAACAAAAACAACCATAAGAGGTAAGAATATCCAGATTTTTTTTACTAAATTTATTTATCAGTGCGAATGAAATATTGAATTTCTTGAAATTTATTATGTATTTCAGGATGATAAGTAATTTTCTTGAATTGTTTTCCTTTAATTAAGAATCAAATGAATAATGAATTCTTCTTACCTCATACATCTATTTTTTTTAACATAGCACTGCAGCATCGGTAAAAACATCTTTTCCATCCTCAGCTGTTTTAACGACTGTAAATTTTTTCTTTTGCCGGTAATTTTCCAAACTGCCATCTGGTGTACTTTTGAAGAAGTAATTTTCTAAACTGCCATCTGGTGTACTTTTGAAGAACTTTGTAATCAAACTTGGTTCATCTGGAACCTCGAAGTTCATGGTTCTAGTATAGTTTCTTTTGAATGTATATCTTTTCCCAAACTGTTAATAACATAGGTGTATGAGGTAAGAAAACCCCATAATGTAAAAATTCCCAAATTTATTATATTAATTGTTTTCTTTTCTTTGAATCAGATTGCAGGGTGGTGTATTCTTTTAATCTTTTTTGTCTGAATTTCTTTAATTTATTTATAATTATTTCCATTCCAAAACCATTTAAATTAGCTAAGTTCAAAATGTGACTGTATCGGTTGAAAATGGGAGGGATGTTCATCTTGAAAACTGCAGTTCCTGTGTTTAAGAAAACATAAACTATGAGGTAAGATAAATTATTCATTCATTGAATAAAAATATATACTTATCTTTTAAACATGTAGTATTGTGTGAAGTATGTAGCATTAAAATTAAACATAATGTTCCTATAATCTAATATATCAAGCTTTCAGATAGATACATACCACGAAAAAATATGCAATTGCATAAAAATCTGGATTCTAGTTATACCAACAAAATTGAAAACACTATTCTCTAGTTTTTCCTCAGCCCTAGTAAATACTTTCCAACAGCTTGTGTACGTACATTAGATTTGGAACTGTTAAACTATGTAATTTTTTTTGTTTATATTCCAAGAAAGAAAATGAAAATCTTCAGACAATATAAAAAAAAGTTATACAAATTCTTTAAGAGAATAAATTATTTTAATTATCTCTGGACTGAGGATATTATTTCTTTCCTTTTTTTTCCACTTGTTGATTAAAATTTAATAGAAGCCCTACAAGAACATGATGTGCAAGTCCATATTTTTTGCAGTTGTCAACAATACCAGGTATAAAGAGGCTAGAAGCCGTACTGGCTTTATAATGTAATGTAAAATTCCCAATTAAAAGCCTTCTTAATAAAGAAGCCACCATTTGCAAGATAGAAGCAACTGCTTCATAGCATTTGGTGCATGGGAATTAACAGCGTATATAAGAGAAAGATTTGCATTTAGATTGGAGTTTTTGAGGCAGCTCAGTTGGTAGAGCATTTGCCTAGAGTGTGAAAGGTCCTGGGTTCAAACCCCAGCCTGAGCATATATTTTTTTCTTCAAATATAAAGAGGCTAGTCTTATGTCTTGGTTTTCATTTTACACTAGGCTGAATAGGTTCATTTAGATAAGTATATGGTAGCAAAAGTCCTTGACCCATCATCAATACTTATGAATGATATAAATGACTGCTGGATGCTTTGCCATTGATCTTGCAATGTGACAAGGTTAATGATAAATAACTTTTATAACCAAATGTATATATGGCTGTATAAATTCTAAGTCTGTATGCTAGAGTGTTGTTTTAGAGACTTTGTTCCCATTCTCAACTATATCACAGATGGCCATGATGTCTTAGGTATAAAATTTGAGGCACAGCTATCAATATCTTTGTAAATTAATGAGTCATTTTTACATCTTACCTCATATTTCATGTTTCTTTAAACATGGGAACTAGTTTTCAAGAGAACCATCTCTCTCATTTTCAACTGACATTACTTCCCATATTTAACTATGTATCAATATCTTCTTTAATTTCAGTATTTAGTTTCATAGCAAGATCTATGTGGACAGATCAAAGTTACAGTGGTGGAAGTAATTTTTGTCAGCACTAAAACTGTAACCTTTGTAGGTCTACAACTTCAAGTCAAGTCTCTATGTTAATATAGATTCAGATGACACCCCTAAAATAACAATTTTGTTCCTGAGTTTATTACAGTACCTTTTGCTTTATGTTCATTTCTGGAAAATAAAGAAATGTGACTTATACCACTGTAACTTATCCTATCCCACATATTATTTTTTTCTGTGCGTACAGTCGAGCATCCATAAGTCAATAACCAATATTTCAAAATTTTCTATTTTTTTTTAAATCTTGAGATAATTTCCTGCTAAGAATGTATATATTTTTTTTTATATAACTCGGAGTTCTATTACTCAAATTTTACGATCTTTTGAAGAATATTCCATGCACCAAAAGTGAAACTTATTTATTTAACTGTCATTCAGTGATAATATATATTGAATAATGTACACTTAGCAACAAAAAGAATGGGACAACTCTTGATCTCGAATATTTCAAGTTCTAACGCGCGATTCACACGAGTAAACTAATTGCACAGTAGTGCTACAATACGTTTTCCTTCTTTCCTTGAAAAGTATTCCTTCTAAACACAACAAGGCACCGGAAGCATAGCTCAGTGCTTAGTGGCTTGATTCGTATACAGGTTCGATTCCTGGTGAGGTTAATTTTTTTAATTGTTAAAGTGCTTTCTATTTTATTCTGTATATTCATTCTTAAAGAAAAAAACGTACTAACTATTTGGAAGTATTAATATTGTTACATGTCGTATAAGCATCGTTTAAAATGCATGGGCCAGCGAGAGAAACCTCGCATTGGTGGTCTGGATTGGCGAATAGCCAATCGCGAGTTGTGGAATCCACCGAATTTTCTTGGCTAATAGCCAGAGAGTTCTACGAACATCTATTCCCCCGTTCGACAAACATCAAAGACGAAAGGGCTCCACATAGAAACATCTCGTCCATGGACCTGGAAATTTCTGTCTACTCACCTATAAATATGTGGTGAGGTCAGAATGACCCCCAGTCTCGTGTCAGACAGTGAGAGGTTAAATTGTAAGTGAAACTGTGAGGAAGTCTGATAAACTTTTAAGAAAAATAAAGTGAAAAGAAAAATTTTACATAGCAACTGTGTACTTATTTAAGTCCAAATAAGTTAAAGGAAAACCCAGTGCCATCAGCTACAATATTATTATTTACTTATTTATAAACAGGTTTACAGTGTAATAAAACATCTTCCTATGCCCAAAGCTTTTTAAATTTTTAATATATTTCTCCATTCTTCTCTATCTTCTCATTCCAATTCTTCCTGACCTAGCTCCCTCATATCTCTTCTTACATCATCCATCCATTTAAATCGGTCCACCTTTTTCAGGTGGAATCCATTCCAAAGCTTGTCTGGGTAAAGTTTTCTCTGGCATTCTACATATATGACAATATCATTCTAGTTGTCTGCAACTCACAAAATCTAATATTGAATTTTGAACTTTCATTTGTTGTGTGATGATTGTATTTCTGATTTTTTTTCCAATTTAGAATGTCTAGTTGAGCGTCTGTAAGAATCCATTTTGGTAGACATAAGCTTTAAACTCAAATTTTTATTCAGATGCCAAGTTTCTGCACCGAATGTTAGCGTGCTTCGAATTATGGATTTATAAATGTCTAATTTGGTATCTATTCTTATGTTCTTATCCCACAAAACTCTGTTAAACAATGTTATTACCGATCTGCCTTTTTGAATTCTATATTTTATGTCATTTTCTTGGGGACATTTTAAGTTAATTTTGATCCCCACGTAATTACATTCTTCACATCAATTGATACATCCCATTATTATTATTACAGATGATGGATAATAATAATAATAATTATTTTTTTATTATTGTCCATCATCTATGAGCTATTATTATGATGGACTTGATATATATAAACTAAATATTTTAATTGAAGGTTGAAACTTTTTCCTCACTAATACGTAATAAATAAATAAACACACAAATATATGAAGCTATATTATTACATAAATTTATAGCATTATTATTAAAACGTGGTACTGCAAGCACAATTAAATTGATACCGGTAGCTAAATAGTGTTACAGAGGCAGGAATATTACTTAAGATAGTGTAAAGTGAATGTAGATTATGTGGCAGGAATTAAATATTATAGGATGTATTTTGCGAAAATACAAATGAATAAAAAAAATTGTCGGAGGATTTGAACCCTTGCTTTCGCATACATTTCATCTTGTTGTAAGTAGTTTAACCATCTACGCTATTCAAACGTCTGATACTAGTTGCTGTGTTTATTTTTACACTATGAACGAGAGTTGAACTTTATTTAATGTCACAATTTGAGTAATATTGCGTTTGTCCAACACACTTAAATATCTAGAAACATGTCTCCTTCACTGTTTTTAACTATTTAAGACCTTTAAAACCAAATACTGCGTATTTAAAACATTTAACAGTGCATTACCTCGTGAACCTCAGTTATGGCTTTTCGAGTATGCACAGTGGGCCATAACAAGAACTCTGCTTTTTGAAGCGGCTCATTCTTTTTTGTCGCTAAGTGTACATAATATAAAGGGGATGGAGTGCTGTTACTTTACTGCAGCATATATACATTTATACTGCATATAAACAGTTTTATTTTTTTTACTCTTAGGAATTCAGTGTTCTTCACACAACTCTAGAAACATTATTTTACATAGAATTTAGTGTACATTACTGCAGTTAAGTCTATTATGGACGAGAAGCTTACAGTAAAGTTCACACTGGAAAATAAGCTAATTTTGAAAACTTTAAATGTGAATGACACATTACAGAGAATCAGGAAGTGGAAAGGGGTTAAGGAAACATATGGAATAAATTAAACCTCATAGTCATTTTTTTCTATAAAAATTAAAAAAAGAAGGATATTCGGCATTCCTGTTAATATGCAGAAACAAATTAAAATATAACAACAGACTTGTTTCCAAACATGTGATTTTGTAAGTAAAAATAAAAATCTGCACACGAACAATAAAGTATAGTAGTTTACAAAATTTAATTAAATCTCATTTGTAATTATGTCCAGCACATGTAGTTACTATACTGTACTCATAGCGTACTTAATTATTTTTCTTGTATTTCTATATCTCAAATTTACGATAATTCAAAGCTTTTGTGCATTCAAAAACACTTTAAGATTTAGAAGTTTGACTAATACATGTTTTTTTTAAATCCGTGTGTGTGTTTTATTTTAACTGTCTGAATTAATGAAAATTACAGCAAATCAAGCAGTTTGTGTTGTGTTTTATTAATGTGGTACCGGTATAGTATCTGTACTAAATTAATGTTATGCTGCAAGTATTTGATAGCAACATTGTCATGACCATGCAAAGTTGGAACAAGAAATTAATACATACTATGTTGAATAATAAATATTGTCCTTATATATGCAGTACTGTCCACTGCTGTGGTCTCGAGGTAGTGTGCTGCCTTATCACGCAGCAGGCCCGGGTTCGATCCCGGTCGGGGCAGTTTTTCTGAGTGAGGTTTTTATCAGGGTTTTTCTTCACCTGTAAGACAAATGTCAGGAAAACTAGGCCCAAACGGTCCCCGAAATCATATGGCCATCATTATCAACCTTATCATCATCATAGCATACAAATGCTATGATTGCAGTGAAGGACCTGCCTTCGGGCAGAATTACTATGGATGGATATGCAGTACTATCCCTATGTTTTATACTTGATTTTCTATAATCAGAAACAAATTCAGGAAAAGGTAATACACTTTGTCAACAATACAACCTATTTCTATTGGTCAAGAGAAAAATTTATCCAAGTTTTAGTGCCAATGAAGTGTGGTATGTTTCACGACTTGTTTTTAATTTGTGGAAATTTTGAGGATATGTCATGGACTGTTGCTTCTAGTAAAATATACATGTTGGTAATATTACAACAAAAACTGTTTTCATTAAAAAAATTGTTTTAAAAAAGAAAACCTAGAATTATCTGAATCATTAGTCCAAACAATAATTATGTTTTTTTAAAATACAATAGGAAGTAACATTAAGAGGTTTGTTTAATAATTAAAACATTTTGTCTGTTCATTCTTACCTTTTAGAGTTGTTTTTGTCGAACATACATTTCAGGGATAAGCCCTGAAGCAAGAAGAGGTAAGAATGAACAGAGAAAATGTTTTAATTAATAATTATGTTAATTATTTGTGCTTCATACTGTTGAAACATAAACCCAACACAACAGGTTTATAGTTAATGTTAACTTACATATTGTGAACATTCTTTCACAAAAATGAAAACATTGAAATGTTGCTCTGCCAGAGAATTATAATACATAGAACTCATCAATTCTCTTGCTTTCACCAACAATTTTTATACATAATTTAAAACACTACATATTATATAAGTTCAAATCTTCTTTAAAAAATAAAAACAAAATATATTTTAAACCATCCAACAACTTTAAATTTAATAGTTCACATCATATAGAAATTATCTATATTACTAATTTCATGAACCAACACAATACTGCCATGACTGACACTGCATCTATTTAATATATAAATATGAGGTGAGTCAAAACAGCCTAACTCATAATAATTAATTAATTATTAATTAACATTGCATCACTTATCAATACTAACCTTAAGATTTAAATTATAATTCTTTATACTTAACCTCATATCCAGTTTTCTAATTATACTGGTTTCAAAACCTAGGTGGCTTCATTTTCAGCAATATCTCGTCAATGAGATATTACTGAAGATGAAGCAACCGTTTTGAAACAAGTATAATTAGAAGATGATGTACGAGTTGATGTATAAAGAATTTTAATTTAAATCTTAAATTAAACATCTTAGTGATTTTTCCTATAAAAGTTCAATATTAACCTTCCCATCACTAAATTACTATTTCTATAATATGATAATTTTTCTTGTCTTTGATAATCTATCAATAAAGTTTTATCATCAAATTTATCAGATAATACAGGGTGGACCGCTCGAATGGACCTAATTTCAATTGCTTGTTACTGGCAAACGGTTGAAGATAGAAACTTAAAACAACGTTCATAGTACAGAAAAACTCACCAAGTTTCGAATCCTGTCGGTAGATGGCACAAAGATACGTTTCTCGTTCTTAGATTTAATTGTTTGTGAAAATGGCGACTCCGCAGATGAAAGCGCAAGCTGTTTTGTGGTATGCGGAGTTTAAATCAATCATTAGAGTTCAAAGGGAGTTCCGGCGTGTGTTTAACCGTGATGCTCCAACTGCTAGAAGCATAAAGAAGTGGCGTGATACATTATTAGCTACAGGATCTGTGTTGAAGAAGCATGGTGGTGGTCGCAGAGCATCCGATGAAATGGTAGCAAATGTTCAAGCCGCATTTGAGCGAAGCCCCCGGAAGTCATTAAGAAGAGCTTCGCGGGAACTTCAAATACCAAAATCGACATTACAACGGATTGTCCACAAACGCCTCAAACTGCACGCATATAAAGTGCAGTTAGTGCAACGTCTGGAGCCGAATGACATGCCGAAACGAGTGGAATTCGCCAATACGATGCTGGACCGTCTCGGCGCTGATCCTGACTTCATGACAAATGACCAATTTTCTTCTCGGACGAAGCCACTTTCCATTTGTCAGGCAAGGTAAACCGGCATAATGTGCGGATCTGGGGATCGGAGAATCCTCACGCTATTCAAGAGCATGTTCGTGATAGTCCGAAGATGAATGTTTGGTGCAGTTTGTCACATAATAAGGTCATTGGACCGTTTTCTTTCGCCGAGAAAACTGTTCGTGGTACCACATATCTTGACATGCTGGAGCAGTTCTTCTTTCCACAAATTGAACAACTGCAGCCTAACATCGTTTTCCAGCAAGATGGTGCTCCTCCCCACTGGTCCAATGAAGTTCGTACGACTTTGGACAACATTTTCCCTGGCCGTTGGATTGGTAGGGGAGGACCAATCGCGTGGCCCCCGAGATCTCCCGATTTAACACCACTGGATTTCTTTCTCTGGGGCTATGTCAAAGATAAAGTTTACACCACCCCAGTCAAAGACCTTCGTGATCTTCGTGAGCGCATCATAGAGGCTATTGAGAACATTCCAGAAGACATACTCCAACGTACTTGGCAAGAAATTGTTCATCGCTTTGATATCGTCACAGTGACTGCTGGGGCTCATATAGAGATGTGGTGATCTGGATATCAAAACTTGGTGAGTTTTTCTGTAATATGAACGTTGTTTTAAGTTTCTATCTTCAACCGTTTGCCAGTAACAAGCAATTGAAATTAGGTCCATTCGAGCGGTCCACCCTGTAAAAAGAAACTTTCAGGTCTTTTATGTTACCTCTTGTACATAAAGTCATTGTTTCTAATAATTATATAACAATATATTTGAGTTTGTATTCTTTAACATTCTTACCTCGTATGTTTATATGAGGTTTATATAAACATATGAGGTAAGAATGTTAAAGAATATGAACTCAAATATTAAATTAAACCTCATAATGTAATTAAGGTAGAATTTTTTATCACTCGCCTCATATTGAGTGATAAAAAATTCTACCTAAATGAATATACTTCATAGTGAGAATTCCTAAAATAAGTAAGTACTCATAATGTAACTTCCTAATGATTTAAAAATATAACAATATCCTCATGTATTTTAGTAAGGTGTATATTTCTGGTTCAATTTCTTGATATTCAATGGGTATTGCTGTGAAAATTCTACATTGTAATAATTAAACCATTTTTTGGCACCCAGCTGGGTTCATGATTCTAATATCAGAATTTAAATTGAAAAGATTTAGCAATGCACAACTTATATGTATAGACACACGCCTTACAAACAAGCCTCATGTCAGATTTACATATGCAATATTTCTCTGTAAAGAGTGTGTGTAATACCTTGGTGAAGTGGAAGAGAAGACTTAACTTCCATCAAGTAAAATTATTACATTCATAGTTAAATATGGGAAATTACATTATGAGGTTCTTCATTCATGAATCATTTCTTATCTTACCTCATAGTTTATGTTTTCTTAAACACGGAAACTGCATTTTCAACAGGAAACATCCCTCCTATTTTCAACCGACATTATGACTACCGGGTTTTATTGGAATCTCCATCTCTAACGTTGCCCCCTGGTGTTGATTTGATGAACTTCGAGATCAGGTCCCCTTCATCAGGAATCATGGATCTATATTTGTTCTTCTAAATATATGGTGAAATTGAAAAATCAGCTATTGCAGCACATAGTTTGTTGGAGAGTCATAAAATTTAAAAAGAGGCAAATTTCTAAAACATTTGGAAAAACCTTTAGAATTGACAGTTTGGGAGAAGATATATATTCAGAAGAACAAATTTAGATCCATGTATTTTGAAATTCCTGATGGACAGGAATGATCTCGAAGTTCATCAAATCAACACCAGATGGCAAATGGAGAATCCGGTATTCATAATGTCGGTTGAAAATGGCAGGGATGTTTCCTCTTGTTTGCAAAAAAAGGTATACTCATCCAAAAAAGTAAGATCAACTTACAAATCAGTACCACTCTACTCCAAAATGAAAATAAAATTCCATATAGCTGAACAAACCCTGCATGGTATCTTTACCTTGTCGTGGTGGAGTGGCTTGCATGCTTAAATGATCCTGAGAGCTATGCCGGCGGAAGCATTGCTGCCGATAGGGTTACCCATGCCTGACTGGTTGAAGGTGATAAGCCAGACGAAAAAAGTACCTTGGTCGAAAGAGTGACAATCTTTCACCGTAAAAATACAACCGTCAAGAAATGCGGACATGGGTTCAATTGGGGTGAAATTTTCCGGAGGTCAAATAGTCCACCATTCGGTTCTCCGGGCGGGGACTACTTCAGGGAACCCATGCCAAAGGCTCAAACACAGGGATATGTTCCTAGGAACATGGAATGTTAGGACTTTATACAATAGTGGGGCACTAGAGATATTAACGCGGGAATTAGATAAATCGCCCCTGGATATAGTCGCTTTACAGGAAGTTAGGTGGCCAGGAGAAGGTAATCAGGAAGCTTTGCATTATACTACGGGGGTGCAGAAAGACCTGCATTTGGAACGGGTTTTTTAGTCAGAAGGAGGATCCTATCCGCTACCCGAGATATTAAGTTTGTTAGTGATAGGATATCATACATGATTTTATAATTGTAAATGTACATGCCCCCACAGAAGATAAAGATGACAAGACCAAGGATGACTTCTATGAAGAATCAGAATGCGTATTTGATAGCCTTTCACGATATCATATAAAAATTGTCTTAGGAGATTTTATTGCAAAAATGGGGCGGGAAGATATATTCAAACCAACAATAGGCAAATTCAGTCTTCATGAAGATAGTAACGACAATGGGGTTAGATTAGTCACCTTCGCCACACCAAAGAATCTCATTGTTAAGAGCACAACATTTCAGCATAAGGGTATTCATAAATACACCTGGACGTCTCCATATGGAGAAACTCGGAACCAGATAGATCATGTATTAGTAGATAAACGCTGGCACAGTAGCATCATCATCTGGTCAGAGTGAAAATCAGACAAAGGCTATCGCTTATGAGAGGAACAAACCTTAAAGACGATTCTGTAAAATTTGAATTAAAAAACTTGAAAAATGATGAAATGCGGCAAAAATACCAAATCAAAATTGCTAATAGATTTGAAGTACTGGAATCTTCAGATGACAATGTGGCAAACGAAGAAGAAATTGATATAAATAAAGAATGGGGGTCTATAAGAGATACTATTAAATTGTCAGCATCAGAAAGCACTGGTTGTTTAAAAAAGAGGCAAAACCAAAATTGGTTTGATGAGGAATGTGCCAACATTGTAAAGAAAAGGAAGCTAGCAAAAATGAAATTGTTACACGAGCCAAATAAGGTAAATTTAGAGTAATTGGGTAGTATTAGACGGGAAACCACCAAGTTACTAAAGAGTAAAAAGAGGGAATATTTGAGAGAGAAGATTAATGATCTTGAAATGAATGCAAAAAATAGGAACATAAGAGAATTATATCAGGAATTAGTATAGAGAAGAAGGGGTTTCAGGCTAGAACAAACATAATTCGGAATGAAAATGGGGATATGATTGCAGATTCCAGGAGTATATTAAATAGATGGAAAAGTTACTTTAATCAGCTATTAAATGTACATATAGAACAGGACATTGAGGAGGATAATTTACAGACAGCAGAAATGCTAGTCACAGAACCAAGTGCATTAGAGGTTGAAATGGCGATTGAAAAATTGAAGATGTATATAACATCAGGTCCAGAAGAAATCCCAGCAGAACTGATAAAATCAGGGGGAGAAAAATTGATGGGCATGATATGCTGGTTGCTTAGCATGATTTGGGAAAAAGAAGCTCTTCCAGATGAATGGAAGGAGTCAATTATCATGCCAATTTATAAGAAAGGAGATAAAACTGATTGCAACAACTACAGGGGCATCTCATTACTCTCAACTTCATACAAAATTCTAACAAATATATTAGTAAGCAGACTTACTCCCTATATTGATGACATTCTAGGAGATCATCAATGTGCATTTAGAAGAAACAGGTCTACCACAGATCAGATTTTTACTATAAGACAGATTTTAGAAAAGAAATGGGAATATAATGGTACTGTACATCAATTATATGTAGACTTCAAAAAAGCATATGATTCAATTAAGAGGCAGATCCTGCTGGAGTTCGGAATTCCTAAAAAGTTAGTTAGACTTATAAGAATGTTAAATTTGAAGAGAAAAATTTTCGCCTAGACCGGGACTCGAACCCGGGACCCTTGGCTTTCCGGGCCAAGTGCTCTACCAACTGAGCTACCGAGGCGAGTTACGATCTAGACGCAAATTTTTCTCTTATATACGTTGTAATTCCCTATCGCCAAATGCTTTTGAAACCATTGCTTCTATCTTTGCAAATGGCGGCTTCTTAGTTAAGAAGACATTTATTGGGAATTTAACATTACTTTATAAAGCTAGTAAGGCTTCTAATGATGTTTTTATTATTAATTTGACATTTCTCAATGAAAGATAAATTAAATTTGAAGAGAACAACGTATATAACAGAAAAATTTGCGTCTAGATCGTAACTCGCCTCGGTAGCTCAGTTGGTAGAGCACTTGGCCCGGAAAGCTAAGGGTCCCGGGTTCGAGTCCCGGTCTAGGCGAAAATTTTTCTCTTCAAATTTAATTTATCTTTCATTGAGAAATGTCAAATTAATAATAAAAACATCATTATAAGAATGTGTGTAAATGGCACAAAGAGTAGGGTGCGTGTAGGCAAAGAGTTTTCGGACACTTTTGAAATCCAGAATGGGTTGAAGCAAGGAGATGCACTATCTCCTCTACTATTTAATTTTGTACTAGAGCATGCCATTAAATCATTAGATAATGAGGAAGGCTTACAACTCAATGGTATTAAAAAGTTGTTAGTTTATGCTGATCATGTAGTACTATTGGCCGATAGCGAGGAGATACTAAAGGACAACACGCACACACTATTGAGTAACACTAAGAAATTAGGACTGGAAGTAAATATCAATAAAACTAAATATATGGTCACACGTAGAAATGCATTATATAATGGAAATGGACAGCTAATGACAAATGAGGGAAATTTTGAGGTGGCTGAATTCAAATATCTAGGAACAATAATCACAAATAGGAATGAGATGCACACAGAAATTAAACATAGGCTCAATTCGGGGAATGCGTGCTATTATGCATTGCAGAGACTCTTGATGTCCCAACTCCTTTAAAAAAACGTTAAACTGAAAATATATAAAACTATTATTCTACCAGTTATATTATATGGGTGTGAAACATGGACTCTTACTTTAAGGGAGGAAAGGAAATTACAAGTATTTGAGAATAAAGTACTTAGGAAAATTTTTGGACCAAAGATAGATGAACAGACAGGTGAATGGAGAAGACTACATAACAATGAACTACATGGTCTTTATAGGAAGCCAGATATAATAAGAACAATTAAGTCTCGTAGACTGAGTTGGGCAGGACATGTTGCACGTATGGGGAATGAAAGACGTGCATGGAAGCTTCTTGTAGGAAAGCCAGAGGGAAAACGCCCACTTGGTAGACCAAGAATGAGGTGGGAGAATAACATTAACTATGATTTGAGGGAAGTAGATTATACAGGGAATGATTGGAAAGCATTAGCTCAGGATAGGGATGTATGGAGAGCTTATGTCCGTGCGACCATTAACCTATGGGTTCGATAGTGCCAGTGAGTAAGTAAGTATAGCTGAACAAAACAAAATCCAATGTCAAACCAAGAAATGGAAGACATTACTAGAACCAAATACAATACCAAACAGCCCCCAATCAATTGCAGTTGCATAATTTTGTCTTGAAACTGGTCATGATTGCTTGGCAGCACATCTACATAAAATTAAGCTACGAGACTCTCCACACTGCATAGTATGCAAGAACACAAATGTGATAATGAACAAGGATCACTTGATGGTTCTGCGCAGATCTTCAGAACATTTGAATACTATTACTACTACTACTACTACCACCTGTGTCCTCTTGAAAACTGCAGTTCCCATGTTCAAGAAAACATAAACTATGAGGTAAGATACAAAAAATGAGTCATTAATTAAAAAATGTTTATATTTTATTTTCAATGTCAATAGAGGTATTGGGAAAAAACAATGCCATACTATTTACTAATATGGAGATAATGCTGCTGCACTTATGGTAAATTTAAACATATTACTTATTAATATCAGAGAAACATTAAATTTACTTAAAATATGTTGTTGTTTTCAAATGCTGGGCCTTGGCACCGAAGCCATTAGCGTTCTTGTCCTCCAATATTTCTCTATGGTGGATCCAACAGGTAATACTTCACAGGTTTGTAGGTGTTCTTCATTAATTTCTTTGTCTTTATTGCATAGAGGACAATTTGGATTCATGTAGATTCCTATTTTATATAAATGTTTGGCCAAATAGTCATGTTCTTTAAGCAGTCTAAATTTTGCTACTGTAGTTTTACGTGGAATTTCTGGAATAATATCTGGCTTCTTTACTAAAATATTCCATTTTTTGTCTTTGGCTTTATTACATAGGTCTTGGTTTTGTTTGATTTTATATTTGTTTTTAATTATTCTTTTTATGGATGTGAAAGGTAAGCTTTTAGTAGTATTCTGAATTAAATTGGAGCCTTTTTTGGCAAGAAAATCAGCAGTGTCATTTGCAGCAATTCCACAATGTGCAGGTATCCATTGCAATTGAATTCTTTTCTGTAGTTTTTGGAGTTGTTGAATCATTTTGTAGCACTCTTTAATTTGTATTGTCTTCATTTTGTGTGAATTTATTGCATATATTGCTGCCTTAGAATCAGAGAGTATGACAGCATTTTGAAATTTATTTATTCTGTATAGTAATTGTTGGAGTGAAATATGAATAGCTGTTACTTCCGCATCAAAATTTGTTGTGTGGTATCCTGCTGGTTGATAAAATGAAAATAATGCACATGTAATTCCTGATCCTAAGTTGTTATCAATAGTAGATCCATCTGTGTAGACATGTAACCATTATTCTGGTGGATATCTCTTATTCTTCTTCTTCCTTCCAAGTATTAGGCCAAGGCCTGTTACGATCCTATAGAAAATTTTCCCGTATGGGAAATTCTCGTATAAGACTTGAAAGCATAATAATAGTCCCTTCGATTGGTTGCTGGCCAAAGGAAGGCAAGACCAGTGATGGGCTACCATCTTATAGCCTCTGGTCAGGCTTTTCTGGAGAAGGAAAGAAAATAAAGGAAAGAAGAAATGGAAGAAAGGAAAGACTCCCTAGCCCTCGGATGCCCTAATAGCGTCGGATATCTCTTATTCACAGCTTCTAATGCTGTGAATAAGAGATATCCGACGCTATTAGGGCATCCGAGGGCTAGGGAGTCTTTCCTTTCTTCCATTTCTTCTTTCCTTTATTTTCTTTCCTTCTCCAGAAAAGCCTGACCAGAGGCTATAAGATGGTAGCCCATCACTGGTCTTGCCTTCCTTTGGCCAGCAACCAATCGAAGGGACTATTATTATGCTTTCAAGTCTTATACGAGAATTTCCCATACGGGAAAATTTTCTATAGGATCGTAACAGGCCTTGGCCTAATACTTGGAAGGAAGAAGAAGAATAAGAGATATCCACCAGAATAATGGTTACATGTCTACACAGATGGATCTACTATTGATAACAACTTAGGATCAGGAATTACATGTGCATTATTTTCATTTTATCAACCAGCAGGATACCACACAACAAATTTTGATGCGGAAGTAACAGCTATTCTAATGCTAGAGCTTTTAGTACAGGCGTGGGAGTTTCAGATTTTGTAACTGGTTCTTCTAGATTTAGCTGAATGTTAATTGGTTCAAAAGTAAGAGGGTTATCTCTGATCAAAATATTTTCTTTAGATTTAGGAAGATTCAAATCTGTTTTTATTTCCGTTACTTTGGACAAGAAACTTGTTTGTGTTTTCAACTTGGTTGGTTGTAACTGTCTTTTCTCCCATTTTGTTGTTGTTAATCGTAACATTTTCTTATGTTGTGTTATTGCCTGTTCCTCTAAAGTTAGACATATTGGAGGGTTCTGAGTTAGTGCTTGCATTGCTGCGATTGGAGTTGATTTTGCTGTGCCGGTTATAAGCTGTAAAGCCTGATTTTGGCATACTTCTAGGCAATTCAGGTTCGAGTTATTTGCTGTGATTATTACCTCCCCATTGTATAGTAGTATTGGCTTGATGAATGTTTTGTATGTGGTGTTCAGAGTCTGGCGATTACTACCCCACTTTGCTCCGGCTAATCTTTTTAAGATTGAGAATCTTTTCGTTGCTTTGTTTACTACTGCTTCAATATGTTTTCTCCATGATAATTTTGAATCAAAAATTGTCCCTAGATATTTTGTTTCATTTGTTTGTCTCAGATTTGTTTTCTTGAACTGTAGATTTAGTTTTGGGATTTTTTTCTTCAAGCTAAATATTTGAAACGTTGTTTTGTCTGTATTAATGACCATTAAATTGTTGTGGGTCCACTTTTCTAGTAGGTTAAGAGCCTTTTCCATAGATGATTTAGATTTTTCTATTTGTGAGGAAGATGTCCACATAATCATGTCATCTGCAAAAAGAGCTGTCTTTATTTCTGTGTTTGATATAGCTGGTGGCAGATCGTTGATGTAGATGTTGAACAGGGTTGTACTTAGTACTGCACCTTGAGGGAGGCCCATGTTTATTTGTCGGAATTTGGAAGTACTGTCATTGTATTTTGTAGCACAGAAACGTTGTGAAAGGAACTGGGTGATCCTGTTTAACATATTGTTTTGTCTTAAAATATTTGATATGTATATTCTCCATATTAGAAGAGGAAATAGAAATAATAAAGGAAAATTTGCAATTGCTTGCCTCAATGGAATATTGTGGGATAAAATATAAGTAATAAAAATAAAATATATCATATGTCCACCGCTGTGGTATCGAGGTAGCATGCTGCCTTGTCACGCAGTGGGCCCGGGTTCGATTCCTGGTCGGGACAGGCTCCTGAGTGAGGTTTTTCCTCACCTGTAAGACAAATGTCAGGAAGCTTAGGGCCCAACAGTCACCGAAAATTATCCGGCCATCATCAATATCGTTACCATTATCATCACCATCCTTCAATGGTGTGGAAAGCAATGGGAAGCTACCACACCTATAATTCCCTAGTAAAGCCGCAAAGCGTAGCATGAAAATGCTATGATTGCAATGAAAGACATGCCCTTGGGCAGAATTACTATGGATGGATATATCATACAATTCTTAAAAGCATCATTACTTATGGAGCAGAACTTTGGCCACTAACAACAAAAAACAAACAAGTATCTTTTGTCAATGGAAATAGTTTTTATACGAAGGGCAGCAAGAATTTCAAGAAGAGAAAAAATTAGGAACTCAGTTATAAGGGAGAAAATGAAGATTGAAGACACTATTTTAGATTATATTACAAATTAAGCAATTAAGATGGTACAGACTTGTCCAGCGAATGGAAGAGGATCGGGCTACCAAAATGTGTTTTGGAATGGAAACCTGAGAGAAGACCAGGCAGAGGAAGACCTAAAACCTTCTGGAGTCAGGGAATACATTTATACATGAAGGAGAAACATCTACATCCAGGATATTGGATGGACCGAAAAAATTGGCTATTAGGAATCGGACGACGTCAAAGACATTAATCAACTGATGATCTATTATATTATTTTTAGTCTGATCATCAATATTAATGTTGATTTGTTCTTAAACATGTTTCAAAACAATTCTGTTTTATCGTCAGCTTGTCCAGATTGGGTCATCTTACCTCAATATTAATGTTGATTTGTTCTTGAACATGTTTCAAAACAACATTAATATTGAGGTAAGATGATCAGACTAAAAATAATATAATTAAAATAACCTCAAAATATCACTTCCTAAAAATTAAATATTGATGATCTATTATTTGGTCTAGAAAGCCAAAGGTCCTGGGTTCAAATCCCAGTCTGTGTGTATAATTTTTCTCTTCAAATATAATTTATCCATCATTGAGATGTATGAAATGAATAATAATCTCTACTCTCCATATAGTTCAAAATATTCCTTTTATACAAGAATTAATAATATCTAGTACATATTGTGTATTTGATTTAACGATGCTCTTTAACAACTCAGGTTATCTGAGCATGTATATATACTTCCACTTGAAGATAGTATGTATGTGTTTTAGAGGACATGGTAATGTAAAATTTTGAAACATATTGTAATAGAATTTAATATAATACATTTGAGAATTTTTAACATTATGAGGTTTTATTGATAAGAATCAAATGAATTGTGAATTATTCTTACTTCATACTTCTATGTTTTTTTAAACACAGCACCATAATATCAGCGACCATCACCACGATTGTCAGCTATTTTCACAACTGAAAACAGCTGACGATGGTCGCCGATATTGCGGTGCTGTGTTTAAAAAACATAGAAGTATGAGGTAAGAATTATTCACAATTCATTTGATTCTTATCAATATTTTAATAGTTTTATAATATATTTACCTATGGACTGATTGCTAATTTAGCTTATGACTTATATAGCAGTCTTTTGTTTATAAATAATATAATGATATATAGACATTCATATTTATATTTTCTTTATTTATATATTTTCGTATTTATTTGTATATTTTAATATTCATATTACTCACCTTCTGACCTGGGTTCGATACATCAATATAGAATGGCTACAAATGATAAATTAACACAGGAATCTACAAATAATCAAATCATATGTAAACATTGTGTAAAAGTTTTAAAAATGACAGAGGACTAAAGATTCATATACAGCAAACTCCCGATTATCCGTGTGCATATTATCCAGGCATGACTCTTTTTACTGTATTTTTAAAAATACTGTATTTTGTATTGTTATGAAAAAAATTCTTTATTTTTAAACGGGCTACTGTGAACTGCGCTTAGAAACTAGCACAATAGAATAACCTTCACTCACAACCCCCTCCCCTGACGCATTTAATGGTACCAGCCAATATTCTGAGAATACAATACAATTTTGGAAATTTCCATTGTGGAGTCAGTCAAAGTTTATCGCTGGTTAGCAGTGTGGTCATTGGTGATTATTTGTCATCGTTGGTTATAAGTGTAGATATCGGTGGTTACTAATGTGGTCATCGGTGATTGTCATCGTTGGTTATAAGTGTAGATATCGGTGGTTACTAATGTGGTCATCGGTGATTATTTGTTATTGCTGGTTATAAGTGTGGATATCGGTGGTTACTAATGTGGTCATCGGTGTCTACTAGTGTGGGAATCGCTGATTATTTGTCATCACTGGTTATAAGTGTGGATATCGGTGGTTACTAGTGTAGTTGTCGCTGGACATGGTGGCCATTTTGAATAACTATCATAACCAGAGTGGTCTTGACCCGGAGATATTCCCCCCCTTTTTTTTTTCTTCATATTTACGAGTTAAATAAAATAATGATAATTACGACTCATACCTAAATACATCTAATATAACATTTTATGAATATTTGTTGCATTTAAGTAGTGTTAAAGTGGGTAAATACATTTTTGATCAACTTCCATGGCGCCGAATAACTTAATTGGATTATCCATTTTTTTAAATTTTTCGTGCATATCTCGGTCCCAATTAACACGAATAATCGGGAGTTTGATGTAAGTCATTCCCATCCAACAGAATACCGAGATAAATTAGTAAACCCTGGAGGTAAAACTCATCAAGCAATTATTAACTCCACTCATATTGATGACCCTAAAAATTATTCAAAGCATAACTTAAGTGAATATCAAATACAAACAGCCACTTGGAAGGAGAAACAACTCAGTTGTGAACGTAATTTCACAACGAGAATGTCACAAAAGCAGTAATGAAACCTGGGGTCTGCACTGAATTTAAGAAATATGAGGTGAGTCAAACAACAACTCAGAATAATTTAAGAAACCATCTTTACAAAATTTCTACTTTATCGAGGAGTTCTACAAGGTTCTCCGTTATCACCATATAACATTGCAACTAATCATATTCTCGATGAACTCTCAGAAAAATCAATAACAAGTCAATATGGTTTCTATTACTTCCGGATCAATCTCGTCTAACAATTATGAGCTTTTTTCTTTTTAATTAAAATTACAGTGGGAGGAAACACTATGAGGTATTTATATTAATAAATGAGTTGGAGAAAATGTTTTAACATCTCACCTCACAAAGTTGTGTGTCTTCAGAATACCGGTTTCAAAAGTATAGTATTACTTCCATGTTCAGTCAAATTCCAACTGTTGAAATTTGACTGAACATGGAAGTAATACTATACTTTTGAAACCGGCATCATGAAGACACACAACTTTGTGAGGTGAGATGTTAAAACATATTCTCCAACTTATTTATTAATTATGAGCTTTGCTGATGACATGGTGATTATAGGGAAAGATGTAGCAGCTGCCAGTGAACTGACAAGAATAGTTCTGCAGAAGTTTCAGGAAATAGGCCTTCAAACTAATGTTTCCGAATCAGCAGTGCTTTCAATCGAGAAAGGTAAACTATGTGAAAATGATCTCCAATTTGATGGACATGCAATTTGTGCCAATAAAATCATCACTGACACTATTCATTATTTAGGTGTCAACCTTTCAGATCATATAACTTTTGATACTAAGCAAATCCTTACTAAATTAGAATAATATTGAAACTCTCATTGCTTCATTGCTGATCAGAAATTTACAGTTTTAAATTGTTCCATATGTCCAACTCTAATGTATCCGTTTCAAACAGTACCACCAAATCAAATACCAAAAACATTTTTAGTGAATTGTGATAAACTTTTGAGAAGTGGACTTAAAGAAATTTTACATCTTCCGATATATGTCCCTGATCACATGTTATATACTGAATGTCGGAATAAAGGACTTGGTTTATTTTGTGCAACATGGGAAACAAAATTACAGCATATAAACATTTGCAATATTCTTTACCAAGACAATAATACATATATTACTACTCTCCGAAACCTAAAAGAGGAAAGTTTACAATGTGTGAGAGACCTTAACATTGAACCTAGTGACATCAATATTAATACTCAGTCTTCTACCAGATGCAAGGAAACTCAGGAAATAACTAAGAGTCAAAGAAGCAGTTCTCTGGAGTTAACTTCCTCATAAAGGAAAAGGCATTCTTCTCTACAGTGAATATACACCAGTAAATCAATGGATTCGTGATCATCAGGGATTGTCTTGTTCCGAATGGAGAGAAGCAATTAAAATGCAAGCCAATGTATCGGCGGTGCATTCTTTGCCGGGCAGGTCTAGGGATGATACCCTCTGTAGACGTCGCAGAGAGCACGAAACCCTTGCACACGTCCTTGGGGCTTGTCCGTTTGGAGAATCACTGACAAACATTCACCACCACACTATTCGAAACATGATGGCAGAAGCCTTGCGAGATTATGGATACACAGTTTATGAGGAAGTGGCCAATAATGGAAGTAATAGGCGAATAGATATTATTGCATTTAGACCATCTTCTAAAATTGGTATGATATTAGATGATCCCACAATCTGTTTTGAGACTCATAGTGGCCAACCTGAGGAAGTTAACTCTGAAAAGAAAGCCATATATGAGCCAACAATTGAATATTACCAAGATAAATACCAATTAGATAGTATAACTGTCACAGGATTGATGAGGGCACGAGGTACTATACCAGGATTCTTAGCTATATTTTAGAATTTCTTAGATCTGGACAGTGCATCTTTCTAAAATTGCCATTGCTGCCATTAGAGGATCAATTTCAATTTTAAGAAACCATCTTTACAAAATATCTGCTTTATAGTATGTATATTTCAATATATTTTTGAAAATTTTTAAATGTATTTACAAAATGTATTTCAGCAATTTCGAAAATTAATTGTCTGCATCACTTTGTCCTTGAGGCAATCCTCTAATGAGGAAAGTAGTATATATTAAAAAAAATATATATACTTCAATTACAATTTCAAATTTTTTAATGTATTTACAAAATGTATTTCAGCAATTTCAAAAAATGAACTGTCTATATTACTTTTTCCCTGTGGCAATCCTCTAATGAGGAAAGTTTTCATAATAAAGAATACATTAGGCAAAATGTTCTATATGAGAAATTAAACATCAAATATGCTTATAATCATCAGAGTAAAAGAGGATGTTAATAAAAACATTGAAAGAAGCCTGACTGGCTTTATAAAGTAGTATTTGAAGAGAAAAATTATACGCTCAGACTGGGACTTGAACCCGGGACCCTTGGTTTTCTAGTCCAAGTGCTCTACCATCTGAGCTACCTGAGCAAGTACCAATCTAAATGCAAATTCCCGCCCACCAAATGCTTTGAAGCCTTTGCTTCTATCTTTGCAAATGGTGGCTCCTTTATTAAGAAGACATATTTGGGAATTATACATTATATTATAAATGCCAGTACGGCTTTTTTCAATGTTTTTATTATTAATTTCATACATCTCAATGATGGATAAATCATATTTGAAGAGAAAAATTATACGCTCAGACCAGGACTTGAACCCGGGAATTCCCAAATATGTCTTCTTAATAAAGGAGCCGCCATTTGCAAAGATAGAAGCAAAGGCTTCAAAGCATTTGGTGGGTGGGAATTACAACGTATATAGAGAAAAATTTGCGTTTAGATTGGTACTTGCTCAGGTAGCTCAGATGGTAGAGCACTTGGACTAGAAAACAAAGGGTCCCGGGTTCAAGTCCTGGTCTGATCGTATAATTTTTCTCTTCAAATATGATTTATCCATCATTGAGATGTATGAAATTAATAATAAAAACATTTATAAATTCCCAATAAATGTCTTCTTAAATAAGAAGGCACCATTTGCATGATCGAGCAAATGCTCATAGCATTCGGCACTTGGGAATTGACAATGTATAAGAGAAAAAATTACGTTTAGATTGGAGTTTCTCAGGTAACTCAGTGGTAGAGCATTGGCCTAGAAAGCCAAAGGTCCTGGGTTCAAACCCCAGTCTGAGCATATAATTTTTCTCTTCAAATTTAGTAAAAGAGGACTTAATTTACTTGACAATTATTTCATATTAGACATAATGCCTTGAAGCTATCATATCACTCAACAATTTGAAACTTCAACTTCTGAATACAAATATAAATCAGAAACTTTACACCTCACCTCATTATATTTTGTGAGGCAAGTTGTAAAGTTTCTGATTCATTATTGTACTCTATTGCTATTTACCTTAATGATAATCAAATACTGATCTTACAAAATTCAAGTTTACACTGTAATAATTAAAAAAAAAAACTTCAAACTTGGTTGTTAGAGAAATAATGACAATCTCTTATCAATAAACAACAGTTTTCTATGTGACTTCCGAATAATTTTTTTTTTATCTTTTATAGGAAAAATCACTGTGAGGTTTAATTTAAGATTTAAATTAAAATTCTTTATACCTCACCTTATATCCAGTCTTCTAATTATATCAGTTTAAAAAACTAGGTGGTTTCATCTTCGGTAATAGAACTGTAGTTCTTCTGATCGACATAACATTGGTTAAGATGAAACCACCTAGTTTTTTAAACCAGCATAATTAGAAGAGGTGAGGTGTAAAAAATTTTAATTCAAGTCAAATTTAAAAAAAATTATTATTATGAAATATGCTACAGACTGCATGTACCAGGAAAATTGACACTAAACACATGTAAGAAACAAACAAAAATCATGTCATTCTTAAAATTTGGCTATAAATCCAATTGGAATTGCAGAATATTTGTGTAACTCAATTCCATCTTTCTTCTTCTTCCTTCCAAGTATTAGGCCAAGGCCTGTTACGATCCTATAGAAAATTTTCCCTCCAGCATTTCATGACGGTCCAGTGATCTTCGTCCTCTTGGTATATAATTATAAACAGCTTTGGGCATCTGATTTGAACTCATTCTTCCTAGATGGTGTTCTAGATAAATGAATATAACAGAAGCCAATGCTACTACCCACGATTCTGAATCATTTAATTAAAAGAACGCTGTTAGATCAAGACTTTTTATCAGGTACAGTAATGTGCATAATTATAATTAATAAAATTAAAAAAATTGTATCCTGAAAATTCAATATTTTAAAAAAAAATACTGTTTTCTATTTATACAATGGTTTACAGCGCCCACTATGAATGTAAATGTTCACTAAAGCAGGTAATTAAATGGTAATTATATTATTTTTGTTGATTTGTTCTTGAACATGTTTCAAAACAATTCTCTGTTTTATCTTCAGCTTTCCCAGACTGGTTTTATTTATGTTGCATTATGTTGCACCACCTGGATGTCGATGTCAGCTCCATCCTGTGGTTGGCCAAAGAACCTCCAAACAAGGTCACCCTCCATCGGAATATCAAAATTCATAACTCTGTTTCTGTTCTTCTGAATATAAATTTTTTCCCAAATAGTCAGCTCGTTTGTATTTTCTAACTGTTTTAATAATTTAGTGTCTGAATTTATATTATGTTTTTCAGACCAAACATGAGCAGCAACTGCAGATTTTCAATTTGAAAAATCTGCAGTTGCTGCTCATGTTTGGTCTGAAAAACATAATATAAATTCAGACACTAAATTATTAAAACAGTTAGAAAATACAAACGAGCTGACTATTTGGGAAAAAATTTATATTCAGAAGAACAGAAACAGAGTTATGAATTTTGATATTCCGATGGAGGGTGACCTTGTTTGGAGGTTCTTTGGCCAACCACAGGATGGAGCTGACATCGACATCCAGGTGGTGCAACATAATGCAACATAAATAAAACCCAGTCTGGGAAAGCTGAAGATAAAACAGAGAATTGTTTTGAAACATGTTCAAGAACAAATCAACATTAATATTGAGGTAAGATGTCCAGACCAAAAATAATATAATTAAAATAACCTCAAAATATAACTTCCTAAAATTAAATATTAATTAAATGGTATTTTTAATCTTGTACAAGAGCAATGGCTTCTAATCAGGTGTTTCACAGTTCACTCAGATTATAGAAATACCAAAACAAACATAATGTAAGTGATGTTTTTATTATTAATTTAACATTTCTCAATGAAAGATAAATTAAATTTGAAGAGAAAAATTTTCCGCCTAGACCGGGACTCGAACCCGGGACCCTTGGCTTTCCGGGCCAAGTGCTCTACCAACTGAGCTACCGAGGCGAGTTACGATATAGACGCAAATTTTTCTCTTATATACGTTGTAATTCCCTATCGCCAAATGCTTTTTGAAACCATTGTTTCTATCTTTGCAAATGGCGGCTTCTTAGTTAAGAAGACATTTATTGGAAATTTAACATTACTTTAAAAGCCAGTAAGGCCTCTAATGATGTTTTTATTATTAATTTAACATTTCTCAATGAAAGATAAATTAAATTTGAAGAGAAAAATTTTCGCCTAGACCGGGACTCGAACCCGGGACCCTTGGCTTTCCGGGCCAAGTGCTCTACCAACTGAGCTACCGAGGCGAGTTACGATATAGACGCAAATTTTTCTCTTATATACGTTGTAATTCCCTATCGCCAAATGCTTTTTGAAACCATTGTTTCTATCTTTGCAAATGGCGGCTTCTTAGTTAAGTATATCGTAACTCGCCTCGGTAGCTCAGTTGGTAGAGCACTTGGCCCGGAAAGCCAAGGGTCCCGGGTTCGAGTCCCGGTCTAGGCGAAAATTTTTCTCTTCAAATTTAATTTATCTTTCATTGAGAAATGTTAAATTAATAATAAAAACATCATTAGAGGCCTTACTGGCTTTTAAAGTAATGTTAAATTTCCAATAATGTCTTCTTAACTAAGAAGCCGCCATTTGCAAAGATAGAAACAATGGTTTCAAAAAGCATTTGGCGATAGGGAATTACAACGTATATAAGAGAAAAATTTGCGTCTATATCGTAACTCGCCTCGGTAGCTCAGTTGGTAGAGCACTTGGCCCGGAAAGCCAAGGGTCCCGGGTTCGAGTCCCGGTCTAGGCGAAAAAATTTTTCTCTTCAAATTTAATTTATCTTTCATTGAGAAATGTTAAATTAATAATAAAAATATCATTAGAGGCCTTACTGGCTTTTAAAGTAATGTTAAATTTCCAATAAATGTCTTCTTAACTAAGAAGCCGCCATTTGCAAAGATAGAAACAATGGTTTCAAAAAGCATTTGGCGATAGGAAATTACAACGTATATAAGAGAAAAATTTGCGTCTATATCGTAACTCGCCTCGGTAGCTCAGTTGGTAGAGCACTTGGCCCGGAAAGCCAAGGGTCCCGGGTTCGAGTCCCGGTCTAGGCGAAAAAATTTTTCTCTTCAAATTTAATTTATCTTTCATTGAGAAATGTTAAATTAATAATAAAAACATCATTAGAGGCCTTACTGGCTTTTAAAGTAATGTTAAATTTCCAATAAATGTCTTCTTAACTAAGAAGCCGCCATTTGCAAAGATAGAAACAATGGTTTCAAAAAGCATTTGGCGATAGGGAATTACAACGTATATAAGAGAAAAATTTGCGTCTATATCGTAACTCGCCTCGGTAGCTCAGTTGGTAGAGCACTTGGCCCGGAAAGCCAAGGGTCCCGGGTTCGAGTCCCGGTCTAGGCGAAAATTTTTCTCTTCAAATTTAATAATGTAAGTGAATTTACATTAGAAATTTTAAAGGCTCAGCAAGTTGACTGAGATTATAACATTTGATATGTTAATAAATTACAAGAGGAATAACATTATGAGGTTCTACTTAATAAATAAGGCGAATCAGGTCAGAAAATGGTTTTGAAGAGAGAATATATATATATATATATATATATATATATATATTAATGAAAGAACTCTTCAGAAAGAAAAAGAAATTGAAAAGAAATACAGGAAATTCACATATCATCCAAGGACACATAATAAATTAAAAAAGATTTTTCGATAAATTTTATATAAAATTATATGAAAATTTCAGCCTAAATAAACTTATCAAATTAAGTTATGTAGATAGGAAATAACACTATGAGGTTCTTTAATATTGTTTATTTTTTATTATTTCACTCACCTCATACTTCATAATTCATAGCAGACCCTGGGTTTCTTCACATAATTTGTGACATTGTCAATGCTGCGTCACGTTCACAACTGACGTCCAACGGCCTTCTATCCTGCAGACTGACCTCCGCGCCATCTGGTGGCCGACCGAAGAATTTCCAAATCAGTCCTCTTTCTTTATAACCGGGTATTTCAAAATTCATAGTTGTATTTTCATTCTTGCATATGTAAATTTGTTCCCAAATTGTGAGTTCCTTCGGTTTTTCCAATTGTTTAAGTAATTTTGTTTTGGTTTCTATTCTATGTTTTTCTGACCAGGCATGTGCAGCTATTGCAGATTTTTCGGTTTCTCCATTTTTAACATTTCTGAGGTGTTCTTTTAATCTTGTATTTAGATTCCTTTTTGTTTTTCCTATGTATATCTTTTCACAATCTTTACAATTAATTTGATAAATTCCCGATTTTTTGCAGTCTTCAATCTTTTAATTTTTTTTGGTTTTTATTAAATTACCTAAGCTGTAATCATTTTTCGGTGCTAATTTAATGTTGAATTTGTTGAAAATTTTTTGAAACTTGTCAAATACGAAAGGATGGTATGTGAACTTCTTGAATTTTTTGCCTATATTTTTATCTGTCTGAAGAGTACTTTCATTGATGACTTTTTGTTCTTTGAATTTATTTATTTTCTTGTGTATCATTTTCTTTTGAAAACCATTATCCTTAGCAATTTAATTTTACGAAGTTATATTTTGAGGTTATTTTAATTATAAGAATTAAATTAATCATGATTATTTCATACCTCATACTTCTATATTTCTTTAAGTACAGCACTGCAGTATCGGCAATTTCTTATCACCATCATCAGCTGTTTTCACGATTGTCAATTTTTACTTTTGTAAAAATCTTCAGGTTTTAATTATTTGTCACATAAACATGCAATTTTCAATAGTCTATTACACAGATTGATAAATATCCCACTTAATGTAGAAAATTTTGACAAGGAATATAATCATATTGTACATGTTGCTAAAATAAATGGTTTTAATGAAGACATAATAAAAAATAAATTAAAGAAATTTAAACAACAGAAAAGGTTACAGGAATACACCACCTTACAACAAAGATGTAAAATTCAAAAAATTTACTTACCATCCTGAAGTTCATAATAAGTTTCAAAAAATTTTCAGAAAATTTAATATAACATTGGCTCCAATTAACAAATTTAACCTGGGTAATCTTCTGTTAACTAATAATAAATTTAACACCCCAGACAACAAAAAATCTGGATTTTATCAAATTGATTGCAAAGATTGCAACAGGATATATATAGGAAAAACAAAAAGGAATTTGGAAACTCGTAAAAAAGAACACTTCAGAAATATAAAGAATGGAGAAATTGAAAAATCAGCTATAGCAGCACATAGTTTATTAGAGCATCATAGGATTGAAAAAGAAGCAAAACTTTTGAAACATCTATCAAAACCTTTAGATTTAACAGTTTGGGAAAAAATATACATTCAAAAAAACCATTCTAGAACTATGAACTTTGAAATTCCAGATGAACCTAGCTTGATTACAAAGTTCTTCAAAAATATAACAGATGGCGGTTTAGAAAATGATTCATTAAAATGAACACCAGATGGCAGTTTAGAAAGTAATTCTTTAAAAGAACATCAGATGGCAGTTTGAATAATTATCAACAAAAGTAAAAATTGACAATCGTGAAAACAGCTGATGATGGTGATAAGAAATTGCCGATACTGCAGTGCTGTATTTAAAGAAATATAGAAGTATGAGGTATGAAATAATCACGATTAATTTAATTCTTATGAATTTGAACCTCATAATGTTAAAAATTCCCAAATTTAATATATAAATTTATTTTAATTATATTATTTTTTAGTCTGATCATCTTACCTCAATATTAATATTGAGGTAAGATGATCAGACTAAAAAATAATATAATTAAAAAATAATATAATTATCAAAACTAACAAAACTGAAAGGATTGATGAAGGAAATAAATCAGGAATATACTACATAAAAATATGCTGATTGTGATAAGATTTACATAGGTAAAACAAAGAGGAACTTGACCATTAGAATGAAAGAACACATTAGAAATGCAAAAAAGTGGAGAAATAGAAAAATCTGCAGTAGCTGCCCATGTCTGGTCAAAAAAAACATAAAATCAATGTAAACACTAAATTATTAAAACAGTTAGAAAACACTACAGAGCTCACAGTTTGGGATAAAATCTACATCCAGAAGAATGAAAATAGGATTATGAATTTTGAAATTCGTGGGGAAAAAGATTTGATTCACAAATTCTTTGGTCAACCAGGAGATGGTGTGAGAGTTGACATCTAGGGCCAACAACATAAAAATCAACAATCTGACAATGGTATGGACAACATATCAAAACATGTCAAATGAAACATCAAGTATTTATGAGGTAAGATGACCTGATCCACCTTATTTATTTGATATTTGTTTTTGGAAGGTTCAGTGTTTAAATCATGAGGGCAGCCTACAGGAATAGATTTTGTTCAGTTGTCAAGACAAATGCTACATTAGATTTTTACTATAGTACCTGTATATCACTATTATTCATTAATTTATAACTTTTTAACTTATACAAAACATACAACATACAAAAGAAATATAAGGTCTTCACCCAGATGACCCAAAATGTAAACGATAATAAGTTGAATCATTTCTCTCTCTCTCTCTAAATGTGAATATATGTTGAATCTAGTTTAAGTTTCTATTTATTGGTACTGTCGAGTTAATGCAATTGCTTTCACCGACATAACACATTTAATCTTTCATAAATTACAATAACACATCTAAGTCAAAATTGCTGAAACCAACAGAATTAAGAGTATTGTGGTGGGGGGATCAACAATCATAAAATTAGACACCTAAATAATGAATTTTTAAGTTCCTGGGGTAAAATATTTATTATGATAATTGTCTGCCCTCTACCAGAGGGAGAGAATATACAAGACTTCCAACAGTCAGCATAACAGTCTCCTAGATGAAAATGTCCATGTTCCAGGTGAGAAGACAAAGTATGAGGTGAAGTGAGTATTACCAATTTAATTATTTAATAATCTTGATCAAATTATATATTTTAACTTGAGTTTTTAACATTCTATTTTCCATTTCCATTTTTTTTATCTAAATATGAATTATCTCCAACTTAATTCACACTATGAAAGAGGCAAACATTTGAGGCCTATTTACAAGGACTGCTTGCTTCTGACTTGTCACATTTAAGAGCTCTTACAGTTAGTGTAGTATACAAACACTAAAAGAGAATATAACACATATTACATACTATATGATACAAAAACTGCTGCCAATGGCTTCATCTTCTCCGAGCATCATCTCTACTCTGTAAATAAAACAAAATTCCAACTCACTACATGATATTTATCTGGTAACTGCAAGCTTTAATCATACAAATTTATATTATATTAATTGATAATTACATAATAAAACAATGAATGATTTCTGAGGACTATAAAAAATATAAAATTTATTTTATTGAATTTTATACTTTCAAAGCAATCATAATTCAGAGTAAATGCTTGAGCTTACAATCAATCAAAAATGTTATATTTCAAGCTTTCTGCAGCTGTAAATTCTCCTACCATAATCAAGGCATCTCATCTAGATTCCAATAAAATTAATCATAATGTACATTTTTTAAGTAGGTGAGAGTTTCAAGCCACAATATAAAGAATGCTATAATTTTATGAGTATCTAGGATGATTCATAGCTAAAAAAAGTTTAAAATAAAAATGTGTGATTAATTTAAGTAAAACTGTATCACCTCACGTCATATTCTTTTTCTTCGTAAACCAGTTTCGAGACATTCTTTGGTTCCAACCATTAGTCATCTTGAAGAGCTGCCTCCTGCTCCCTCTATTGGTAGACTGAAGAACTCAAAATCAAATAATTTTCCCTGGGAATTTCAAAGTTCACTAATTTCTCCTTTTAGTTTTTTTTTTAATGTAGATTTATCTGCTTCCCCAATCTTGATATTCCTGAGAAGCTCTTTCTCTGTGGATTTTAAATTTCTCTTTTGTTTTCCCTATGTAGACATTCCCTGCATTTGATCTGGAAAATTCCTGATTTGTTTTCTTCTATTTTCTTTTTTTTTTGTTGGATCTAATTAATCTAATGATGCTGAAGTTGTTTTTCGGTGCCAATCATTTATTGAAATTAAAAAAAAAAACACTTATGATGTTTCAATGGACGATACTTGAATTTTATGTTTTCTTCTTTTTCTTTTAGAAGTGTAATTTGATTAATAAATTTTTGTCTTTTGAACTTGCTTTATTTTATTGCATATCATGCTATTTTCAAATCCATTACTTGTTGCCATGTTGATTATGTATTCTTTTTTCTTTTTCATAATCTCTCTGTTCATGGGTATGTTCACTAATCTGTGTGTCAAACTATTGAAAATTGCCTCTTTGTGAGAGGTTTTAATATAATTATTTGTGTGTGTCTTCTTTCTGTATATTCCAAATTTTATCTTATTTCCTTCATTTCTTAATAAAATGTAGATCTAAAAATGGCACTTCTCTATTAATTTCAGTTTCCATATGAAGTTCATAGTCTGATCATCTTACCTCAATATTAATGTTGTTGTTGTTGTTGTTTTCAAATGCTGGGCCTTGGCACCGAAGCCATTAGCGTTCTTGCTCTCCAATATTTCTCTATTGTGGATCCAACAGGTAATACTTCACAGGTTTGTAGGTGTTCTTCATTCATTTCTTCGTCTTTATTGCATAGAGGACAATTTGGATTCGTGTAGATTCCTATTTTATATAAATGTTTGGCTAAATAGTCATGTTCTGTAAGCAGTCTAAATGTTGCTACTGTAGTTTTACGTGGAAATTCTGGAATAATATCTGGCTTCTTTACTAAAATATTCCATTTTTTGTCTTTGGCTTTATTACATAGGTCTTGGTTTTGTTTGATTTTATATTTGTTTTTAACTATTCTTTTTATGGATGTGAAAGGTAAGCTTTTAGTAGTATTCTGAATTAAATTGGAGCCTTTTTTGGCAAGAAAATCAGCAGTGTCATTTCCAGCAATTCCACAATGTGCAGGTATCCATTGCAATTGAATTCTTTTCTGTAGTTTTTGGAGTTGTTGAATCATTTTGTAGCACTCTTTAATTTGTATTGACTTCATTTTGTGTGAATTTATTGCATATATTGCTGCCTTAGAATCAGAGAGTATGACCGCATTTTGAAATTTATTTATTCTGTATAGTAATTGTTGGAGTGAAATATGAATAGCCGTTACTTCTGCATCAAAATTTGTTGTGTGGTATCCTGCTGGTTGATAAAATGAAAATAATGCACATGTAATTCCTGATCCTGAGTTGTTATCAATAGTAGATCCATCTGTGTAGACATGTAACCATTCTTCTGGTGGATATCTCTTATTCACAACTTCTAATGCTAGAGCTTTTAGTACAAGTGTGGGAGTTTCAGATTTTGTAACTGGTTCTTCTAGATTTAGCTGAATGTTAATTGGTTCAAAAGTAAGAGGGTTATCTCTGATCAAAATATTTTCTTTAGATTTAGGAAGATTCAAATCTGTTTTTATTTCCATTACTTTGGACAAGAAACTTGTTTGTGTTTTCAACTTGCTTGGTTGTAACTGCCTTTTTTCCCATTTTGTTGTTGTTAATCGTAACATTTTCTCATGTTGTGTTATTGCCTGTTCCTCTAAAGTTAGACATATTGGAGGGTTCTGAGTTAGTGCTTGCATTGCTGCAATTGGAGTTGATTTTGCTGCGCCAGTTATAAGCCGTAAAGCCTGATTTTGGCATACTTCTAGGCGATTCAGGTTCGAGTTATTTGCTGTGATTATTACCTCCCCATTGTATAGTAGTATTGGCTTGATGAATGTTTTGTATGTGGTGTTCAGAGTCTGGCGATTACTGCCCCCACTTTGCTCCGGCTAATCTTTTTAAGATTGAGAATCTTTTCGTTGCTTTGTTTACTACTGCTTCAATGTGTTTTCTCCATGATAATTTTGAATCAAAAATTGTTCCTAGATATTTTGTTTCATTTGTTTGTCTCAGATTTGTTTTCTTGAACTGTAGATTTAGTTTTGGAATTTTTTTCTTCAAGCTAAATATTTGAAACGTTGTTTTGTCTGTATTAATGGCCATTAAATTGTTGTGGGTCCACTTTTCTAGTAGGTTAAGAGCCTTTTCCATAGATGATTTAGATTTTTCTATTTGTGAGGAAGATGTCCACATAATCATGTCATCTGCAAAAAGAGCTGTCTTTATTTCTGTGTTTGATATAGCTGGTGGCAGATCGTTGATGTAGATGTTGAACAGGGTTGTACTTAGTACTGCACCTTGAGGGAGGCCCATTTTTATTTGTCGGAATTTGGAAGTACTGTCATTGTATTTTGTAGCACAGAAACGTTGTGAAAGGAACTGGGTGATCCAGTTTAACATATTGTTTTGAATGCCTAGTTTTGTGAGTTTTTCAAGTAATTTATATCTCCATACCGAGTCATATGCTTTTTCAAAATCAATGAAAACTGTTAGCGTATCTTGATGTTTGTTGAAAGATTCTTTGGCATCTTGAGAAAGTTGAATTGTATTTTCTTTTGTAGATAGATGTTGCCTGAATCCTGTTTGTGCTGTTGTTAGTATGTTTTTTTACTTTCTAAGAACCAATTTAGTCTCGCTGAAATCATACGTTCTGCTGTTTTTGCAATGACACTTGTTAAAGAGATTGGTCTGTAATTATTTATATCATCAGCTGTCTTGTCTTTTTTTAAAATAGGAATAATTATTGCTTTTTTCCACTCTGTAGGTACAGTAGAGGTCCATGATAGGTTAAATAATTTCAGTAGTGTATTCCTTCCCTTTTGGCCAAGATGTTTCAAAAATTCAACATGTATTTTATCTGGACCAGGAGATTTGTTGTCTTGTAACTCGTGTATTGCAGAATTTAGTTGATTTGTTCTTGAACATGTTTCAAAACAATTCTGTTTTATCGTCAGCTTGTTCAGACTGTTTTGATTTATGTTGCACAACCTGGATGTTGATGTCAGCTCCATCCTGTGGTTGGTCAAAGAACCTCCAAACAAGGTCACGGTCCATCGGTATTTCAAAATTCATTTGTTCTTCTGAATATAAATTTTTTCCCAAATAGTCAGCTCTTTTGTATTTTCTAACTGTTTTAATAATTTAGTGCCTGAATTTATATTACGTTTTTCAGACCAAACATGAGCAGGAACTGCAGATTTTTCTATTTCCCCATTTTTAATATATCTTATGTGTTCTTTAGTTCTAATTTTTAGGTTTCTTTTTGTTTTCCCTATATATATCTTTTCACAGCCCATGCATTCAATTTGATATATTCCTGACTTTTTATTTTTATCAGTTTTTTCATTTTTGTTGGTTTTTATTAGTTTATTTAAACTGTAGTCATTTTTCGGTGCTAATTCAATATTAAACTTCTCAAAAAATTATTAAATTAGTACCGAAAATAACTACAGTTTAAATAAACTAATAAAAACCAACAAAAATGAAAAAAACTGATAAAAATAAAAAGTCAAGAATATATCAAATTGAATGCATGGGTTGTGAAAAAAAAAATATATAGGAAAAACAAAAAGAAACCTAAAAATTAGAACCGAAGAACACATAAGAAATATTAAAAATGGGGAAATAGAAAAATCTGCAGTTGCTGCTCATGTTTGGTCTGAAAAACATAATATAAATTCAGACACTAAATTATTAAAACAGTTAGAAAATACAAAAGAGCTGACTATTTGGGAAAAAAATTATATTCAGAAGAACAAATGAATTTTGAAATACCGATGGAGCGTGACCTTGTTTGGAGGTTCTTTGGCCAACCACAGGATGAAATTACATCAACATCCAGGTTGTGCAACATAATACAACATAAATCAAACCAGTCTGGACAAGTTGACGATAAAACAGAATTGTTTTGAAACATGTTCAAGAACAAATCAACATTAATATTGAGGTAAGATGATCAGACTAAAAAAATAATATAATTAAAATAACCTCAAAATATCACTTCCTAAAATTAAATATTCATAGTTTGACTTTGAATTTTTAAAAAAATTTTAAAATCATTAGGAAGTAACATTATGAGGTTCAAGTCCCGGTCTGAGCGTATAATTTTCTCTTCAAATATGATTTATCCACCATTGAGATGTATGAAATTAATAATAAAAACATAGAAAAAAGCCGTACTGGCATTTATGGTTGGTATCTAATGTCGAGCACTTGATAATGAAATCATTCGCTCTCTTGCACTCCAATATTTAGCAGAAAGGCTGGTCTCTTCTACAAAAGCTGGACAACGGAGGAGATAGTTTCTTTCCATATCTTCATTTAAATTGCAAAAAGGGCATTTAGGTGAATCTGTTATGCCAATTCTGTGTAGGTGTTTATTCAAGCAGTCATGTCCCGTTAGCAGTCTGAATGTTGCTACTGCAGATTTTCTTTGTAATGCAGTAATGTCATAAACTTGTAGATTTTCCCATTCCTTTCCAGATGTTTTGGTAGTGTATTCTTCTCTAAGTTTATTGATGTATTTATTTGAGATAATTCTTTTGATAGAGTGAAAGGAAACTGGAGCAGAAGTTGGGTTTGAAACAATTTTGCTACCCTTCTTGGCTAGAAAATCGGCTATTTCATTGCCTGTCACTCCACAATGGGCCGGAATCCATTGAAGTACAATTGTTTTATGTAGAAGGGATAACTGTTTTATCATTTTGTGACATTCGATAATTTTGATGCTTTTGGGTGTTGTGTCTCGTGTTATAGCAAGAATGGCTGCTTAGGAGTCACATAGAATTACAACTTTTGTAAATTTTTGGATGTGATATAAAAGATTTTGTAAACTTAAGAAAATTGCTAGAATTTCTCCATCAAAGTTTGTTGAATTTGTGTTTAGTTTACGATAAAAGGAAAAAAGTGGACATACTGCACCAGCACCAGTGCCACCATCATTTGGTAGGCTGGAGCCATCTGTAAAAATATGTATCCATTCAGGAGCTGGGTATCTTAGATTTATTATTTCCAGTGACAAAATATATGGAGGAGTTTCAGATTTCTTGATGTCCTCTGTTAAATGAAGGTTATATTCAATTTCCAAAAATTCTAGAGGGTTGTTTCTCATCTGCATATTTTCTTTTGAATGTGGAAGTTGCAATTTCTGTTTGATTTCTTGTACAATGCTTAAGAAGCTTTGCTGAGATTTTAAACATACTTGTGGTTTTCTTTGGGTCCAGTTATTATGGGGTAGCCTTAAAAATTTTTCATACTGTGTGACTGCTGTTTTCTCAATTTCAGATGCTATGTTTGGGTTATTTGTTAAGATTTGCATGGCAGTGATTGGTGTTGTTTTAACGGCTCCTGTTATCAGACGGAGGATTTGGTTCTGCAATTTATTAAGTTTTTCCACTTTAGCAGTTACTAGGATTTCTTCACAATATTGAAGTACAGGTTTTATGTACATTTGGTAGAAGGTGTTTAGGGTTTGTGTGTTGCAACCCCACTTTTTCCTTGCTATCGTTTTAATAATGGTAACCTTGTTTCTATCTTTGTACATATATTCTCCATGTGTTTTCTTCCATGTTAATTTTGTGTCCAGAGTTATTCCTAAATATTTTGCTTCATGTGTTTGAGTTAATAATTCACCCTCCAATTTCAGAGTGATGGGTAGTGGTTTCTTTCTTAATGTAAATAGTTGATAATTTGTTTTCTGTATATTTATCTTCATTAAGTTCTGGGATGTCCAATTCTCTAACTGTATTAGTGATTGTTGGGCTATGGTTATTAATTGTTGACTTTGGTTTTTCGGTTTGGAGACCCATATTACAACATCATCAGCAAAAAGTAGGGTTTTTGTTTCGAGCTTTTCTATATGCTTAGGTAGATCATTAATGTAGATATTGAAGAGAATGGTACTGAGTACAGAACCCTGTGGTAAACCTCGATGTGTTTGTTGGTATTTAGAGAGGTGATTATTATACTTTGTAGCGATAAACCGTTGGATGAGAAAATTGCTGATCCAGAGTAGCATATTCCCTTGAATGCCTAAAGTCTGCATTTTTTCTAATAATTTATATCTCCAAATAGAGTCATATGCTCCTTGGAAATCAACAACATTTTCTGTTGAAACTGTCTTTAATAGCTTGACTTAGGTGTACAATTTGTTGATTGTAATTCTCTAAATCCAGCTTGATTGGGTGAAAGTAAATTATTGATTTCTAAATACCAATTTAATCGATTTGAAATCATTTTTTCCATAGTTTTAACAATTACACTAGTTAGTGCTATTGGGTGATAATTTAAAAAAGTATTTGTTGATTTTTTTGTTTTCAAAATAGGTATTATAATAGCTTTTTTCCAATCATCAGGAACTTTTGTGTTCCAAGAAAGATTATAAAGGGAGAGCAATTGAGTTTTGGCTTTATTGCCAAGGTGTTTGAGAAATTCTGCATGTATATTATCTGCTCCTGGAGATTTGTTTGATTTTAAACTATTAATGGCTAAGTTTAACTCTTTAATGTTGAAATTCTTATTAAAAATATTATCTTTTATACTGCTTGTTGATTTTATGTAATTTTTTAGGTTATCTTTTATTGTTTTTTGTTCCTTTTTGTTCTCTGAGGACAAAGTATAGGTGTTAGCATAGTGTTTGTTGAATTTGTTGGCTATTTCACTTTCATTTGTAATCTGTTTGTTGTTGTGGATAAATGGAGTTTTTTGTCGTTCTTTTTTATTTTGTATATTGTGTACAAATCTATATGCTTTCTGGCCTTCTTTCCTATAATCCATTTTTTGGAGGAAGTTATTAAAATTTTCTCTTTTATTGCTGTTAATTTCTTTTTTGAGTTGTGCGCACAGTTTTCTCCAATTTTGTACATGTTTTGGGTATAATTCCCAAATATGTCTTCTTAATATAGGAGCTGCCATTTGCAAAGATAGAAGCAAAGGGTTCATAGCATTTGGTGGGTGGGAATTACAACGTATATAGAGAAAAATTTGAGTTTAGATCTGTACTTGCTCAGGTAGCTCAGATAATAGCTTTATTTTACCTGGCAGAGTTAAGGCCTTGTCTACCACTCAACCAGGTTTTAAAAAATATACAAACAAAAAAAAATAGTATTAAATCTAAATTACAATATATATATATATATATATATATATATAAACGATTACAAGTTATGAATACAATACAATTAATATTTATAATGTATTTTGATTTACTCTAAATTTAACAAATTAAATATATAATATGTACAAGATATATAAAAAAACGAGGAAAAGATTAATGACATAGTATAAAATTAAATAAATAGAGAAAAATTAATTATTAGACAACAAGTAACTGTATAAGCGTGACTTAAAGGTGCCAAGTGGGCGGCAACCCCTGATATCTTGAGGAAGGAGATTTCAGGAGTGGGCAGAGGCTACTGTGAAGGAAGTAGAATTGGAGGAAGTGCTATGAAGAGGAAGGAGGTGCTATGAAGAGGAATGGTAGAACTTGGTCTAGAGAACCAAGGGTCCCGGTCTGAGCGTATAATTTTTCTCTTCAAATATTATGAGGTTTATTAATAATTTCATCACCTAAAGTGGTCCCTGCCCGGAGATCCGAATGAGGGACCTTTTTATCTCCGGAATTATTTCCTTTAGGAAGCATCATGCCATATTTGTTGTCCATTTAGCACTATCCATGGAGCACATGTGACTTAAAGTATGTCACGGATGCGGACAACATTACCCCTTAGAGAAATGAAAGTAGGGAAAGATCTCCTAGGCCTCGAATGCTCTAATACCATCAGAATCGAAAAAACAAGAATTAGGCAAGAGAGGCTATGTACAGAAAAGATAAGAGTAAGGAGCAAAACACAAGTAAGTGGAAGCAAAGTTTTGCTCAGCTTGGGCACCTTGTGGTCGCCATCCACATATCCCCTAGATGGGGACCCTTGAGGGGGGTTTATTAATAATTGAGTTTGTATTTTTAAACATTATTACCTCATATAGTAGTTTTTCGGACATACGTTTCAAGGCTGTTGCCCCGTCTTCAGCGTTTCACAAACTGATTTCTTTCTTTTCTTCATGTTGTCGGTCCTGGATCTGTGTTCCAAAGAACTTGGTAATGAGGCTCCTTTCTCCAGGAATTTCAAAGTTCATAATTTTCTCCTTGTTCTTCTGTATATAGATTTTTTCCCCATATTGTGAGTTCATTGGTATTTTCTGTTTTAACAATTTTGTATTTAGATCTATTTTGTGTTTTTCTGTACTAATGTGAGCTGCTACTACAGATTTTTCTACTTTTCCTTTTACATTTCTTATGTGTTCTTTAGTTCTAATGTTTAAATTTCTCTTTGTTTTCACTATGTATACTTTATCACAATCTGCACATTTTATTTGATATATTCCTGATTTTTATTATCTTCAATTTTTTTTCATTTTTGTTGGTTTTCATAAGTTTTTAGGCTATAATCATTCTTTGGTGCTAAACTGATGTTAAATTTTCCAATTTTTTAAAAAAATACACATATCATCCTTGGAATCATAATATATTAATTTTTTTTTGGAAAATTCAACATCAGTTTAGCACCAAATAATGATTATAACCTAAAAAAACTTATGAAAACCAACAAAAATGAATAAATAGAAGATAATAAAAAAATCAGGAATATATCAAATAAAACGCGCAGATTGTGATAAAGTACACATACGGAAAACAAAGAGAAATTTAAAGATTAGAAATAAAGAACGCATAAGAAATGTAAAAAAAGGAGAAGTAGAAAAATCTGCAGTAGCAGCTCACATTTGGACAGAAAAACACAAAATAGATCTAAATACAAAATTATTAAAACAGTTAGAACTTGAAAAAATGATGAAATGCGGCAAGAAAACCAAATCAAAATTGCTAATAGATTTGAAGTACTGGAAACTTCAGATGACAATGTGGCAAACGAAGAAGAAACTGATATAAATAAAGAATGGGAGGCTATAAGAGAAACTATTAAATTGTCAGCATCAGAAAGCATTGGTTGTTTAAAAAAGAGGCAAAACCAAAATTGGTTTGATGAGGAATGTGCCAACATTGTAAAGAAAAGGAAGCTAGCAAAAATGAAATGGTTACACGAGCCAAACGAGGTAAATTTAGAGCAATTGGGTAGTATTAGACGGGAAACCACCAAGTTACTAAAGAGTAAAAAGAGGGAATATTTGAGAGAGAAGATTAATGATCTTGAAATGAATGCAAAAAATAGGAACATTAGAGAATTATATCAGGAATTAGTATAGAGAAGAAAGGGTTTCAGGCTAGAATAAACATAATTCGGAATGAAAATGGGGATATGATTGCAGATTCCAGGAGTATATTAAATAGATGGAAAAGTTACTTTAATCAGCTATTAAATGTACATATAGAACAGGACATTGAGGAGGATAATTTACAGACAGCAGAAATGCTAGTCGCAGAACCAAATGCATTAGAGGTTGAAATGGCAATTGAAAAATTGAAGATGTATAAAGAATCAGGTTCAGATGAGATCCCAGCAGAACTGATAAAATCAGGGGGAGAAAAATTGATGGACAAGATACGCTGGTTGCTTACTATGATTTGGGAAAAAGAAGCTCTTCCAGATGAATGGAAGGAATCAATCATCGTACCAATTTATAAGAAAGGAGATAAAACTGATTGCAACAACTACAGGGGCATCTCATTACTCGCAACTTCATACAAAATTCTTACAAATATATTAGTAAGCAGACTTACTCCCTATATTGATGACATTCTAGGAGATCATCAAAGTGCATTTAGAAGAAACAGGTCTACAACAGATCAGATTTTTAGTATAAGACAGATTTTAGAAAAGAAATGGGAATATAATGGTACTGTACACCAACTATATGTAGACTTCAAAAAACATATGATTCAATTAAGAGGGAGAAGTTATATAGCATCCTGCTGGAGTTCGAAATTCCAAAAAGTTAGTTAGACTTATACGAATGTGTCTAAATGGCACAAAGAGTAGGGTGCGTGTAGGCAAAGAGTTTTCGGACACTTTTGAAATCCAGAATGGGTTGAAGCAAGGAGATGCACTATCTCCTCTACTATTTAATTTTGTACTAGAGCATGCCAATAAATCTTTAGAGAATAAGGAAGGCTTACAACTCAATGGTATTAATAAGCTGTTAGTTTATGCTGATGATGTATTACTATTGGCCGATAGCGAGGAGATACTAAAGGATAACACGCACACACTATTGAGTAACACTAAGAAATTAGGGCTGGAAGTAAATATCAGTAAAACTAAATGTATGGTCACACGTACAAATTCAGTATATAATGGAATTGGACAACTAATGACAAATGAGGGAAATTTTGAGGAAGTGGCCGAATTCAGATACCTAGGAACAGTGATCACAAATAAGAATGAGATGCACAAAGAAATTAAACATAGGCTCAATTCTCAAAATGCGTGCTATTATGCATTGCAGATACTCTTGATGTCCCAACTCCTTTCAAAAAATGTTAAACTGAAAATATAGGCCTATAAAACTAATATTATACCAGTTATATTATATGGGTGCGAAACATGGACTCTTACTTTAAGGGAGGAAAGGAGATTACAAGTATTTGAGAATAAAGTACTTAGGAAAATTTTTGGACCAAAGAGAGATGAACAGACAGGTGAATGGAGAAGACTACATAATAATGAACTACATGGTCTTTATAGGAAGCCAGATATAATAAGAACAGTTAAGTCTCGTAGACTGCGATGGGCAGGACATGTTGCACGTATGGGGAATGAAAGACTTGCATGGAAGCTTCTTGTAGGAAAGCCAGAAGGAAAACGCCCAGTTGGTAGACCAAGAATGAGGTGGGAGAATAACATTAACTATGATTTGAGGGAAGTAGATTATACAGGGAATGATTGGAAAGCATTAGCTCAGGATAGGGATGTATGGAGAGCTTATGTCCGTGCGGCCATGAACCTACGGGTTCAATAGTGCCAGTGAGTAAGTAAGTAAGAAAATACCAATGAACTCACAATATAGGAAAAAATATATATACAGAAGAACATTATGAACTTTGAAATTCCGGAGAAAGGAGCCTCATTACAAAGTTCTTTGGAACTCAGATCCAGGGCCAAGAACACGAAGAAAAGAAAAAAAATCAGTTTGTGAAACGCTGAAGACGGCGCAACAGCCTTGAAATTTATGCCTGGCAAAACTACCATATGAGGTAAGAACGTTTAAAAAATAAAACTCAATTATTGACTTCGATTGTTGAACAATTTCAAAGCATGATCCAAATGTTTTTATTATTAATTTAATACTTCTCACTGAAGGAAAAATTTATATTTGAATAGAAAAATATATTCATATTCTTCTTCTTCGTTCCATGTATTAGGCCAAGGCCTGTTACGATCCTATAGAAAACTTTCCCTCCAGTGTTTCATAGGACGGCCCAGAGATCTTCATCCACTTGGTATATAATTATAAACAGCTTTGGGGATCCGATTTGAACTCATTCTTTCAAGATGGTGCTTCCAATTTAGTTGGTACTGTTTAATATATTCCAAAATTGGCATAGTCTTCAATTCTTTTAAGATATCGGTGTTCCTTTTCCGATCCCATCTGGTGTAACCCGCTGTTCTGCACATGAATCTCAATTCACAAGCCGTTATTCTGCTTTTATGTTGTCTTTTTAGTGTCCATGCCTCACTACCATAGGTTATTCATAGTTAAATATGGGAAATAACATTATGAGGCACATAGTTTATGTTTTGTTATGAACGGGACCTCATCTCGAAATTCATCAAATCAACACCAGGTGGCAACGTCATAGATGGAGTTTCCAATGAAAATCCAGTAGTCATAATGGCGGTTGAAAATGAAAGGGGTGTGACCTTTTGAAAACTGCAGTTCCCATGTTTAAGAAAACATAAACTATGAGGTAAGATGTAAAAATGACTCGTTAATTTATGAAGAAAAATATATGCCTAGAACTGGGATTTGAACCCAGGACCCTTGGCTTTCTATGCCAAATGCTCTACCAACTGAGCTACCTAGGCCTCAATCTAAACACAAATTTTTCTCTTATACATAGTTAACATAGGGAATTAACTATGTATAATATATATATATATCTTCTTCTTCTTCTTCCTTCCAAGTACTAGGCCAAGGCCTGTTACGATCCTATAGAAAATTTTCCCTCCAGCATTTCATAGGACGGCCCAGCGATCTTCGTCCTCTTGGTATATAATTATAAACAGCTTTGGGGATCCGATTTGAACTCATTCTTTCAAGATGGTGTTTCCAATTTAGTTGGTACTGTTTAATATATTCCAAAATTGGCGTAGTCTTCAATTCTTTTAAGATATCGGTGTTCCTTTTCCGATCCCATCTGGTGTAACCCGCTGTTCTCGTATGAATCTCATTTCACAAGCCGTTATTCTGCTTTCATGTTGTCTTTTTAGTGTCCATGCTTCACTACCATAGGTCAACACTGGTCTAGTCAAAGTGTTATATAAACGTAATCTGGTGTTTTTTTTGTACAAGGGATGGTTTCATAACTTGATTAATAATTCCTAAACTTTTATTATAACTAGTAATTTTTTCAGGGATATCCTTTTCATCCCAGATTGAGAGATAATATCCAAGATATTTAAATTGATTAGATCTCTCTAAAATTTTATTCTGGAGACAGATTTTACTTTGTATGGGGTCCTTCCCATGAAATGCCATAATTTTAGTTTTGTTAATTGATATTTCCATATTAAATCTGGCACCTATATTTTGTAAATTATAAATTGATCATTGCAAATCATTTTCGGAAAGTGCCAGAAGAGCTAAATCGTCTGCAAAAAGAATAGCATCGAGTTTGAGGTTCCTATTGATGGGTATATATCCTCGTTGTGTTTTCCTCCATTCGTTTTATATATATGAATTCTATTCATTGCTTAACCATTTCGATATATGATAGATAAGAGACCCTATGTTGTTGATTATGGCCTCTTTCTATTTCCCTCTTTATGAATTTTTCAAAATCCGTGGATGTTTGGATTTCTTGGATTCAAAATCTTCAATTGGAATTTTTCTTTTTTGGTTAAAATTTTCTTAACGATTTTCAAAGTGCTGTCTACTTCTTTTATGATTTTGGGAAGAGGATCTGAATGAATTTTCAAATATTCTTCTGATTCCAAAAGTTTACTCATTCTGCTATTGTATTCTTCATCATCTAAAATAATCTATTGGTTTTCTTTATCTGCTTTGGTAATTACTATATTTATGCTGTTGATCTCTTTAATAATACTAGTGGTGCCCAGCGGTCGAAATTTGTCCACAATTCATTAAATTCTTAAGTTTGTCACAAATATGTCATTATTTGTTAATTTTCTATTTATTTTAAAAATACGAATGATAGAAAATATGTGGTATAGCTTGGCTAAGCACATTTAAGAAACAATAACATGTCATTTGACATTTGTATACTATTTAAATTTGCATTTGGCCTATTATTATGTGTACGGGAATATATATACCTTCTTCTTTGTCTCTCACTCCAACCCACCAATGTTCTTTGTCGAGGCAAAATGGAAGTAAGTGCGAATATGTAAATATAAAAAAAAATATTAAATTAATATTGAGAAGCTAAAGCTATTACTATGATAGAAATAAGTAAATTAATGAACACAATTAAATTATTGTAAATCAATGGTAAAGAGAAGAAAAATTTGCCTGAACCGGGAATCGAACCCCGAACCTTTGGCTATGCATGGCTAGTGCATTTCGTCTAGCCGATCATAATCAAGAAGTGTTGTCGAGTTGGTTGGCACTAGGTGACTCCTAGCTGTAAATCTACGTTCTGCATTTTTCACTGGGTTCCAAAAGAATATTGATCAGATCTCACTTTGAAGTGCACCACTGAATAGAGCATCAAATTACAAATCCGAACTGTACAATGATCATTCTCTTGCACCTTATACAGCTGGAGTTATGAGCATCTGTTGACACAAGTGCTGAGTTCACCAAAACAACACATATCCATTTGTTTTATTTTCATTCCTAATCAGCTTTACCCTGCTTTTTGAGCCTACGTATTAAAAATCAGTCTTCTTTATGAATTTTTTGTGATCAGACGTACTGTATGCGAGTGAGAATTTCCCTCTTAAGTGTTTAAGTGCTAGTTCTGTGCGGTAATTGAAAACATTCAGCGCTCTAGGAAACTGTATATATTTATTTTATTTTATGCTACAGTGTTCAATAGTGTAAATAATGTCTCTTTCTAAACCAAGTACCAGTGTCGTAGGTGACAGGCCTAAAGGAAAAATTATACACTCGCAGGAACGTGCTATGATTTTTAATGTGTACACTTATTTTAAAGAATTGTCGTTGGAAGAAGTGCGTGCTAAGATAGAATTTTCTAAATGTCAAGAACTTACAGCTAGGGCATGTAATGTAAGTGTGAGTACTGTGTCACGTATTTTGAAACAGAGCAAACAGTCAAATATAGAAATTGGTGTACCTATATTCAAATCCCCTGGTAAACACTCTAGGAAACAAAACAAAAATTACGTATTTAGATGATTTTGAGAAAGACGTCCTTCGCCGTACAATCTTTGAAATGTATGACAGAGGTGAATATCCCACAATTAAGAAACTAGTTTATATTATGTCAGAGAAAATTCAATATGAGGGATCCACTACATCCATGGGACTGATATTTAAAAAACCATGGTTTTAGATATAAAAGAACTAATGATGGTAGAAAATTTCTGTTAGAAAGATGTGACATAGCTGGTTCAAGAATAAGATTTTTGCACACTATGCATGACCTTAGGGTATCTGGAGACACTTGCCCCATATTTTATCTAGATGAGACGTGAGTGAATCAAAATCACTCAAGGAAATAATATCTGGCAGGATTCTACCGGCAGAGGTGGCCTCAAAGTCCCTATAGGTAAAGGAAATAGGCTCATTATTTGTCATGCAGGTTCTGCAAAAACTGGATTCGTACAAGAGTGTAAACGGGTCTTTCATTTCCAACCGCAAAACAGAAATTTGGATTACCATTCAGAAATGAACGCTGATAGTTTTAAATATTGGTTTCTTAATAAAATAACTGCATAATTTTTTTGAAGAGGGGTCAATCATTATAATAGTTAATGCTAGCTATCATTTGAAAGTCATTAACAAACTTCCTTCTACAAATTCTCGAAAATAGGAAATTCAGGAATGGTTACAGAGTAATAATATATCATATCAACCCTATGAAACAAAACCAGAATTACTACACAAAGTAAACCAGTTCAGAACCCACAAAAAAAAAATGAATTAGATGAAATTGCTCTAGAAAGGGGACATACGAAGAGGATTGGGAGGACGAAGACGAGGAACTTGCGGTACCCTTACCTGAATAATACAGGTATGATTTTCTTGTATTTATTCATAGAATTAATAACACGTTAAATAAATACTTTTAGATATACTATATTTTTAATTAATTAAATAATTGACACTATATAAACAAACATATGAGATGAGCAGAATTAGACAGCAGTGTAATTTTTTATTATAATAACGATAGGTCTACAAATGCCTTGCACGACATATCGTCTGTCTCTTTCCCTCTTACATACCGATGTCTGACAACGGCGCATGAAGAGTGAAGCAGGATTGGCTTACCACATATGTCTTCTAACAGCGTGCCTGGTTTAGTGAACATACCCATGAACAGAGAGAATTATGAAAAAGAATACACAATTAACGTGACAACAAATAATGGGTTTGAAAAAAGCATGATATACAAGAAAATAAACAAGTTCAAAAGAAAAAAAAAATTAATCAAATTACACTTCTAAAAGAAAAAAAGAAAAGAAAATTCAAGAAGTTCAAGTATCATCCATTGAAACAGCATAAGTTTCAGTTTTTTTTTAAATTTTAACAAACGATTGGCACCAAAAAAACGACTTCAGCATCATTAGATTAATTAGATCCAACAAAAATGACAAAAGAGAAGAAGAAAACAAATCAGGGATTTTTCAGATTAAATGCAGGGAAATACAAATAGAAAAACCTAAAGAGCTCATGGTTTGGGAAAAAATCTACATAAAAAAACCGAAAAGAAATTAATGAACTTTGAAATTCCCAGGGAAAATATCTACATAACTTGATTTTGAGTTCTTTAGTCTGACAATAGAGGGAGCAGGAGGCTTCTCTTCAAGATGACATAATAGTTTGAAAGTACTGAAAGATCCTGAAACTGGTTTATGAAGAAGAAGAATATGAGGTGAGGTGATACAATTTTCCTTAATAAATAATATCTCTTGGTGTTAATTCCAAAAAAGTCAAATTATGATTATATATTTATATGAAATCTTTCACGGAATAAAGAATAATCAACAAATTGTAAAACATTAAAGTGCAATATACATTTCAAGGAAAAATTATACGCTCAGACCGGGGTTTGAACCCAGGACTATTGGCTTTCTAGGCCAATGCTCTACTGCTGAGCTAACTGAGCACTCCAATCTAAACACAAATTTTTTTCTTATATATTGTTAATTCCTGAGCGCTGAATGCTACGAGCCTTTGCTCAATTATGCAAATGGCAGCTTATTATTTAAGAAGAAATTTATTGGGAATACTGAAGTACAATGTTTATTATATTAAGTACAGAATTTTGGACATACAATAAATTACAGCCAACATGAATTAAATTTGCCTGAGGAAACACCAGTTAGAAAAAGAAAATTAAAATGCAAAATTATATAACAGATAATATCTTTAAGACATTGCTAGAGGGTTAAATATTTGATGAAACAGCTTGGCCAAGATGCACTAAAATAAAAGAGAGGAGGAAGAGACCTACTGGAAGATCAAAAAGTTATGATTGGAACAGATCAAGAATATTGATAAATGTGTGATTATATGTGTGCTATAGCACTGATTTCAGATCTTTTCCACCAAAAGCAAGATGAGAGATAGAGACAGATAACTGAACTACCATAGTTGGGGGCTGTAGTTATAGTCTAAATACTGTAACTTTTAATGATGACTTACCGTCACTTTCTTTACACCTGGTGCTCTGTTCTCTTCTTCTCCCTCTTCAGAATCTGCAGCTCTCTCTTCTTGAGATTTTCGACTCTCTACTTGTTCTTCTTCAGATGATCCAGAATCTGCATTTCGCTTCCTCACTGAAAAAAAAAAAAAAAAAAAAAAAAAAAAAAAAAAAACCAAAATGAGCCAGAATTCACATCTCATTTCAAGAACCAACAAAATATGAGGTGAGGTGTGAATCCTGACCCCCTTTTAATGGCATTCTTCTTCTTCCTTCCAAGTATTAGGCCAAGGCCTGTTACGATCCTATAGAAAATTTTCCTTATGGGAAATTCTCGTATAAGACTTGAAAGCATAATAATAGGCCCTTCGATTAGTTGCTGGCCAAAGGAAGGCAAGACCAGTGATGGGGCTGCCATCTTATAGCCTCTGGTCAGGCTTTTCTGGAGAAGAAAAGAAAATAAAGGATAGGAGAAATGGAAGAAAGGAAGGACTCCCTAGCCCTCGGATGCCCTAATAGCGTCGGGGTCGAAAAAACAAAGAGTTAACCAAGAGAGGTTAGATAGAAAAGTTAAAAGAGCGCAAAACACAAGTAAGTGGAAGAAATGTTTTGCACAGCTTGGGAACCTTGTGGTCGCCATCCACATATCCCCTAGATGAGGACCCCTGAGGGTTTTAAATAAACTTTATAGTTTTTTTTATTTTAAAATACAATTGAAAGTAACATTAAGAACAATATGAGGTGAGTGATAAAAATATTCTACCTTAATAACATTAAGAGGTTTGTTTACTCTGTAATCGCTGATGATGGGGTTAAGAAACCCTGAAACGTATATATTTAACTTTCACAGGGAAAGAACACTATGAGGTTTAATTTATGGATATGAGGTGAGGTAATAAAAACATTAATTTAATTCCTGAAACATATGTCCGACAAAAAATTATTAAACTTTATAGTGTTTCTTCCTGAAATATCAACAAAAATTATATTCTCCAGCAATTTCAAGACAAGTGATTTGCAATATTTAGACACACCAATATGTTCATTAGTTGTTGCTTTCTTAAATTCAGTGTGTTTTAGCAATATTTAAACTAAATTTGAAGAGAAAAATTTTCGCCTAGACCGAGACTCGAACCTGGGACCCTTGGCTTTCCGGGCCAAGTGCTCTACCAACTGAGCTACCGAGGCAAGTTACGATCTAGACGCAAATTTTTCTCTTATATACGTTGTAATTTCCTATAGCCAAATGCTTTTGAAACCATTGCTTCTATCTTTGCAAATGGTGGCTTCTTAGTTAAGAAGACATTTATTGGGAATTTAACATTACTTTATAAAGCTAGTAAGACTTAACTAAGAAGCCGCCATTTGCAAAGATAGAAGCAATGGTTTCAAAAGCATTTGGCGATAGGGAATTACAACGTATATAAGAGAAAAATTTGCGTCTAGATCGTAACTCGCCTCGGTAGCTCAGTTGGTAGAGCACTTGGCCCGGAAAGCCAAGGGTCCCGGGTTCGAGTCTTGGTCTAGGCGAAAATTTTTCTCTTCAAATATAATTTATCTTTCAGTGAGAAATGTTAAATCAATAATAAAAAAATATTTAAACTACTCATTTTAAATTTTGTAAGATGGTGTATTTTATTGAAGTTTTAGATTATCAAAGCAATCATAATTGGATGGTGTTATGCATCAATCAGCTATGCGCCATTATCAAAGTTTTGAGAAAAATATGCTGTATAATTATTTCTGACTTGATAAACACTTATATGATAATATACTCTGTTATGAATCAACAATCTAAGAGCAAGAACATTTGGTGCTTAGCTGCATGATGGAAAATTTAGATTAACATTTATGAAGATCTAGTGTCATAGCTCATAGCTGTTTGTTGCAAAACATAGAATCTCTGATAGGACTGATGGCATTTATATTATCTTTAATAAGAAGGCTATATTTAAAGATTTGACGCTGAAAGCATGCGTACATTTACTTCTTGAGTCAGTGCAACAGATGGCATCAAAATATAATTTTTTAAAAAAATGACATGTAGCCGGTTGATGCATAACATCATCCAATTCAGAGTAATTTCTTGAGCACATGACACATGCACAACTATTATGGTGGTGTGATCAATTTAAAATTAGTGTCAGCTGTGAAAGAGATTTCAGACTAGAAAGCTGTCTGCTGGTTAGCCTGACTCTATGCTGAATAATTTAGTTTAAAATGGAAGAGGAAAACAAATCAGGTTGAATTTCATGTAGTGACCAGTTCTACATCAAAATTTAAACTTTACATGGAAAGAACCCAATAGATATGTATGGGTTTAGTGTAGATGTAGCCTAGTGTCATAATGATTACTCATTTTTGTGAAGGTCAGGTAAGCACTGAGGACAACCCACTAAGTGGTTTTTAAATATAAAAATATCTTTCAAATTCTGCATTTTAAAAAAGTATAAGAGATGAAAAAATTTAGATTATACATGATGTTTATTATGACAGAATGACTCATATTTACAGTGAAATACAATAAAAGCTTTTTTTTAGAAAGTGTCCAGCAGATAGGAGAGCAGCACTGATGAGAATAAAGGAAAGACAATATTATTGTTAGGAAAAAAATTTTCTAATGATGTTTTTATTATTAATTTAACATTTCTCAATGAAAGATAAATTATATTTGAAGAGAAAATTTTTTGCCTAGACCGAGACTCGAACCCGGGACCTTTGGCTTGCCGGGCCAAATGCTCTACCAACTGAGCTACCAAGGCGAATTACGATCTAGACGCAAATTTTTCTCTTATATACGTTGTAATTCCCTCTCACCAAATGCTTTTGAAACCATTGTTTCCATCTTTGCAAATGGCGGCTTCTTAGTTAAGAAGACATTTATTGGGAATTTAACATTACTTTATAAAGCTAGTAAGGCTTCTAATGATGTTTTTATTATTAATTTAACATTTCTCAATGAAAGATAAATTATATTTGAAGAGAAAAGGTCCCGGGTTCGAGTCTCGGTCTAGGCAAAAATTTTTCTCTTCAAATATTATTGTTAAATATTAAAAAAAAAAAATGTTATAACCATTTAAATAAATGTGATATAAAATTAGTTTAATATGGGAATGGAGGAATCAATAAATGATGGTGGATACTGAAAAGTATGAATTTGCTGAAATTAAATCATCACCTTAAGTACATACGACTTAACTTAAAATTTTATTTTTTTGTTATATTTAACCAATATATTTTCACTATGACTTTTATTCAAAGATATCAAAGTATAAGAATCAAATGAATTGTGAATTCTTCTTACCTCATACATCTATGTTTTTAACACAGAACTGCAGTATTGGGAAACATATCATTCCTATCTTCGGCTGTTTTCACAAACTGTCAATTTTTCATTATGCAAGTAATTATATCAAAGTATATATCTAGTTAATAAATAGTTAGATTTTTACGACTCACCTCATAATTGATGATAATGACACATAGTGTATCGAAATATAGTCTTAAAAAATCTACAGTTTTGAGGTGAGTCATAAAAATCTAACTACGAGGCTCATCCACAAAGTCATCATCATCACTCCAGGGATTAGGCAATTGCCCATTCCGACTTCATAATGCATCAGCCCAACGTCTTCTAGGTCTTCCAACATCACGTCTTCCTCTTGCTTGATAATTTCTTGCTAATAATGGATATCTCTCCTTACTCATTCCATCCATGTGATCAATGCATTTCTGTCTGTAATTCGTGACTTTATCCAATAAAGGCTGTACTTTCAATTCTTCTCTTATATCCTCATTTCTTATTCTATCAAGTCTTGTACATCCTTTTACTTGTCATAGGAACCTCATTTCCGCCGTCTGTATTCTATCCTTCTGGAGCCCAAGTTTCACATCCATACAATATTGTGGGAACCGCCATAACATTATACATTTTTATCTTGGTTTCTTTTCTAATTTTATTTTTGAATGTTCTCTGTATTGTTCCACACACCGTCTGAAATTTATTTATTTTGGAGTCAATATCTCTTTCCACATTGTAGCCAACATCACAGCCCAAATATTTGAAACTAGACACCTGTTCTATACTTTCATTTTCTAAAATAATTTTGGATCTCACTGGATCTCTTCCTCTAAAAGCCATGGTCTTTGTTTTCCTTACAGAAATTTTTAGATCGTATAATTTACATATTTCATTTAATGCATGCATTGATTTCTGTAAGTCATCTTAATTTTTCTGTATTATGATTACATCGTCAGCAAATAGAAGATTATTTATGCACACTTTATTATCCATTCTTATTCCTGGATTCACTAAAACTTTCCATTTATTTAAAATATCGTTTATATATTAAACAAAGGGGTTTATATATTAAACAAAGGGGTTGCTGATCCCCCATTGGGCGCCTCCCCAGGTGGTGGATAGGGGAATGCCTCCTAAATATAGGTGGTACCGGGGAAATGAAATACCTGGGGTGAACCAAAATCAGCATAGCGTCTGTTCCAGATTGGATGGCTATAATGGGCAGGTAGAGCTCAGAGCCGAAGAGAAGGCAATCTACCTAAGGGAAGGCACCCTAAAAACAAAGCTGAAGCAAGTTGGGAGGCTGTAAGGTGGCAATCCCACCACCCAACTATATCTGTGCAGCCCTTGTAAGGCGACCAGATGAATTTCTATTACTAAAAGCAAAGCAGAAAGCCGGACGGAAACACTGATGATGGACCAGGCAAGAAAAGGACAATGATAAAGAATAATTTACTATTGGCAACATGGAATATAAGAGGGCTAAGTAATAAACAGACAGAAGTTTTATATGAAATGAAAAAGAAAAAGGCAAATATAATGCTCTTAACAGAAACAAAGAAAAAAGTTGAAAGGGACACAGGATATAGAAGATCACCTCCTTGTATATCATGGTGTAGAAAGACAACAACGTGCAACAGCTGGAATAGCTATAATGATAGACCCCATTTGGAGGAGAAAATACATAGCTATACTTTTATATCAGAAAGAATAATTATTGTCAGGTTTAAAATACAAAGAGGATATATGACAATAATAGGTATATATGCACGCCGAACAAGGGAAAAAAGAAAAAATTTAAAAATTTTATAAAGAACTTCAAAAAGTAGTGAATAAAGTAAAATAAAAATGATTATATTTAGTTTGGATGTGATTTTAATTGGAAGAATAGGGTGCCATCCATATACCTGATATAATTGGTACAAGGGAGAGGAAACAATAGAAAATAAATAGTGGAAGAACTTCGACAATTTTTTCATATTTACTGGATCCAGAATATAATACCTATTTTAGAAAGAAAGAATACATAAATAACCTGGTCGGCTAGAGGATTAAGATCAATTATGATTTTTCTTGGTAAACAGAAAATTGATACCTGGGTCACAGATGTAAGAGTATATGACGGTTTCGAGTAGGAACAGATCATTTTCTCTTGCCATGTAATATAAAATTATTAGAAGATGAGGAACACCAACAACCAGAAAAATTTTTGCAATGAAGACCATATAATGGTGAATTTATTTACGAAGAGAATAGTTACAAGAAAGTGTATGCAAATATGATTATCTCAATAATGTACAGCGCGGAGAAATAAATGAATAATACCTATAGAAGAAGAATGGTTAGCACCATCGATTGGGCTACTATAAATAAAGAAAGCAGCATTTGAAGTTCTAGGATTAAGAAGGAAAACATTGTAAGAAGAGCGGATTAAGAATATGGAATGATGAAATAAAACAGTTATAGAGGAAAAGAAGAAAGTGTACAAAGCATATTTACAATATTTACAAAAGAAAACTGAAGAGAAACAAAAAGAAATATATTATAACAAAAGAAAGGAAGCAAAGAAAATGGTAGGAAATCCCACCAAGACAGTTGGGACCGATATGCCATCTAACCACCTAGAATCGATGATCCTTACTATGGACCGAAAATGGACCTGCTTATAGAACAAGTAAACATTTTAAAATAAATCAAAAAAAAAAGACGCTGCACCTAAACCTACATCAATATCAGAAGAACATTGGATAGAATTTTCAGAGACCTGTGGTACGAGAATGGAAAACGAAGACGCAGAAGAGAGAAGAGACCAAAATATGGAATTTTGAAAGTAGATTAAATAAAAATGGAAGAATCGCTCAAATTAAAAAATAATGAACAAGATAAAGAACCGCATGCACAATCAATTGCAGGACTAATTAAAACTATTGCAGATATATTTTTACCTTAAATTAAGATTCTTGAAGTTTTCTTAATTAGGTGTTGGGAGAGAGAATCAAATATACCAGCAACATGGAGGCAACGGGATAGTAAAACCCAATTTACAAGGAAAGGAGGCAAAGAAGAAAGAAACCAACCATTAATTACAGAGGCATTACCCTCTAATAGTGGATATAAAATTCTAGCTATAATAAATAGCAAAACGATACAAACGAATTACCTGAAGTAAAGTAACATAGCAGAAGAACCAAAAAGGGTTTCCAAAAAGGAAGATCTTGTACCGATGGAGTATTTGCCCCCTGAATCAGTATACCCACCTATAAACAACAAGACAAGAAAAAAACCTGGAAAACGCAATTATTGTGTATTTAAGACTTAGATAAAGCATTTGATCGAGTAAACAGGGAATACTGTGGAAATCCTAAAAGAACAAGGCCCATCCCCTATTCGATCTTACTAGACAGAAACTGTAAGAGCTTGTTACCGGTATGGAACAAAATTTGTATTGACCCTCAGTTGACTAAAAATAAGACATTATTTTTCAAATAACCAAGGAGAGAATTTAAATTAGGCATGATTGCAGGGTTTAAAAGTGAATAAATAACGTAGATTACTGACAGGGTGTTCACTCTCACCTATATTATTTAATATTTATATGGACGATATCCTAAAAGAATGGAAGAAGGTTTTAACTAATGAAGGAATATTAATTGATAATAAAGATAAAATAAATGCCTTTATTATTCGCTGACGATGTTGTATTTTTAGCAGAATCTGAAAATGAGCTCCAAACGTTAGCATATAAATTTAAATTAATAGCCAATAGATATAATTGTAAAATATTAATAAATAAGTCAAAAGTAATGGCATTTTATTTGTAAATATGGAATTAGATCAAAAATTGTACTGGATAAACAAAATAATAGAACAAGTTATCACATTTCCAATATTTAGGATGTGATATAACTTATAGAGAGAATAATAAAGATATAGGAAAGTAAATAAAGTAAATAAATTTCAGGCTATTTGTGGAACCATAAAAAGAACCTTAGGTCGGGAAAAACAAGGAAAGATACGAAACTTAAATTATATAAAACAATGGCTGTTCCTTTGTTGTTTGTATGGAAAGTGAAAAATTGGATAATGAAATCAAGGGATAAAAGCAGGATACAGACTGCGGAAATGCTGTTTTTACGTAATGTGAAAGGATGCACAAGAGCGGATAGAATAAGGAATGAAACTATACGAGAAGAATTAAATATATATAAAATTGAAGATAAAATCAGCGAAAATAATAAGAAAATGGACAGAACACTTAATGAGAAATGAACAACGAAAGAATACCAAAAAGAACTTTCCTGTATAATCCCAGAGGAACGAGAGATGTTGGCCGACCACGTAGAAGATGGACTCCACTTTTAACTTCGCCGGAACAGGCTGCATAGCCTAAACCTTGTAGTAGAAGAAGAAGAACAAAGTGGGTGATAAACTACATCCTTGTCGTAATCCAGTATTTGTTTTGATTGTATCTGTTCTTTTGAATCTGGTATCTATAATTACATTTGTGTCTTCATATAATTTCTTTATTGTTTCAACAAGGCACAGCGGATATCCTTTCATTCGTACTATTTCCCATAATTTTTGTCTGTTTACTCAATCGAAGGCCTTATCCAAATCTATAAATCCTATGTGAGTTTCTAAGTTATGTTCTCTTCTCTTTTCTATGAGTTGTTTCAGTGTAAAGACATTGTCTATACATGACCTTCCCTTTCTGAATCCACTTTGATTTTCATTTATTATTACTTCTGTTATGTTTCTCAATATATTATTGATTATTTTCGTATATATCTTGTAGCTAGTATTCATTAAGCTAATCCCTTTGTAATTGTTGCAATTTCTTCGGTCTCCTCTTTTCATCCACAAAGTAAGTTTCCAATTTTTTTTAAATAAAGAAAACACAGTTACCTGAAACATTTTATTGGCACAGTTACAGCAATTTTTCAACATAGGTACCACCAGAATTTAGACACTTGTCATATTGTGGGATCAACTTTTGTATCCCTGATTCGTAGAAGTCTGCCGCCTGTGAATGGAACCAGTGTGTGACAGTCGTCTTCAACCCTTCGTCGTTGTCAAAATGCTGACCGGAGGACAGAAATTTCTTTAGATGCAAGAAAAGATGGAAATCGCTGGGAGCAAGATAAGGGCTGTATGGTGGATGATCAAACAGCTCCCAGCCGAACTCCCGCAGAACAGTTGCTTTGCTCCCAGCTGTATGTGGACGAGCATTGTCATGGAGTAGCACAACACCTGCAGTAAGCATTCCACACCTCTTGTTTTGAATGGCACGTCGCAATCTCTGCAGTGTTTCACAGTAACGGTCAGCGTTCACTGTTTTACCTCTGGGCAGGAAGTCAATGAGCAGAATGCCCTTCCTGTCCCAAAACATCGTGCACATCACTTTCTGCACAGACACAGTCTGTTTGAATTTCGTCTTGACCGGAGATCAACTGTGGCGCCAATGCATTGACTGCTGCTTGGTTTCCGGGGTAAAGTGCGAAATCCATGTCTCATCGCCCGTGACGATCCTGTCGACAAACTCATCGCTGTCATCATGATAATGCTGCAGAAATATCAGTGCTGCTGCTAAGCGTTTCGTTTTGTGCTCGGGTGTCAGGTTTCTTGGCATCCACTTGGTACACAATTTCTTGAACAGCAGGTGCTTAGTCAAAATTTTATGCAGCAAGGATCGCGATATCTGTGGAAAATGGTTGTTGAGTTCTGTAATCATGAACTGACGGTTTTCCATGATGTGCTGCCGCACCAGCTCAACAAGGTCATCATTGATGAAGGAAGGTCACCCACTGCGCTCTTCATCATGGACACTTTGATGACCTTGGGAAAAAAACCTACACTAGCGACACACCATCTGTTTGCTCATGATGTCTGGTCTGTAGACCTGACAATGAATTTCGATCGGCATGATGTTTTGCGCATTCAGGAACCTTATCACAGACCGAATTTTGCATGCAGCGGGAGAACGAATAAGAGTCACCATTTCAGGCCACTGAACCACTGTCCGGCTGACATATGATTGATACGTCATAGATCAATTGTCCCGGCTAAATATGTTTCCTTTAAAGGAAATAAAATTGGGAAACTTACTTTCTGGATGGGCCTCGTATATATTAATTAAAACAAACCTCATAGTGTCATTTCCTTTAAATATTAAATATATCTCTAGTGATTTACTTAAAAGAATAAATTACTTAGAGAATATCCACTTTTGTGTCATTAATACTAGGCAAAATTTAATGAGAAAATATTTTCCCACAATGGGATCGAACCAGCTCAGCACCAAGGCATGATGACTAAGGCCGGTATTCAGAAATCAATCTTTATGCAAATAGCGACTCTTTCCCCCTCTCTATGACATAGAGAGTATTCATAAAACTGGTTCTATGAATACTCTGTACGTCATAGAGAGGGGAAAAGAGTTGGTCTTTGCGTAAAGATTGGTTTCTGAATACTGGCCTTAGACCACTTGGCTACAAATCATTATGGGTCACATCTAAGGCAATGAGATGTCATTTACTTACCATTGGGATCCACAGTAAGAGAATATAATTTGTCTTGGCTAAGGTGACTTGTCTGTTGTTTGAACAGAGTGACATGGTCAGCAAACACTTGCCAGAATGTTCTGCCCTCAGGTACAGTAAACATTGCCTGCAATCACAATGCACAGGTTAATATAGCTTTCAAATAACATTAATGTATATTAATGAAATATCAACTCTGGTGGCCATCTTTAAATAAACAAAATCATAATGGAATGTATTAAACAGAGAATGATAATGGAGAATAAAATACAACGAAGAACTATATAGTCCAATTAATATTAACTTTGGTCCCAAAGAAGCAGTCTAGATCTATATAATTAGTGCCTAGGCTCTCTATAGGACTAATGATAGTTTTGTCTACTATTGACATTTTTCCTCAATTATCTAATATATTTGTTATATTTACCAATTTTCTAATCTATTAAGTTGCATTCAGTTTCTGTTTTCCTCAACCATAAATAAAGCATGTGTAGTTAATTAGACTGGCAATGATCCAGTATATAAAGTTTTCTATTAAACTAACAAAAAATTTTGATTGGAATTCGTGGGTTTCACTGGTAAAAGAGATATTTCTTTGGAGGGTGTATAAAGAGAGGTATCTTCAAAATTGTGAAAAATTAGTTATCTAGCTATTATGAAAGAGAAGACTCTCCTGCACCAGCATGTACAGTGTATACCTCATATTGTCACTGGTTATCAAGCTATTTCAATGTGTATTTTGAGGCAACTTTTATTTAGTACATGCAAAGATGCAGTAGATAACTACATATGAATTGGTGATATATCTCTGTTTTCACTAGTGTATGTTAACATACTTCACTTAACAAAGCCAGCTAGAAGCAGCTTCTTTGATAATCTCATATTGCATGTTCGCAGCTGCTATAGGTTTTTTGATTGCACCCTGCTGCTGATCTAACACAACAATATTGGTTTAGAGTGTTCTTGATTAAAATTATTAGTTTAAGCTTGACCATGAAATTGTTGGAATGTGAATGCTTTAAATGACAGAAAAAAATGGTTTTCTTGAAGATGTAATTGAGGCTTCACCTGAACCTCTAAAAAAGAAACCAAAGATTTTAAGTAGAGAAATTCAAACACAGAGTGGTAAAATATTACATTCGGAAGGAAATGAAAAAACAAAGTGAAGATAAAACAAAAATAAATACAGATACCGAAGACAAACATCAAAATTAACCAATACATTAAAGAAAGCTGACAAAAACATAAAAATAGCATATAGAACTGGTAACAAATTAAACAACATAATAAGCAATAACACTGAAGAAAATAAGTTTCAATAATAAGAGCTGAATACAAACATAAAAGTGCAATAGCCAAAAGAGAAATTAAAAAAGCACACAAAGTCAGTTGGGATAGATATATAAGCAGACTAGAATATGATATACATGGGCAGCAAAAAATAGCCTATAAAGTAATGAAACATCTAAATAAACAAGAAAAAGATACAATACAGATCAATGCAATTGAGGAGAAACAATGGGAAGAACATTATAAAAAACTGTGGTATAATGAAAATAAAACAACTAAAGATAACATATATGAGTGTGAGATAGGAATAGATATGATAACAATGGAAGAATTAGAAGAAGTACTGAAGACAACAAAGAACAGAAAGGCAGCTGGAATAGACGGAATTAATAAAATATGGAGGATTTTTTTTTTTAAACTGAGATTATTACATTTTTTAAATTTATGTTGGAAGCAAGCAACAATACCAGAAACCTGGACAACAGCAATAGTACAATCTATTTTTAAGAAAGGAGAACGTAACGACTGCAACAACTACAGAGGAATAAGCATTTTAACTGCAGGCTATAAAATATACTCAAGAATCTTAACATTTAGGTTAAAACAAATAGCAGAGGTAATGTTAACAGAAGAACAAAGTGGATTCAGACCAGGGCGTTCATGTATGGATAATATATTTACGATAAAAGAATTTATAAACAAAAGAAGAGAATATAACAAGGAAACACACATAGCTTTTATTGATTTTGTCAAGGCATTTGATAAAGTAGACAGAGCAAAACTCTGGACAATTTTAAAAGAAAAAGGAATTCCGAAACACTTAATAGCAGCTATAAAGAGTTTGTACTGGAACACAAATTTTGTTATAAAAACTAGAAATGAAGTAAGTAAAAATAAAATTCATACTAATCAAGGAGTTAAACAAGGATGCAGTATCTCTTCAGTTTTATATAACCTATACATCAATGATATAATAAAAAAATTGAACGAAGAAACAAATAAAGGAATAAAATTAGATAAAACACACTACTTGAAAACATTATACGCTGATGACCAGGTAATAATAGCAAATACAGAAGATGAACTTCAAAGGAATATTTTTAAACTACATAATATATGTGAACAATATAATCTCAAAATATCCATAGAAAAAACTAAGGTAATGGCATTCCAAGGGAAAAATCAAATCAGATCGAAAATAGTAATAGGAAACAAAATCATAGAACAGGTGAACCATCTCAATTATCTAGGATGTGACATTTCATTTAATTATGATAATGATATAAATAATAAAATAGCAAAATTCCAGGGAATATGTGGTACGATAAAACGAACACTAAATAACAAAACAACAAGAGAGACCCAACTGAAATTTTATAAAATGTTGGCAGTACCGGTACTGCTCTATGGTTCAGAAGCCTGGATACATAAAAAACAAGATCTAAGTAGGATAACGGCGGCAGAAATGAAATTTTTGAGATCTGTTAAAGGGTGCACTAAGGAAGACAGAATCAAGAACACAGAAATAAGACAGAAACTTGAAATATTTGCAGTAACTGATAAAATAGATACATATAGACAAAAATGGAAGCAACACATAGACAGAATGAATGAAGATAGATATCCAAAACAAATAACAAAATACAAACCTAAAGGCACCTGAGATGTGGGCAGACCTAGAAAGAGATGGGCCGAAGTCGGAACGGGTCAACAGACCTAATCCATGAATGCAGGTGATGATGATGATGATGATAAATTAATGTGTAAAGACTGCAACAAACTTTATATAGGAAGAACAAGCAGGATATTTAATGGTGAAATTAAACCTCATAGTGATTAATTCCTATAAAAGTTAAAAATAAAAAAAAAAGGATATTTAATATTAGATTGAAGGAACACTTCAGAGACTTCATTATGCAGAAGGAAAATCAAGTTATAATAATAAAATAAGAAATGTGCACAACGTGCAAAGAAGATTGTTCTCAGTCACTGCAGAGTTTCAACAATGATTCTGATCTCATTCTACAGTTTAACACATGATATTTCTCGCACTGTTCGCCACATCTTGCACATATGCAGTCTGGGCTGGGCTCGTGGAATCTCTGGTTGCTGCACAGCTTGTGATGAAATCCATGCACAGCGAGTCTGGTCACGGTGTGGCGCAATTCATATCCTTCCTGAGTCCATTCACAGTTTGTCATGGTGTCAGTAATATAGAATTCTTCCCATATTTTGCGTTTCTTCTCGTGGAGTTCTTGCAGGAGGTCCTGGTAAGCTGGTGTCACTGGTAGTAGGAACTTTAGCCTCAGCTCTTCTATGTAGAATGGCTCTCTGGAGAGTTCATATACAAGTCGTGAGGGCGTGTATCTGGAGAGACAGAGCACCCTTTTTAGGTATGTGGCTTTTAGTTTCTCTAATTTTTCTAGGTTCGTTTTCTTTAAATGGACCCATATGTTGCAACAGGATCAACTTTAAGTTCAAAAAGTTGTAGGGCTGTTTCTAGTGAAAGTTTGTTTATTGACTTAATGTCGCTTATGGCTCTTATCGCAGCATTTACGCTGTCATTTACATGATTTGTAAACACGCTTCTCTGTGTTTGGAAAGTGACTCCCAGATACGTGAAGCTAGTTACTGATTTTAGTGCTTTTCCATCGATGTAGAAAATGCCTCGTCTGTCCCCTTTTAAAGGTCATGGAGACTGTTTTCTCTTCATTTAGTGTCAGTTCATTTTCTTTTGCCCAGTAATTGGTTGAAGGCTTTCTGCAGATCACTATCCGAAGTTGAGGTCAATACCATGTCATCTGCGTATATAAGCAGGTTTACATTGTCAGGTTGTCAAGTTATGCTAAACATGTTATTCAGGTAGGATGTCATATGTTAGACATTGACAACACCCTTAAATTCTGCACAGGAAGAATATCTAGCAAAAAATAAATGTACTTGAAGAGATTGAAATTTTGAAGGAAACCAACAGCAATCATCTTTTAAACGAGAACACACCCCAGCACATTCAATCTCCTGAACTAGATCATCAATAGAGCACCAGTATTGCATTCAAGGTCAGCAGATCTGCTCTTTCTGCTGATGAGGGACTAGTCCCAAAAGGTCTACAGTGTAACAACAGTTTTCAAAGTTGAGGAGACGGACCTATTAGGTAACAATTTTATAATTTTATATCATAATCTTAATTCAATACTGAAAGCACCATTAATGAGGAATTAGTATCAATTCAAACATCTGCTTCCATTAGTAAACATGAAGTGGATAGGCTGAGATGTGGCAGGGGAAACCAAAAATTGGTGGATTGAAAAGAGATACAAGAAATGCTAGGAAGGAGAGAAAAGCTGCATGTAATTTAGGCTTAGAAAACCAAATAAAAGAAGGTAAAACAGTTTTAAACAGGAAAATGAAATCTCTTCAGACTTATAATCTGAAGTGTAAAAACAGATTTGAAGATGTTTTTATTATTAATTTAACATTTCTCAATGAAAGATAAATTATATTTGAAGAGAAAATTTTTTGCCTAGACCGAGACTCGAACCCGGGACCTTTGGCTTGCCGGGCCAAATGCTCTACCAACTGAGCTACCGAGGCGAGTTGCGATCTAGACGCAAATTTTTCTCTTATATACGTTGTAATTCGCTCTCACCAAATGCTTTTGAAACCATTGTTTCTATCTTTGCAAATGGCGGCTTCTTAGTTAAGAAGACATTTATTGGAAATTTAACATTACTTTATAAAGCTAGTAAGGCTTCTAATGATGTTTTTATTATTAATTTATTAATTTAACATTTCTCAATGAAAGATAAATTATATTTGAAGAGAAAAATTTTCGCCTAGACCGAGACTCGAACCCGGGACCTTTGGCTCGGTAGCTCAGTTGGTAGAGCATTTGGCCCGGCAAGCCAAAGGTCCCGGGTTCGAGTCTCGGTCTAGGCGAAAATTTTTCTCTTCAAATATAATTTATCTTTCATTGAGAAATGTTAAATTAATAATAAAAACATCATTAGAAGCCTTACTAGCTTTATAAAGTAATGTTAAATTCCCAATAAATGTCTTAACTAAGAAGCCGCCATTTGCAAAGATAGAAACAATGGTTTCAAAAGCATTTGGTGAGAGGGAATTACAACGTATATAAGAGAAAAATTTGCATCTAGATCGAAACTCGCCTTGGTAGCTCAGTTGGTAGAGCATTTGGCCCGGCAAGCCAAAGGTCCCGGGTTCGAGTCTCGGTCTAGGTGAAAATTTTTCTCTTCAAATATAATTTAGATTTGAAGATACTGAAAGACAATATTTTTAATGAATATTGGGCAATGGGGGATTACAATTGCTGACTTTCATATGTTGGAGGATTGAGTGAAATTCAAAATGTAAGAGTCTAGGGGAAAGGAAGAAGACCCCAATAAGCAGCTCTTTACACAAGTTTCTGTCAGATACAGCTTGGAAATCAAGGTTTTTTTTATATACGCTATTTGAATCTAATAGATTTTTTGATACTATTGTTCAGAAAAAAAGAGCCAGTGATACTGGTATCCCATAAGAAGATCAGAGGCAAGCATGAGCCTCCTCAGAAAGCATGTACAAATAGAATTGAACAGACTCGCCAGTATTTACTTTCAATACCATGCTATGAAAACCATTAATCATAAAGACTCACAAAGAAAATTCCGTATTTACACATGTATATGCCACACTTTTTTGCCTAAAATTAAGTTCCAAAATTTGCGGTTTATACATGAAATAATTTGATAACTGGTATATATCGGGACGTTTCTGCGCTATTGATGTATGCCACCGAATTACAAGATTGTGTTGTGTCATAAATCACCTTGCCCACCATAACTTGCCTTAAATTCATTGCATGGGATTTCCATATTCTTAGCTATCTTAAGGACTTCAAATTGTATCATCTCAATGAATACAGAAAATTTGTCTGCCCTTATTTTCCGTACGTATTTCAGAAGAACTCTTTGTAACTGCCAATATTTTGCTTTCTTTTCGTGGAAAAATTGTTGATGTTTTGATGTGTTTTCAAGTACATGTTTTATTTGGATCCACTGTCGCACATTTTTTCGTCCACATCAAACTTTGTTTCTGCTGTCCTATTTCCGTGTTCTGCTGCATAGGGCACCACTTGTAGTTTGAATTTGGAGCTATATAAAAAAAAAAGAAAGAAAGAAAGGGAGAGGAGGAGAGAGAGCTTTGGAATTTACAACATTGCCAGATTAAAACATTTTCCCCCCAATTTATTATTGCAAACCTTGGGTGTGGCTTATACAGGTGCTCTAAAATTCCCCTTACAAATTTCTAGGACTTGTAGAGGGGACTGATTTGATATTTAGAATGGGACACCATGTCCAGAAACTTACCATTTTCGTGTTACAGCCATTTGAAAACAAGCATTGCCTGAATGTACGTCATGTATCACAACAAATATTAGCTTTGCGATTCGTCTAAATAAAAAATTTTCCCTATCAAGTATTCCAAGACTTGGTATTTTTTTTTTAAAATGTCAAAATTTTTCAAAATTTTGAAACCTGCAAAAATTGATTGTGGAGGGTGTATCCAGGATTATTAATGCAAGTCATGATTCAGTTTCCATTTTGTTTCTTTGGTTATTAATGAGTTGAAATGTAAAACAAGTGATGTACTGTGTCACATCTCATAATAAATTACTTGTAAAAGTGGCCGCATGAAAAAACACGATTTCAAATGGCTGTAGCATGGAAACAATAAGTTTCCAGACATGGTTTCCAACTCTAAATATTATCAACACAGTCCCCACAGTACCCTGTACATGCACGCGGCCTATACATGCATAAATACGGTACTTGCCACCATTTCTTATATTATATTGACTTAGGCTTTCACGGCCGGAGTTACTATGATGATCTTGTAGAAGATTTCCGGGCTGTTGGCCGTGGTCTCGAGGCTTGTAGTTCCCCAACGTTTCGCAAGAGACTGCATCCGGCATCCCAAGGGTTGTCTTGAGACTGGCAATTTTGTCGACTACCTGCTCTGTTTATACATTTATCCGCGACGTTTTCTCTGCACGGTCCGTTACTTCGTAAATTGTATCTGCCTTCTGGTTGGTTAGCATTAGGGTCTTCCATTGCACCAATGAGGTTGCTGTCTGTTCTAGTAGAAGCCCGGAAGACGAACCAAATATGGTTCTAGTAGATTGTTCTCGTAGGGGTTTACATTTGGCTTTTGTTGAGACTGGTATCCATGCTTTGTTGACTTTTAATGATTCTTCTTTTCTATTGTAACTATTTTGATATTTGAATATTTCAATGGCTTCTCGTTGCAGACGGGTAAAATAGTGTGTGCAGTTAGATAATATATCTGTGTTGTTGTATTGTACTGTATGGCCTTCAAGTAGAGAGTGTTCTGCTATTGCCGACTTTTCCACTTGTTTAAGACGGCTGTATCTTTTGTGTTCTTTAAGTCTGTTTGTGATGCTGCGTTTAGTGGTGCCTATATACCCTTGGCCGCAACTGCCTGCTGATTGATGAGGATGAAGTTGATCCTTAATCGATCTGAGGAGGTTTTTGATTTTCCTGGTAGGCGTATATACTGTTTTTATGTCTTCTTTCTTTAGCAGTTTTCCAATTCGGTCAGTTACATTCTTGATGAAAGGTAAGAATGCTCTGGTTGACGTTTTTCTCCTGATTCCTTGTTGTTGTATCGTCTGGGATGGTTTGCTCTGTTGATTTCTTTGTTGGTGTATCTATTGGCTGTGAATACTGTACGGAGATGTTTGATTTCAGTCTTTAATAATTCAGAATGGCAAAGTTTCTTGGCGCGATTTGTCAATGTTTTGATGATACCAAGTTTCTGTTTGGGGTGATGATTGGAGGTTTTATGAATATATCTGTCAGTATGCGTAGGTTTTCTATATATGGTGTGATAAATGTTGTCATCTTCTTCTCTTCTGATTGAGATGTCCAGAAAGGCTATGCTGTTATCTTTTTCTTTTTCTACAGTGAATTGTATATTGGAGTTTATGTTGTTGATGTGCGCCAGAAATTTTATCTTCCCCGTGGTTCCAAATTACGAAGGTGTCGTCTACATATCGAAGCCATGTCTTGGGTTTAAGAGGGGCAGTCTCTAAACATTTTTGTTCAAAGTTTTCCATAAAGAAATTTGCAACTACTGGGATCAGGGGACTACCCATAGCTACTCCATCTATTTGTTCATAGAAGTCGTTATTGAATAAGAAATAGCTGGTGGTTAAGCAGTGTTCGAAAAGATTAGTGATATCTTGAGGAAACTTGTCAGCGATGAGGTGAATGGTCTCCTTTATAGGAACTTTAGTGAATAGAGAGACCATGTCGAAACTAACCATTAGATCGTCAGGTTGCAGAGATCTTTTAGTTTATCTAAGAAGTCCATCGAGTTTTTGTCATATATATCACTGTTGGATGTATGGGGTTTTAATAGAATAGATAAATGTCTCGCTAGGTTATAAGTTGGTGATTCTATGGCGCTGACGATCGGTCTTAGAGGTATATTGTCTTTATGGATTTTAGGTAGTCCGTAGAGTCTGGGTGGCAGGGCCTCGTTCTTCTGAAGTTCTTTCTTCACGTTGTCTGGAAGTGAGGAGGCTTTGATCAAGTTGTTAGTTTTACGGAGTATCCTTTTAGTTGGGTCATCTGACAGCTTACGGTAGTTCCCAGGATCCAGTAACTCGATGATTTTACGATTATATTCTTCTGTGTCTAATATAACTGTAGAGTTTCCTTTGTCTGCTGGTAGAATTATATTTCTTATATTGATGCAGTTATATAATAATTATAAGAAACAGTGTCCCAATAATCCTATAAGTCATGGATTGTATGAGAGACTGTTTCATGATTTAAAACTTGTCATAAAGAAGACAAAGACAGACACTTATAGCACATGGGACATGCTTAATCTACAGATAAATATGGCACAGAACAAGAAAGAATTAAAGGCTCAACTGTAGAACACCATTGTCAAGCTAATCTTGCTTATGACGCAAAATCTGATGATAAGGAAGCATGTAAACAGGACCTGGGGAAGAAAATAAATCTTTGATCTGCAACAATAGCTACCAACAGCAGTCCCATTACCAGTTCTATTTCTTTTATAAATGTTGACTCTGGATGTTCAATCTGACAATTCATGACTGTGATAGCAACCAAGCACCTTGTTTTATGTGACATGAAGGTATGGCTAGAAAGGGTGCCAATGACATTGGATCATGTTTATATAAATATCTTTCAGGACTCAATCAACCAATAAAATATGTAATGATGTACTCTGACACATGTGCTGGCCAGAATAAAAATAGCCACATTTCAATCATGTGTATGACAGCACTCAAAAAATTGTATTTACAAACAATAGACCACAAATTCCTTCTTCCTGATCATACACTCATGGAGTGTTATCCTGATCACACTCAAATTGAACGAGGACCAAATGATCATCCACACATATATGTCCCAATAAGTATGTCAGACAAGAAAATAACTGTTTCCTTGTAACTTAAATGGAGAGAGATGACTTTCAAAATTTTGTTTCTCTCTTGTCAGGTCCACTACAATTCACAAGAAATAATTAAAGAGGAGAGAATGTAAATTAAGCGGTATCATTATGAGAAGAACACAGGGATTATGTTTTTATAAAACTAATCATGAAAATAATTCACAATTTCATGCAATCAGTTTTTATCCGAAGAAGAAAAGCCAATCCAATACTGGGACTATCAAAGAGCTATAATGGACCTAATCTAAATTCAGAAGAGAAGAAGAAAGATATCTTGCTTTGCTTTCATACATCAATCCTGTGTATCACAAGTTTTACGAAGATTTCAAGAATAAGTAAGATGTAAGGAATGTTCTACACTGCACAGATGAAGAATGCAGTTATGATACAGATTAAACTAACTCACTGGCACTATCAACCCTTGTGGACATAAGCTCTCCACACATCCCTATCCTGAGCTAATGTTTTCCAAGCATTCCCCTGTTTAATCTACTTCCTTCAAATCATGGTTAATGTTATTCTCTCACCTCATTCTTGGTCTATCAAAATTGAATAGTAGAAGAGATAGTGCATCTCCTCCTTGCTTTAACCCATTATGCATTTCAAAAGTACCCGAAAACTGTTTGCCTACACGCGTCCTACTCTTTGTGCCATTAGGCATATTCAAAGTCTAACTTTTTAAGAATTCCCAATTCCAGCAGGATACTACATAACTTCACCTCTTAATTGAATTGTATGCCTTTTTGAAGTCTACAGATAGTTGATGCACAGTGCCTTTATATGTATATTCCCATTTCTATTGAACTACTAAGATAAAAAGACAATAGTGTAAATTTAAATAATGTTGCCTTTTTGAGTCTACAGATAGTTGATACACAGTGCCATTATATGTATATTCCCATTTCTATTGTACTACTGAGATAAAAAAGACAATAGTGTAATTTAAATAATGTTGCCTTTTTGAAGTCTACAGATAGTTGATGCACAGTGCCATTATATTTCCATTTCTACTGAACTACTGAGATAAAAAGACAACAGTGTAAATTTAAATAATGTTAAAAATTAATAAGTTTATGTTAAAGATTTAATTAATATTCATAAGAGATAACAGTGTACCTTAATGTAATCTTATATACAAAAATTAATGTTTGTTTGTTCGTACTTTATGTGCGGCCATACCGTTGATCCGTTTGTGATTGGGTTTTTTTACAAAATGTTAAGGAGATTCCCGGGATGAACACAGACTATAAGAGAGTTGTGATACTCAACTCCTACACCCTTAAAAATCGCCCTTTGTAGTGGAAAATGTGAAAAAAGTAGCTCCTTGGACGTTTAAATAACTTACACTGCCTAAACCAAAACAAATACACAAAATTAATGTACACAGAATTGAGTATCTCAAAAAACTCTACAAAAAAGTCAGCGAAAGGATATGTTTATCTCTTACGGATAACTCACAATAATCTTTTTTGTCTTTCATTGATACCAAGAGTCCCGCGCCGTAGCCGAGTGGTTAAGGCAAGAAGTCTTGGCGCAGAACTACGGGACTTATGCTGGTTCGAATCTCCATGGGGGAATAAATTTTTTTCATGGAACTTCAGTCAGTAAGGGACCTGTGCACAGTGGGCCAGAAATGAAATCTAGCCAAAAAAAAAAAAAAACTATTTTCACTCACCCTCATCAATTTATCTTTTATTTTTCACTCTAATATAATTGTTATATGACGGTTCTTAACTTACTGCAAAGGAGGGTATAATTCTAATGTTTATGAAGATAATATAAACATCGGAATTTGCCGATGATTAAGAATTCATCTGGTCTATATCCCAGTTGTGTTCTTAGCATTGTGTGTTCAAATGCAGTGAGCTTTTCCTCTTATTCTATATGGATACTTCACCTCAAGGTTTATAATTTTTTTTTTATATATTTAATGTTTCCCTCCATGGTATCTCTACCTTGTCATGGCGGAGTGGCTTGCATGCTTAAATGATCCTGAGAGCTATGCTGGCGGTAGCATTGCTGCCAATAGGGTTACCCATGCCGGACTGGTCGAAGGTGATAAGCCAGACAAAAAAAGTACCTTGGTCGAAAGAGTGACGATCTTTCACAGTAAAAATACAACTGTCAAGAAATGCGGACATGGGTTCTACTGGGGTAAAATTTTCCGGAGGTCAAATAGCCCCCATTCGGTTCTCCGGGCGGGAACTACTTCAGGGAACCCATGCCAAAGGCTCAAACACAGGGACATGTTCCTAGGAACATGGAATGTTAGGACTTTATACAATAGCAGGGCACTAGAGATATTGACGCGGGAATTACATAAATCGCCCTTGGATATAGTCGCTTTACAGGAAGTTAGGTGGCCAGGTGAAAGGTAGTCAGGAATCAGGAAGTTTTGCATTATACTACGGGGGTGCAGAAAGACATGCATTTGGAACGGGTTTTTTAGTCAGAAGGAGGATTCTATCCGCTATCCGAGATATTAAGTTTGTTAGTGATAGGATATCATACATAATTCTAAAGGGTAAACGACATGATTTTATAATTGTAAATGTACATGCCCCCACAGAAGATAAAGATGACAAGATCAAGGATGAGTTCTATGAAGAATTAGAATGCTTATTTGATAGCCTTTCACGATATCATATGAAAATTGTCTTAGGAGATTTTAATGCAAAAGTGGGGCGGGAAGATATATTCAAACCAACAATAGGCAAATTCAGTCTTCATGAAGATAGTAACGACAATGGGGTTAGATTAGTCACCTTTGCCACATCAAAGAATCTCATTGTTAAGAGCACAACATTTCAGCATAAGGATATTCATAAATACACCTGGACATCTCCAGATGGAGAAACTTGGAACCAGATAGATCATGTATTAGTGGACAAACGCTGGCACAGTAGCATCATCGATGTTAGATCAGTTAGAGGGACAGACTGCAATTCGGATCATCATCTGGTCAGGGTGAAAATCAGACAACGGCTATCGCTTATGAGAGGAACAAACGCTAAAGATGATTCTGAAAAATTTGAATTAAAAAACTTGAAAAATGATGAAATGCGGCAAGAATACCAAATCAAAATTGCTAATAGATTTGAAGTACTGGAATCTTCAGATGACAATGTGGCAAACGAAGAAGAAACTGATATAAATAAAGAATGGGAGGCTATAAGAGATACTATTAAATTGTCAGCATCAGAAAGCATTGGTTGTTTAAAAAAGAGGCAAAACAAGAAATGGTTTGATGAGGAATGTGCCGACATTGTAAAGAAAAGAAAGCTAGCAAAAATGAAATGGTTACACGAGCCAAATGAGGTAAATTTAGAGCAATTGGGTAGTATTAGACGGGAAACCACCAAGTTACTAAAGAGTAAAAAGAGGGAATATCTGAGAGAGAAGATTAATGATCTTGAAATGAATGCAAAAAATTGGAACATTAGAGAATTATATCAGGGAATTAGTAGAGAGAAGAAAGGGTTTCAGGCTAGAACAAACATAATTCGGAATGAAAATGGGGATATGATTGCAGATTCCAGTATATTAAATAAGATGGAAAAGTTACTTTAATCAGCTCTTAACTGTACATACAGAACAGGACGTTGAGGAGGATAATTTACAGTCAGCAGAAATCTGTCGCAGAACCAAGTGCATTAGAGGTTGAAATGGCGATTGAAAAATTGAAGATGTATAAAGCATCAGTTTCAGATGAGATCCCAGCAGAACTGATAAAATCAGGAGGAGAAAAATTGATGGACAAGGTATGCTGGCTGCTTAGTATGATTTGGGAAAAAGAAGCTCTTCCAGATGAATGGAAGGAATCAATTATCGTACCAATTTATAAGAAAGGAGATAAAACTGATTGCAACAACTACAGGGGCATCTCATTACTTTCAACTTCGTACAAAATTCTAACAAATATATATAGTAAGCAGACTTACTCCCTATATTGATGACATTTCTAGGAGATCATCAATGTGCATTTAGAAGAAACAGGTCTACAACAGATCAGATTTTTAGTATAAGACAGATTTTAGAAAAGAAATGGGAATATAATGGTACTGTACATCAACTATATGTAGACTTCAAAAAAGCATATGATTCAATTAAGAGGGAGAAGTTATATAGTATCCTGCTGGAGTTCGGAATTCCTAAAAAGTTAGTTAGACTTATACGAATGTGTCTAAATGGCACAAAGAGTAGTGTGCGTGTAGGCAAACAGTTTTCGGACACTTTTGAAATCCAGAATGGGTTGAAGCAAGGAGATGCACTATCTCCTCTACTATTTAATTTTGTACTAGAGCATGCCATCAAATCTTTAGAGAATGAAGAAGGCTTACAACTCAATGGTATTAATAAGCTGTTAGTTTATGCTGATGATGTAGTACTATTGGCCGATAGCGAGGAGATACTAAAGGACAACACTCACACACTACTGAGTAACACTAAGAAATTAGGACTGGAAGTAAATATCAATAAAACTAAATATATGGTCACACGTAGAAATTCATTATATAATGGAAATGGACAGCTAATGACAAATGAGGGAAATTTTGAGGAAGTGGCTAAATTCAAATACCTAGGAACAATAATCACAAATAGGAATGAGATGCACAAACAAATTAAACATAGGCTCAATTCTGGAAGTGCGTGCTATTATGCATTGCAGAGACTCTTGATGTCCCAATTCCTTTCAAAAAACGTTAAACAGAAAATATATAAAACTGTTATTCTACCAGTTATATTATATGGGTGCGAAACATGGACTCTTACTTTAAGGGAGGAAAGGAGATTACAAGTATTTGAGAATAAAATTACTTAGGAAAATTTTTGGACCAAAGAGAGATGAACAGACAGGTGAATGGAGAAGACTACATAACAATTAGCTACATGGTCTTTATAGGAAGCCAGATATAATAAGAACAGTTAAGTCTTGTAGACTGCGATGGGCAGGACATGTTGCACATATGGGGAATGAAAGACTTGCATGGAAGCTTTTTGTAGGAAAGCCAGAGGGAAAACGCCTAGTTGGTAGACCAAAAATGAGGTGGGAGAATAACATTAACTATGATTTGAGGGAAGTAGATTATACAGGGAATGATTGGAAAGCATTAGCTCAGGATAGGGATGTATGGAGAGCTTATGTCCGCGCGGCCATGAACCTACGGGTTCGATAGTGCCAGTGAGTAAGTAAGTATATTTAATGTTTTTCTATATAACCATATATGTTAAATACATGTGGAATCATACCTTCCAAGCACTAAAAAAATTTACAAAATCATCTTATTTTAAATTGAGCTACAAAGAAAACAGTTCTGAACAGTAGTACAAATTTTAGTTATAACGTAGAGTGATTTACGGACTTTAATTTCCGCACAATAACATGTGTGCAAATTATTGCATTCTTTTTTAATTAGCTTTCTCATTACAGGAGACAACCAGAAACTGAGGCCTATAGTTGCGCGCTGAGAATAATTGTTTGATATAATATGGGAAAAAAATGTTAGATAGAGGCAATAAGTTATCATTTAGTAAACAAATTAGGGGTAGGAGGATGTTAGCAGAATGTTTTAAATGATAATAAAAATCAATATTTTTTTGAAAAGCAATTTCCTCAAACGTACGAAGTTGTGTGCGAGAAAAAAATTAGAATGAAATATTCTGATTTGCTAGGAGTGGATGTTAACTTTCCCGTTATTAAGAATTAATTTAGAACAATGAGTCGTTGGAAAATTCTGTTCCATCTGCTTGTGGAATTGGAAGACCCAAAATAACTTTCGAAGAGGCTGGAATAAAATAAAAATGTTCACTTAAGCAGGAATTCTATCGCGATGAACTTGCTCTTGCAACAAAAATACTACTTTTGCCATATGGTAAACGGGATACTGCTGATGTTTTAAAGACATTACTCAAAAAACCACAACAATAGCTTCAAAATAATAATATACATTACAAATCACCCCGCTCAACTCCCCTATCTTCTATGTCGGACGAAGCATTGTCTTTTTTGACAATAAAATTTCAATATGTCGATATATTAACATGAGAATAGGTGCCAAAAAGAGAGGTTGTAATATTTTATCCACCCTATAAAGCTTCTAGGGAAGCAAAATTTGTTATGCTACCTTTCCCAAGACAGGCATTTCAGCAGAAATAAGACTTTCTTTTTGTTTTCATTCCAGCCTCTTCGAGAGATATTTTGGGTCTTACAATTCCATAAGCAGATGGAACAGGATTTTCCAATGACTATGTGTTCTAAATTCTTAATAACGGGAAAGTTTACATTTACTTTTAGCCAATCAGAATATTTCATTAGAAATCTAACTTTTTTTTCTCTCGCACAACTTCCTATGTTTTTGAAAATCGCCTTTAAAAAAAGGTTTTTAAAAATATTTTTAAAACATTCTACGAAGATCCCCTAACTCTAATTTATTAATAGGGGATCACTTATTGACTCTATCGATCACTTTTCTTCATATATTAAATCAAACAATTCTCTGCACGCGACGATAGGCCTCAGCTGCCGGCCGCCTCCTCTAATAAAAAAGCTACTTACAAAAAAATGCAATAATTTGCACACATGTTATTGTGCGGGAATTGAAGTCCATATGACCGTATATTCTAACTAACATACTGTTCAGAACTGTTTTTTTCTTAGCTCAATTTAAAGTAAAACGATTGTGTACATCTTTTAGTGTTTCGAAGGTATGATTCCACGTGTTTTTAACACAATATCTGGTTGTATAGAAACATGTTAAATATATCATTGAAAAGTACAAACCTTGAGGTAAAGTATCCAAAAAGAATAAGAAGAATAACTCACTGAACTTTAATGCAAAACATATTTATTTCTACAGCTTGATACACAACTGGGATGCAGACCAGAGGAGTTCTTAACTATCGGCAACTTCCAATGTTTATATTGTCTACAACAATTTTAGAATTCTACACTCCTTTGCAGATAAGTGAAGAACAGTCATCTGGCAATAATTTAGAATGAAGAAAGATGAATTAGCGAGAGTTAGTAAAATACTTTTTTCTAGCTAGATTTTGTATCTGGCCCACCGTACGGTGCCCACCCAGCATCGTGAGGTATTTGGGTAGCTACAATAAGTAGCGACTCCAGGTTGAGAATACCAGCTATAACGGCTGGAGGATCCGACATGCTGACCACATGTCACCCTACACTGGCTAGATGATCGTCTAACTTTGTGATTAACACATGTGGATGTGAGGCCAACAGCCGGCTGGTCAGCCAAAAGCCTTCTAGGCCTGTTGTGCTTTGAGTTTTATTTATTTTTTTATACCAAGAAGATCGGGATAAGTAGATTCCCAGGCAAGCGTGCTCTGCCATACCGTTCATCCGATTGAGATGAGGCTTTTTGAGAAATGTTCAGGAGATTGCGGGAATGAACATAGGCTATAAGAGTGTTGTAATACTCAAACACTTCACCCCTAAAAATCACCCTTTGTAGTGAAAAACATGAAATAAAGTCCTTATTTTGACGCTTAAATGGCTTACGCTGCCTAAACCATAAAAAATACACAAATTGATGTACACAGAATTGAACATCTAAAAAACTAGAGTATAAGAGTGCACGGCTGGTGGTAAAAACATGTTAACATTTATTTAGGAGTAGCAGCGCATGCCGGGTATTAGCTAGTGTTCAATATTAATATTGAAATTTTGTTTCAGATTTCATTAATATTTGTGTACAGCAAAGCTCCTTATTCACGGGGGATATGTTCTGCAAATATGGAATGGTAACTTGTATCGGTATATAGGGGATACATTCCAATGTTCCAAAATAAAATCAAATAATGAGAGATTTTGAACAATTTTCCTTTTACTCGACATTATAAATTGGCAACAAAGCAGAAAAGACGTGTGTTATTCAATAAAAATTATTGCAACAAATGACAAGTTGAAACAAATAAACACTGATTGTGGCGAGGGCAGCATTTATCAACGGACATAGCGGCACGTGAAATACAGCTGCAGTGGCTTTCAACAATGAACTTTAGGCTTAGTGACAATAAGGTTTGTTTTACTTTGATATTAATTTGTCCATTTGGTTTGAATCACTCTTTGTAAAAGGTGCCTTGACACGTGTCTCTAGTAAAAAAAGTTGCTGATGCGTTAATAAAGGATACTAATCCTTCTAGTATACCGACTTGATCCGTGAATAAAGAAATTTTTAGTCATGAATACAGGAACTGTGTCGCAATTTTTTAACCCGCAAATGAGCTTTTACTGTACTTATAAGTTATACAATTAGTGTGTGAGCTTTTTTATAGTATATTGTTTTTGCATCTTAAATACTCAAAGAAAAATTTATTTTAATATTTTCAACTGTTCACTCGGAGAAAACGAGTTTGTGTAAAGAGGGATGTCTATTCAAACTTTTGTGCCTAACTGGGTAACAGTAAGATGAGAATCTCTTTTTTTTCAAAAAAGAATACTGAACAATACTTAGGGCAAAGTTTTGGTGAAATATCAATACGAGCTTCACTATATGTGACATTATTATAATTCATAAAAAAATCTGATCCATTTTAACCATGTGATCTTGTACCAAACATTAAAATTCATTTATCTCAAAATATGTTTTTGACTTTTGTCACTTTACCTACCAACCCTAGATTTGTTCACATTAGAAACTCAAAATACCTGATTGAATATTCAAATAGATTTTCCAAGCTATCCAAAAGCTGCTGAGAAAAGGGTAAAAGATGTATTCCATTCACTTGACACCACAAATATAGATACTGAATACACTGAATTTTTGGGTATAGGGTACCACATACCAAGAGCACTCTGCTTATGAGAAATAGAAAAACTTGGCAACATCTTACCATGTTGTCAAGCAATTTGCAGCCCACTTCCCCCATTTCTTTAATCCTGGTGTGATCTTAAACTTAATGTCTAATAATCAATTGAGTTGGTGTTTACTTGATGAAAATCCATATTTATTAATTAAATAAAAATAAAACTACGTTTTATTTTTATTTAATTAATTAATGTCTAATATAAAATTTACATAAAGTTAAACTTTAATGTGTTACACCCTCAGGGGTCCTCATCTAGAGGATATGTGGATGGCGACCACAAGGTGCCCAAGCTGAGCAAAACATTTCTTCCACTTACTTGTGTTTTGCACTCTTTTAACTTTACTATCTAACCTCCCTTGGTTAACTCTTGTTTTTTCGACCCCGATGCTATTAGGGCATCCGAGGGCTAGGGAGTGTTTCCTTTCTTCCATTTCTTCTTTCCTTTATTTTCTTTTCTTCTCCAGAAAAGCCTGACCAGAGGCTATAAGATGGCAGCCCCATCACTGGTCTTGCCTTCCTTTGGCCAGCAACCAATCGAAGGGACTATTATTATGCTTTCAAATCTTATATGAGAATTTTCCGGAAGGATCAAACTATTTACGCTGGAGGGAAAATTTTCTATAGGATTGTAACAGGCCTTGGCCTAATACTTGGAAGGAAGAAGAAGAAAATTACATACTAGCTAATACCCGGCGTGTGCTGCTACACCTAAATAAATGAAAATTAATGTGTTTTATGTTTAGTTGAAAAATAATTATAAATTTATGTTTTTTTAGATATCCCGTGCTGATTACCCGGGAATCTACTTATCCCGATCTTCTTGACATAAATGAGCTGAATGAATTAATGCATTTTATGTATAGTAAAATAAGTAAAGGGCAAAATTTATATCAAAATTATTTTTAGATACCCTGTGCTGTTTACCTGGCATTGTACGGGAATCTACAGATCCCGATCTTCTTGGCATAAATGTGCTGAAAGACAAAAATTAATGTACTTTTCATGTTTATAGTAGCTGAATAAGTAAAATGAAAAATAATTATAAATGTATATCGTAATTATTTTAAGATTCCCCGTACTGATTACCCGGTGTTGCCCAGGAATCTACTTATCTCGATCTTCCTGCCATAAATGAGCTAAAAGACAAAATTCGTTATTGTGAGTTATTCACAAAAGAATAAATTCGTTATTTTGAGTTATTCGCAAAATAATACCCGCCATGTGCTGCCATGCTTGCACAGGAATCTACGTACTTGTCGTCTCGATCTTCTTGGCATCAATGAAAGACAAAAATGGTTATTGTGAGTTATCCGTAAGAGATTAACATATGCTGTCGCGGACTTTTTTGTAGAGCTTTTTGAGATATTCAATTCATTGTGCACATTGGTTTTGTGTATTTGTTATGGTTTAGGCAGCATAAGCCATTTAAGCGTCCAAAAAGCTACTTTTTTTTACATTTTCCACTATAAAGGGCGATTTTTAAGGGTGTTAGGAGTTGCGTATCGTAACTTTCTTATAGCCTATGTTCATCCTGGGAATCTCCTGAACATTTTGCAAAAAAGCCCATCACAATCGGATCAACGGTATGGCCGAGCATAAAGTACAAACAAACAAACATTGATTTTTATATATTAGATTTATAATATTACAAAAATATGTACACATTTTTCATGTTAATATTACATAAAAAATGTCTCATTAAAGACAATAGTACCTTAATTTTATTCAATGATCCTCTTTAATATCCTAGATTACTAGTGCTGTTATTCAATTTAGACATGAAAGAGGTAGCAAATTTTGCTCAGAGGCATCTTATTTCAGGCCTAAGTCTTTCATGGTCATAAATCTAAAACACAGGATCCATGACTTTGATTTCCTTATGGAAAAAGAAACCAATTTTGAAAGAAAAGGAGATATAAAATCTTGTAAAAATTACAGAGGTGTAAGTTTATTAAATACAGGATATAAAATATTTGCTTATGTAATTAAGAACAAATTACATAAATATTATGAAAAAGTTCTTGGTGAAGAGCAAAATGATTTCTGGAAAGGAAGGTCTTGTGATGGATATTTTTCATTAAAACTATTAATAGAAAAACAAAGAGAATTCACTGGAAACTCATATCGCTTTTTTAGATATGGAAAAGGTTTATGATAAAGTACATAGAAACAAACTACTAAAAACTATAAATACAGGGTGGACCGCTCGAATGGACCTAATTTCAATTGCTTGTTACTGGCAAACGGTTGAAGATAGAAACTTAAAACAACGTTCATATTACAGAAAAACTCACCAAGTTTTGATATCCAGATCACCACATCTCTATATGAGCCCCAGCAGTCACTGTGACGATATCAAAGCGATGAACAATTTCTTGCCAAGTACGTTGGAGTATGTCTTCTGGAATGTTCTCAATAGCCTCTATGATGCGCTCACGAAGATCACGAAGGTCTTTGACTGGGGTGGTGTAAACTTTATCTTTGACATAGCCCCAGAGAAAGAAATCCAGTGGTGTTAAATCGGGAGATCTCGGGGGCCACGCGATTGGTCCTCCCCTACCAATCCAACGGCCAGGGAAAATGTTGTCCAAAGTCGTACGAACTTCATTGGACCAGTGGGGAGGAGCACCATCTTGCTGGAAAACGATGTTAGGCTGCAGTTGTTCAATTTGTGGAAAGAAGAACTGCTCCAGCATGTCAAGATATGTGGTACCACGAACAGTTTTTCTCGGCGAAGAAAAACGGTCCAATGACCTTATTATGTGACAAACTGCACCAAACATTCATCTTCGGACTATCACGAACATGCTCTTGAATAGCGTGAGGATTCTCCGATCCCCAGATCCGCACATTATGCCGGTTTACCTTGCCTGACAAATGGAAAGTGGCTTCGTCCGAGAAGAAAATCTTGGTCATGAAGTCAGGATCAGCGCCGAGACGGTCCAGCATCGTATTGGCGAATTCCACTCGTTTCGGCATGTCATTCGGCTCCAGACGTTGCACTAACTGCACTTTATATGCGTGCAGTTTGAGGCGTTTGTGGACAATCCGTTGTAATGTCGATTTTGGTATTTGAAGTTCCCGCGAAGCTCTTCTTAATGACTTCCGGGGGCTTCGCTCAAATGCGGCTTGAACATTTGCTACCATTTCATCGGATGCTCTGCGACCACCACCATGCTTCTTCAACACAGATCCTGTAGCTAATAATGTATCACGCCACTTCTTTATGCTTCTAGCAGTTGGAGCATCACGGTTAAACACACGCCGGAACTCCCTTTGAACTCTAATGATTGATTTAAACTCCGCATACCACAAAACAGCTTGCGCTTTCATCTGCGGAGTCGCCATTTTCACAAACAATTAAATCTAAGAACGAGAAACGTATCTTTGTGCCATCTACCGACAGGATTCGAAACTTGGTGAATTTTTCTGTACTATGAACGTTGTTTTAAGTTTCTATCTTCAACCGTTTGCCAGTAACAAGCAATTGAAATTAGGTCCATTCGAGCGGTCCACCCTGTATTAGCCACAGACCAGGTACCATAACAAATGATATTAAATATATATATATAACCTGTACAAAGCTAATTTAATTGCAGTAAGAAGTGACAATAAAGTATCACAATGGCAGGAAATTCATACAGGTGTAAGACAAGGATGCCCTCTATCACCACTTTTATTTATCACTAGCTAATACCCAGCATGAGCTGCTATGCCTAAATAAATGAAAATTAATGTGCTTTTATGTTTAGTTGAATAAGAGAAAGAAAAAATAATTATAAATTTATATTTTTTAGATACACCGTGCTGATTACCTGGTGTTGCTTGAGAATCTACTTATCCTGATCTTCTTGATATAAATGAGCTGAAATACGAAAATTAATGTGTTTTATGTTTAGTTAAATAAGTAAAAAGAAAAATTTATATCGTAATTATTTTTAGATACCCCATGCTGTTTACCCAGCATTGTCTGAGAATCTACTCATCCTCCTGATCTTCTTGGCATAAATGAGCTGAAAGACGAAAATTAATATACTTCTTATGATTAGTTGAATAAGTAAAATGAAAAATAATTATAAGAATTTCGTCAGTCGGAGTTATGGTTGAAGATGAACACGACTGTGTTTGAAACCGCGGTATCATGGAAGCATGAATCCTATGAGGTGAGTTGTTTAAACAAAAATGTTTTCCGATGAATTTTAATGATTATACCTCATAATGTTTACTTCCCAACATTAATAATGTATATCGTAATTATTTTAAGATTCCCCGTACTGATTACCCGGGAATCTACTCATCTCGATCTTCTTGGCATAAATGAGCTAAAAGACAAAATTTGTTAATGTGAGTTATCCGTAGAAGAATATCTGCCATGTACTGCTATGCTTGAACAGAAATCTACATTATATTATTTTTAGTCTGGACATCTTACTAATGTTGATTTGTTCTTGAACAAGAACAAATCAACATTAATATTGAGGTAAGATGTCCAGACTAAAAATAATGTAATTAAAATAACCTGAAAATATAACTTCCTAAAATTAAATAGAAATCTACATACTTGTCTCGATCTTCTTGGCATCAATGAAAGACAAAAATGGTTATTGTGAGTTATCCGTAAGAGATAAACATACTTTTTTGTAGGGCTTTTTGAGATATTCAATTCTGTGTAGATTCATTTTGTGAATTTGTTATGGTTTAGGCAGCGTAAGCCATTTAAGCATCCAAAGAGCTACTTTTTTCAAGTTCTCCACTACAAAGGACAATTTTAAAGGGCGTAGGAGACGAGTATCACAACTCTCTTATAGCCTGTGTTCATCCCGGGAATCTCCTGAAATTTTGCAAAAAGCCCCATCACAATTGGATCAACGGTATGGCCACGCATAAAGTACAAACAAACAAACATTCATTTTTATATATTAAATATATATGAATCAGAAAGTTAGAGAATGGAGAGAACAACTTCATGGACATATACAATTGAATAAAAATATTAAATTAGATACGTTCATTTTCACAGATGATGTAGCATTACTGGCACCCTCAGAGGACGAATTACAATATACAGTATATAATTTTAACAAAATAGCCATTAGCCATAGAATATAACATGAAAATCCAATACAGAGAAAACGAAAGTAATGGCTTTTCAAGGAAAATATCCTGTACATAGCAAAATTGTATAGATTCAAAAATACTGGAGAGAGTAAATTAATGTACCTACCTTGGATACATGTTAACATATTTGGATGAAGAAGACATAGCAAATAAAATTATTAATTTTAATAAAACGATGATGATGATGAATTTTAATAAAACCATGGGAATAATAAATTCAGTAATGAAACTTTCGCTAGTCTAGAGAGAGTATGTTATACAAAACCTTAGCAAGACCTGCATTTTGATATGGCAGTGAGGCACGGACTTTGAGGAAAGGAGAAGAGAGCAAGATAACTTCTAGTGAAATGAGATTCATGAGGTATACAGCAGGATATACCAAATGGGATCACAAACGCAATGGCAATATTTTGAAGGAACTACGTTTAGAACCAGTCATCGAGTACATACATAGATACCAGAACAATTGGATGAATCATTAGTGACGAATGAGTTCAGATAGAGTTCCCAAGGCCAGCTTCATTATTGTCCAACAGGGAAGAGATCTCTGGGCTGTCCAAGAGGAAATGCTGGATATAAAATTCATCAGTGAGATCGTAATAGGCCTATAGGCTAAGACTTGGTTGGATGAAGAAGAAGATGGAAAAAGGAATACTCAGATTTTACACATGGAAAAGAATCCATCAACCATGGCTGGGTTTAAACCATGAACCTGAGATCCAGATGTGAGCATAGTGTTTACTTGATCACTGGACTAATTACAGGAAAGGTCTGGAAAATAAAATCTCAGGGAATAGACTATTAGATCAAATGACTAGGTGAAGAGGTATTACAAGGAAAAAGCTGGGATTAGATTATAGAAAAGAATTATGGATGATAGAGAAGAATTGAAAATACTTAGTACCTAGATTATATTCTAAGTGACAAATATTGAAGTATTTGGGTATGACACACTATATTTCTTTTGCTGAAATTATATAAAAAAAAGCTTATCTTTGAATACCATTATGGTCAGAGCTTACTATTATTTCAGATTTTTCTGTCACTAACAAACTGATGCAAGGTTATATTTTACTAAAAAAATTTACATTCTTCTCTAGTGACTGATGTTAAAAAAAACTGTGCTACAGAACACTTACCTTGAATTTATTGTAGATGTGATCAGCTTTATCCCTAATTTGGCTTGCCTTTGTCGCAAATCTTGTCTGAAAGTAACAATTAATATAAAATTATTTACACATAAAGTAGGAAAGAATTCATATCATATATGAAGCAACTGTGTTTTTACCCCTTCAAAATATTTATTTTTGAAAGATGACAATAAAAGTATGGTAATATCAAACTCAAGGGATCCACATCTATGGGAAGGGTGAATGGCAAACAAATGGCTTCCAAGCTGAGCAAAACATTGTTCTCCTTACTGAAGTTTTGCTTTTCAGTTTTATCTTTTTTTATCTTTGCTATTTGACCTGCCTTGGTTATTTTTTGTTTTAATTTGAACCCAACACTATTATGGTATCTAAGAGCTAGGAAATATTTTTTTTTCTTCTCCTTTCATTTCTCTTCTTCTTCTTCCTGAGTAACAGCCGTGAGGCTGCATTATCAAGATGGAAGAAATCCCATCAATGGATGCTGACCTATCATAGAATGCATAAGCAACTCTACATTGGCAATGAGAGAGAATCGGTGGAAAGTTTACAGTTCTCCTGGCATGTCCAGGAAGGTGTCCTGTTAATCAACAATAGGTGTGGTCTTCCAATCATATTGGGAGTTGTGAATGAGTGATGAAGCTGACAAAACATAAAAAAAGCTTATCATGTGACTTGATAAACAAGTGTGGTCTATTGTTATTGTTTGCTGGTAGGAATCAGCATTTATTAGGCATCTCTTGAAAAGTAATGACAATAGAATACTGAATTTGCTGAGAAGAAAGCACTGCATACGACTCATCTCCAGAAGTGTAAAAAAAAATAACAGTAACATCTCTTATTATGCTACTGGGAAGCAAGAAGGCAAATGGAAGAACTCCAATATAAATGAGCATTAGCAACCAATCAACCAGTATGGTAATATCAGTGGAATGTTGAGGAAATAAATCCCTTTTCAATTAATTACTAATGATGTAAGCAGAGGATAAACAATATGCAATTAATAAACAGAGCACAACTTTTCTACTTGTATACACTTATCTTCTTATTCTTCTTCTTGTCTCATCTCCTCATTTCAGGGTTGGGAAAAATCAGTCTGTACAACTGAAGATGGGCAAACATATGTCTATCATGAACAACCATATGAGGCAAGAATAACACAGATCAAACTTATTAAGTAAAACTTCATAATGTTAGTCGAATTTTCTATTGTATTTAAAAAAAAACAGGTACCTTTTTATTTGATGTGTTCGAATCATTTCTAGATTCACAAAGTAACAGGGACTGTTTACCTTGATATGTTTGAATAATTTCTAGAGCCATGGTTTAAAATGGTATCATTCATGATGTGTTTCAGCAGAATGGAGCATCATATCACTATTTGAATATCATGCAGGAATACCTCAATGATGGGTTTCCAAATTGATGGATTGGACAGTGTGGTACAGACCCTGGCCACTGAGATCACCAAATTTCTTTCCGTGAGGCTTTCTAAATTTCAAAGTCTACCATAACAAAATCAATGATTTAGTAGTGATTAAAGCTGACATTCAGCAATAAGTTGCACAAATTACTCCAAGGATGTTGGACATTTTCCTCAAAACAGCTGTGCGACTGAGCTTTGCAGAGACACATATGGTGATCATGTGGAAACACATTAATTGAGTTTTGGTACTGTTTACTGTCACAAGAAGAAGTAGATGTTTTAGTTTTACTACTAAATATCTCCTTAAATGGATATAATACTATTTTGTTTCATTTTCCATCTCTGTCTTGAAACAGATAGCAACTTTATTCACACTCTGTATACAGTATAAGAGTATAATTATTTTGCTGTATTAATTATAGTTTAGTGGGGAAGCCACATATTTTTAATGTTAAAAGGACATTGAGTGTTCTTATATTTGCATAATAACATTGACAACCTATATTAATCTTATAAGGCACTTCCTGTCACAGACCAATTTTTCAGCTCCTAACTGCACAATATTAGCAAACCATGAAGGTACATGGACGCAAGATTCACACATTTTCTACCAACAACACCAGAAGTATAGCTGGTTCTATGCTCTAGCTGACTTCACTGTGAATACAGCAAACTCCTGATTATCCGTGTTAATTGGGATCGAGATATGCACAGCAAATCGAAAAACATGGATAATCCAATTAAGTTATTCGGCGCTGGAAGTTGATCTGAAATTTATTTACCCACTTTAACACTACTTAAATGCAATAAATGTCCATAAAATGTTATATTAAATGTATTTAGGTGCGAGTCATAATTATCATTATTTTATTTTACTTTGGTTACAACAGATATTCAAAATGGCCATTGTAACCAGTGACAACTATACTAGTAACCACCAATGACCAAACTACTAACCAGCGATAAACCCACTGCCACTGTAACAAACTTTCAGTGACTCACACAATGGAAATTTCAGTATTATCTGTCACATGCTGACCAGGTAACTTTTGACATGCTGTACCAGTACCATGTCCTGTGCCATAGCCGAATGGTTAAAGCAAGGTATCTTGGCACAGAGCTATGGGACTTGCGCTGGTTCGGGTCTCCATGGGGGAAGAAATTTTCTCATGGAATTTCGGCCAGTATTGGACCGGTGCCCACACAGCATCATGAGGAATTTGGGTAGCTGCAATAAGTAGCGGCCCCAGGTTGAGGAAACCAGCTATAATGGTTGGGGGACCCAACATGCTGACCATATGTCACTCCTTCACTGGCAGGAAGATCGTCTACCTCTGTGATTAAACACATGTAGATGTGAGGCCAGCAGCTGGCTGGTAGGCCAAGGGCATTCTAGACCTATTGTGCCATGGAGAATACCACTACTATAATAAGCAAAAATTCCCTCAATCAACAAAATTTGAAACTATAAGTGCTTCCACAGTCTTTCTAGAGGATTTTCTGTAAATTATTAGAGGATTCAAAATTTGCAGAATTCAGCAATTATTTGAAGAGTTTGTGATACTACTTTTGTATGTTCTTTCTTTCAATTAGGTACATCTATAGTGACACATAAGAAAGAAAAAGAAAAAAAAATAGGGGAAGTCCTCTAGAAAATCGAAAATATATTATATACTAATCGATAGATTGAAATGTTGACTTTTGTTCTGAGTTAGAATATTTCAAATAATACATGAACTAGCTTACAGTCACTGCGTTGCAGTTCTTTTGGATAATAAAATAACTACTTCAAAGCTGCTATTTGTCATCTTGTTCTTATAATCAATTATAATACATTCCCCAACACGTTAGTGAAGATATTTTAATACTTGTAATTATTAATTATATATTTTTCGCAAATTTTTCAGTGGAAAATGAACACTGCACCACATATACACGTTAAAATTCAGTTTTTGTTTGTGGAAACTATATACATATATAAATCAATTGCTGTGGGATAGTCTCGCAAAAACTTGAAAATGACTTGACCAATTTGAACAATTTTTATTTTGTTTTGTTCGCATCAATACTGGGGCGGTATATAAAAAAAGATTAGGAAACCCCAAAGGAACAGCCAAAAAATTGAAAAAATCAAAATTGATAATTTTGTATGGGAATTGCCATTTCGGATTACTCTCAATCGATGGCGTTCATGGTACAATACAAAATTACTTTCAATAGCTGTCATTCATGCAGATCTAATGTTTAATAGCTGCACCATGCATTATGATTATGAAATCTATTACATTTCAAATAGTTTCCTTTTTTTGTAAAAGTCTTAGACATAACCACAAATTCATTCAAATGTGTTTACAGTGTTCATTACAAGCTGACATAGGTTGTCAAAGTCAGTCAAATTGACTTTGCAGGCTTGATTAGGATTAATAATTGCTTATGAAGAGTTACAATCAAATCAATTTTAGGTGGTACGAAGTTCACCGGATCATCTAGTCTAATATAACAATTATTATAATGTACATGAACAGAGATTTATATATAACTACATTTCCTGTCTATATTGACGTTTTACCACAATTGAGATATCTTAAAAATTCTGGCCACAAAATCAGTTACCTGTAGGTACCATGTACAAGAGGCCATGTACCATGTATGATAACTTATGACGGCCTAAAATATAATATCAATACATTAATAGTACTTACTTTCTCTTCATCATTGTAGTTCCACTCTGCAGTGTTGCCAATATACCTTCTTAACTGCAAAAATACAAATCATGCTATCATTCATAATATTGTGGAAAGCAACGGGAAGCTACCACACCTACAATTCCCTAGTAAAGCTGCAAAGCATAGCATGAAACTGCTATGATTGCTGTGAAAGACCTGCCCTCGGGCAGAATTACTATGGATGGATGGATTCATAATATCAAACCACAATAAATTTAAGAGGATTTCAAATATATGAAAGGCACATCTGGGTGATGTTTTTATTATTAATTTCATACATCTCATGGATGGATAAATCATATTTGAAGAGAAAAATTAAACACTCAGACCGGGACCCTTGGTTCTCTAGACCAAGTTCTCTACCACCTGAGCTACCTGAGCAAGCACTGATCTAAACGCAAATTTTTCTCCATATACGTTATAATTCCCGCCCACCAAATGCTTTGAAGCCACTGGCATTTATAATGTAATGTATAATTTGCAAATATGTCTTCTTAATAAAGGAGCTGCCATTTGCAGAGATAGAAGCAAAATGCTTCATAGCATTTGGTGGGTGGAAATTACAACGTAGAGAAAAATGTGTGTTTAGATCGGTACTTACTCAGGTAGCTCAGGTGGTAGAGCACTTGGTCTAGAGAACCAATGGTACCGGGTTCAAGTCCCGGTCTGAGTGTTTAACGTTTAATTTTTCTCTTCAAATATGAAAATCTGGGTGAAGTTAACTGATCAAACTTTATTAAGTTATGTAGATAGGAAATAACACTATGAGGTTTTTTTAATATTGTTTATTTTTTATTTCACTCACCTCATACTTCATAACTCCTAGCATACCCAGAGTTTCGTCACATCCTTTGTGATGAAACCCTGGGTATGCTAGGAGTTATGAAGTATGAGGTGAGTGAAATAAAAAATAAACAATATATTCAAACTTGTTTGCCAAAGAAAACGCAATAAAATTTTTACAGTGTATAGATTCATATTTTGTAATGAATGAGTCAATTCTTATCTTATCTCATACTACATGTTATTTTAACATGGAAACCTCATAATGTTATTTCCCGTAATTAATTTATCATATTTTGTAAGTTTCCTAACCTACTTTGATGAAGATATTCTCATTCTAGAGTAAGCTATATTGTCGTTGGTTTTACAACTTCTCCTATGTGCAAAAATAATTTTTTTCAGGAAATGGAAAAAACAATTTTGAAATGTGATAACTGTCTTTTGGTAGGGAGAAACATGGATTTTTTTTGCAAATACTAAACTTCTTCATTTAAACAGTCATATAATTTTGCAGTAATTGTAATATATAATATTTAAATATTTAATAATTTTCAGCACATAGTAGTTCATGATAGCTCCATGATAGTCACATAAGTGATATTTCACATTATATTATAAACATAAAAGACTTAATAATTATTTAAATAAAAATGTTATAACAAAAGCATGAATTATTATTGAAATTCTTAATAATTATTTTAATAATAAATGTTATAACTAGAGCGAGGAATTATATGAAGAAAATTATACCAAAATATGAAATCATAATAAAATATAAAAAATATGACACAAAAATATTATGAAGCTATTATTTTTTTAACTTTTTACATATATTTATATACACAAGCCCTGTATAATTTATGGGTATATATACCAGCACACAAATGAGACAAGAATACCTTTTTGTAGCTCAAGAAATCAAGAGTTTCATTGTATTTCCATTTTAATTAATTTTTCATTAATTCTGACCCAATATAAAATATCATGTTTGTGATTTGAAGCAATTTTAATGGCTCGTGTTGTAGTGTAGTTGTTTGAGGAATCATGCTAACAAGCTGGAAGGTCGTGGGTTGAGTCTCAATGGGGTCAGGGTTTTTAGCTGGACCAAACCTTTTGGCAGTATCTTGGCCCTAGGGTCTACTCAGCTCTTAATGTAAATGAGTACCAGATGCATGTTCTGGGACAAAAGCGGCCATCACACAGGGCTGAGAACCTAGTGGACATCCTTGGTGATTGTCTAGAAATGTGGACGTCTCAACATCCATCTACCACAAGGGCCTCCCAAGCCTGTGGATTGATACTTACTTTAATAAATTAACGCTGGGAGTTAAAATGTTTCGTCTATTAATTCTTACCTCTTATAGTTGTTTTTGTCGAACATATGTTTCAAATCTTCTTAGCCCCATCGTCAGTGATTACATGTAATCGCTGACGATGGGGCTAAGAAGCCTTGAAACATATACTCGACAAAAACAACTATAAGAAGTAAGAATGAGTAGACAAAAGTTTTAATTATTAAACAAACCTCTTAATGTTATTCCTATTGTATTTTAAAATAATACTGGGAGATTATTATATAAAACATGATCAACTAATATATTCAATGATATTTAATTACGAAATACAAACATAAACAAAAAACAAAACATAGGAACCGAAACAAACATCGAATAGAGCACTGACAAAGTTTAGAGTGGGTACAGTTTGGATGACTGCTATTTACCTTGCATAAAGATATTGAACTCTAGTATATGTAAATGTCACAATAACATTAAATTGGATGAACACAAGTAGACAAGTCCAGTATGTCATATTTGGAGAAACAAGATGTTAAAATGAATTAATCCACAAATAACACCAGCCAACAGTGATAATGTAACTGGAATGACGTAAATGTTTTGTAAGAATATCGACCACACTGATAACGAAAACGACAATGAAAAGTTTGAATTAGCTCTCATTTCCAAGTTAAAGGGGGTGCATTTAACCCTTTTAAATTATGATTTTGTTTAGGTTAATTTCAGGCAAGCAGCTACAGCAACATCACTATTTATCCTAGGATCATGCTTCAAACCTCATTCTCTTTAGAAAAGAACAGTCTTTAAACGGTATCATTCAAATGCCCCTATTGTGTACCCGAGGTGGGAAAAATTGATGGAAATTGGGATTTTTTCTGAAAATTCCTTGTTTCTGAGTTTGGGCCCCCTGCACCCCCATGTGTTAATGCACATATCTCGAAATCAACTGAAACATACTAAGAGGTGCACACAATGTGTGTGCAAAATTTCAGTCTTCTATGTGCAAAAGTAAGGCCAAAGTGATGATGTCGTTACTCCCTGTCTTGATGCAGACGAGCGTATTACTATACGTAACATGTTTTACAATTATATTTGAAGAGAAAAATTTTCGCCTAGACCGGGACTCGAACCCGGGACCCTTGGCTTTCCGGGCCAAGTGCTCTACCAACTGAGCTACCGAGGCAAGTTACGATCTAGACGCAAATTTTTCTCTTATGTACGTTGTAATTCCCTCGCGCCAAATGCTTGAAACCATAGCTTCTATCTTTGCAAATGAGAAAATTTCTCTTCAAATATAATTTATCCTTCTATGAGAAGTGTTAAATTAATAATAAAATCGTCAATAGAAGCCCTACTGGCTATAAAGTAGTGTTAAATTCCCAATAAATGTCTTCTTAACTAAGAAGCCGCCATTTGCAAAGATAGAAGCTATGGTTTCAAGCATTTGGCGCAAGGGAATTACAACGTACATAAGAGAAAAATTTGCATCTAGATCGTAACTCGCCTCGGTAGCTCAGTTGGTAGAGCACTTGGCCCGGAAAGCCAAGGGTCCCGGGTTCGAGTCCCGGTCTAGGCGAAAATTTTTCTCTTCAAATATAATAAAAATGTTGTTTTTTCAAAATCAGTTTCTCAACATAGATTAAAATAAACCTCATTAGTGTTATTTCCTACCTACATAACTTAATATCACACTGATCTTTCCAGGGACTGTGTATTGCTATATTTTCTCTGTTTATTATTTCTTGGAAAAGTTTTTGCCCCACTGATTGAATTCCTTTTTTCTTGCATCAGTCTGAAAACAATGAACATGTGGAGATATGATCTAAAAGTTGATTCAACATACAACTTATTTGTTGATTTTCTACAATAATGACTGGGCATTTTAGGGAGCATTTCAAGCCACTCCATTACAAGTATCCATTTCCTGTTTTTTCTTCACCTTGTGCTTGTATCTTTTTCTCCTTCTTTAGTTGTTCTTCTTTTCTCTTATTGTGGCTTACTTTTGCTAGTTGCCTTCTTTTTAAGTCAATGTCATGAATACAATCGTACTAAGATAAGATTTTAATGGTACATTACTGTTTTCTATTACTTCAGGTTCATCTTCATTTTCACTACAGGAATAGGTGTCTCAACAGTCCATTCTTCTAACCCAACATTTATACATATCTTCACCAAGGTTTAGAGTATTTAAAAAGAATTTTCGACACTCTCTCACCCTTTCTCCATTAGCCTTTGGGAGACATATGTTACGCCCTTCCTGTTACAAGCGTTTACACGACACATTTTTCCTTCTTCTCGTAACATTTCTTGAAATCACTAGTCCCTTCACATAAGCTCTTTGTTTTTGCCCATGTGGGCAGAAACTGTCAAATAATAATTGTCATTGCTCACATGTAATGGCATCACATAAGTAAAATTTTCCACCTTTACTTGATTCTGTTTTTGTATGAGAGCAACAATCTCTCATGCGACGCAGTTGTTGTTCTTCAAAGGTAAATTTTCTATGAGACGTCTTATACCTTATATATCTATTACCCAATGCTCTCTGTACATGTGTCCTCTCTCTGTTCTTACTTAATGATTCTTTCTGAGACAAGATTGTGTTCCAGCACTGCACTTAGGAGATATTGTGGTAAAACAGCCAACGTATTAAAACCCACATATGAGTAAATTCCCCCTTGCATATATGCAATATTATATAAGAGATATTGTATTTTGCCTTGAAACGGCATTAACTTGTAATTTTTCCACATAGTAGGCATTACAGTTTGATGCAGCGTGAAATTCTGATCCCAATGATACCAAAAACTCAAAATCAATAAAATTGCACATAGAAGGTATTGTCGAACCAATGACAATATGTATTTTTTTAAATGTTAAAATCAACTATATATATCTTATTCTAGAATGAGAGTACCTTCATGAAAAGTAAGTAATTATATTTATAAGATTTTACACACTCCTATTAAAATGTTATGGATTAAATGATTCCTGAGAAAATGTTAACTAACCAAACATTAATATTTAATTTTAGGAAGTTATATTTTGAGGTTATTTTAATTATATTATTTTAAATAATATAAAAATAATATAAAATATAAATATAAAAAAAAAAATATATATATAATAATATAACCAAACATTAATTTAACATTACTGGTATATGCCTTTCATGTTTCTCTTAAAAGAAGAAATTTTAGATTATGTTTACTAGCAAATATAATGTTGATTTTAATTTTATGATAGATTTGCTTTAAATGTTTCAATATTTTGTGAATGATCATGGATACTCTTCATGAGTCATTAAACAAGAAATTACACACAAATGAACCCAGGATTCTCATTGACATGAAGTATGCATGATATCCTAGTTAAGGTGTAAAGACAAGACTATGATACAGTAACATAGGACAAAGATCAAGAGATACCATAAAAAAGGTTTGTCAATATATATTCAACATTCTTCTAAAAAAAAAAAAAGGTTTCAATTTTATATTTAAAGAGAAAAATTTTCATCTAGACCAAGTCGCAGAACCAAATGCATTAGAGGTTGAAATGGTGATTGAAAAATTGAAGATGTATAAAGCATCAGGTTCAGATGAGATCCCAGCAGAACTGATAAAATCAGGGGGAGAAAAATTGATGGACGAGATATGCTGGTTGCTTAGTATGATTTGGGAAAAAGAAGCTCTTCCAGATGAATGGAAGGAATCAATCATCGTACCAATTTATAAGAAAGGAGATAAAACTGATTGCAACAACTACAGGGGCATCTCATTACTTTCAACTTCGTACAAAATTCTTACAAATATATTAGTAAGCAGACTTACTCCCTATGTTGATGACATTCTAGGAGATCATCAATGTGCATTTAGAAGAAACAGGTCTACAACAGATCAGATTTTAAAAAAGAGATGGGAATATAATGGTACTGTACATCAACTATATGTAGACTTCAAAAAAGCATATGATTCAATTAAGAGGGAAAAGTTATATAGCATCCTGCTGGAGTTCAGAATTCCTAAAAAGTTAGTTAGACTTATACGAATGTGTCTAAATGGCTGAATTCAAATACCTAGGAACAATAATCACAAATAGGAATGAGATGCACAAAGAAATTAAACATAGGCTCAATTCTGGAAATGCATGCGATTATGCAATTGCAGAGACTCTTGATGTCCCAACTCCTTTCAAAAAACGTTAAACTGAAAATATATAAAACTATTATTCTACCAGTTATATTATATGGGTGCGAAAATGGACTCTTACTTTAAGGGAGGAAAGGAGATTACAAGTATTTGAGAATAAAGTACTTAGGAAAATTTTTGGACCAAAGAGAGATGAACAGACAGGTGAATGGAGAAGACTACATAACAATGAACTACATGGTCTTTATAGGAAGCCAGATATAATAAGAACAGTTAAGTCGCGTAGACTGCGATAGGCAGGACATGTTACATGTATAGGGAATGAAAGACTTGCTCCATGCAAGCTTCTTGTAGGAAAGCCAGAGGGAAGACGCCCAATTGGTAGACCAAGAATGAGGTGGGAGAATAACATTAACTATGATTTGAGGGAAGTAGATTATACAGGGAATGATTGGAAAGCATTAGCTCAGGATAGAGATGTATGGAGAGCTTATGTCCGCGCGACCATGAACCTACGGGTTCGATAGTGCAAGTAAGTAAGTAAGTAAGTAAGTAAGTAAGAAAGACCAAGACTCAAACCCGGGACCTTTGGCTTTCCAGATAAAATGCTCTACCAACTGAGCTACTGAGGTGAGTTGCATCTAGATCTTCAAATATAATTTATCCTTCAATGAGAAGTGTTAAATTAATAATAAAAACACCAATGTCTCATATAAATATAATTTATCCTTCAATGAGAAGTGTTAAATTAATAATAAAAACACCAATGTCTCATTTTGTCATAATTAGTTCAATCACAAAATGTGTTTCCAGTTTAGATGTTCATGTCCAGTTTCAACAACAGACTGTTAAGACTTAAAATTGTTAAATTATTTTATCATGCAATTTAGTAAATATTCTGTTTCGTGACGTGTTAATTTTAATCATGCGTTATACAGTAAGCTAAATTAATATCACCTTTCTTGTGCATTAAAAGTTTAACACATTAGAGAGTTTAAATATAAAACTGATAGGAAGTAATAGTATAAGATATTTTATCATAACTAATGCCATGAGTGATTTCCAATTTATCTAGAGGATTTGGAAATCAAGAGTGATATTTGTTAGGACTAATTAACAAATCATTAATTGAATATAGTTATTTTAAAATATTTATATATTTAATGTAAATGACAATGTTTGAAAACAAATGAGAAATGTTTGGTTAGTTTCATTTGTTCATCCACTGAAACTAGATCATATTATTTATTGCCAAATAGATCACAATATTGTAAGAATGCACCCTAGTGGAGAAAAAATGAAACACATCAAACTGTATATTATATTATTAAGGTAGAATTTTTATCACTCACCTCATATTGTTCTGTATATTATAACCAACTTTATGTTATTTTTTTTTTAGGAAACAACTCCATAAAATCATTTAAAAACACAATTATTGAATACATAATTATCAAATGAGTAGTTTGAAGGAATCTAATCATGATTTGCTATATTCATCACATTTGTTCAAGAGTCAGTCACTGCAAAATAATGCTCTGACCTGATCAGAATATTAAAAAAGGAGGAGCTTTCTTTAATATGATAAATAGAAGTAGACAAATATTGAGGTGAAACACGACTGTGATTGGTTGTAAAACAAAATTAATTGAAACATGATTGGTCATTGACTCCCATTTGGGGCATGAGTTAAATAGTCAAAGAAATTGAATTGGTTCTTTAATACTTCACCTCATGTTTTCAATTTATTTTACATTAGAAAGTTATGCCCAGCCTATTTTAGTTTATGTTAAAGTTATGTGACTGGTATTTTGTGCATATCCTTTTTTACTATAAACAGCATACCATTACAGTACGATACTAGAGGAAGTTATTTAGCATGATTACCACAATCCCGAAAGGTTATGTCTGAATATTAATGACTTAATTATATTATTTTTGGTCTGGACATCTTACCTCAATATTAATGTTGATTTGTTCTTGGACATGTTTCAAAACAATTCTGTTTTATCGTCAGCTTTCCCTGGGAAAGCTGTCGATAAAACAGAATTGTTTTGAAACTGGGAAAGCTGACGATAAAACAGAATTGTTTTGAAACATGTCCAAGAACAAATCAACATTAATATTGAGGTAAGATGTCCAGACCAAAAATAATATAATTAAAATAACCTCAAAATATAATTTCCTAAAATTAAATATTAATGACTTAATCTTCCTGCATGAGGTAATTTCAAGAAATCTCCAAAAAAGATGTGAACTTACAGCAGTAATTTCATAATAAAACTGTCTCCAATACAGGAAAAAGTGTTCTTTGCAAATTATAAATGGTCATGGTATTAAAGATTTTGGGCTATAGGATCGTTGTCCATAACTGGTGTTTCATCCTCGACAATGGAGGGCATCTTCAGTGGAAAGTTCCCTGGTCAGAGGTTCATTCTGTATGAGCGGTAGACTGATGGAACCCAGAATTTATATTTGTCCTAGTCCCAGAATTGCTGAACAAAGTTGAAGCTGATTGGATAGTCGTTTCAATCTACCATTTGATTGGTTCAGTTCTGTCTCATTATTAAGTAGGTTTTACATCTGTTATTTAAGTGTGATACCAAGCTTTAGCTTTTCTATTGAAACTGTCCTTGTGTTTATAAATTTCTATGCCCTCTCTGTATAGTCCAGGGAAATAATAGGATGTTATGACTAAAACATTCCATTCCATTTTCCATAAGAGTGTCTTCTGCTAAAGTAAATTTTTCTATTTGCCCCTGTCTGAAATTTCTTCTATGTTCTGATAAAGGGATGGTTATGCTTCTTTTCGTAGTCCCTATGAATGATTTGCCACATGGACGTGATAGCCAATATATGCTGCAAGAGGACTGTGGTGGCCGGGAATCCTTTGCTGAACAAAGGTAATTTTCTATTTTTCGTGTATGTTTATAAATGGTTTTTGTGTTACATTTCTGTAGTAGTTTTCCAATATGGTTCATGACCCATTGTATATATGGCAAGAATGCCATACTAACCTAGAGTGTATTATTTATTCTGCATTGTGGTCTTCATGGATTATGGTTTGTCTTAATTCTTTAGGAGTATACCCATTTTTCCGGAAACATTTGAAAAGATAATGCTGTTCTTGGTTAAGATGTGGTTGGCATAACTTCTTGGCTCTGTCAACAATGTCTTTACAACACCTCACATTTGTCTTGGGTGGTGATAGAGTTCTTACGTAAATACTGTTCCTCCTGCATGGATTTTCTATAACTACATGTTGAATTTCTCAATTATTTTAAAATCATTAGGAAGTAACTACCTACATAACTTAACATTACGAGGTTTAATTTAATAATTGGATTTGTATTTTTTGACATTCTTATGAAAACCAACAAAAATGAAAAAAATTGAAGATAATAAAAAATCAGGAATATATCAAATACGAGTAAAATGTGCAGATTGTGATAAATAGAGCGAGGATTTTTATGAAATTTCATGTTTTAAACTATTAGTCAGAGAGCGCTGAGACAAAGTATCTTTACATTTTATGATCTGTAGAATCAAATAAGACCTACATATTTTTTCATATTTCATAATATTTTGGCAAAATGTTCATATTTTAGTAAAAATTTAATATTCCTTCATATTTTTCAACTTTCAATTTTTTAGATAAAATTTCTACTAATTGATTAAAAACATTTTTGACGTGACTGTAGTTTTGAAATTTTTTGACAATGTAATATGGTAAAAGTAAAGTGATCCCACAACAGGCCCGGAGGCCCTTGGGGTAGTAGGAGGTTAAGGCTCCCACTTTTTCTAGACAATCGGCACTTTATGTCAGCCGGGTTGTCAGCCCTGCGTGACGGCCGCCTTTACCCCCAGAACAAATGTCTGGTACTCATTTCCATTAGAGGCTGAGTCAACCCCAGGGCCATAGTGCCGCCAGAGGGTTTGGGTCAGTTTAAAAATCCTGACCCCAACGGGACTTGAACCCTCGACCCTCCGGCTTGTAGCTCAGTGCCTTAACCACTACGCTACGGCTGGTAGACAGGCGAAAATTCCTCAGTATCCCATCTGGAACAAGATAAATAGATTTGATAAAAGTAAATAATTAAAAAAAGGAGACATGGAATAACCAAGTGGAGGCTTTTGTCCGAAACTACAAAACAAGAACAGGGATTTCCTAATCTGTGACAAGAACATGAATAAGTAGAACAACAATGTTAGAATAATAACCACCTACTCTTTCTCTCAGGTAGTAACCTATTCCTTTTTGCTACCTTATTTTGTGAATGGATTACAGTATTTAAATGTAGGGAAGACTGCTGCTGCCAAACTTGAAGTTGTGCTAGGAAATAAGGTGTTACTCCACAGTTTATGAAATTAGTAAAGTTCTTGTAGGTAAGGCCAATATTATTCTCACATACATCAAACTATCGTATATAACGCAGGACAAAATGCTCCCATAACATCATATGGCGTGGAGCATACTTTCTGATCATACAAAATAATTCTGACAGACAGGTGTTAAAAAATATAGAAAGAACACCCGTGTATTACGAACAGAATTGATAATTTGATTATTTAAAGCACAAGTATACCATATTGTATTCGGGCAAATTTCCTGGAAAAAACTAATGTTAAAGTAATTCTAACTACATTTCACTATGTTTATACGTGTAATGTATAGGATTAAAAATAATTGTAATTGCAAAGAGAGTTTTGAAATACGGTACTCTCTAGAATTATTTGTGGATTAATTCATTGTAACATCTTGTTTCTCCAAATATGACATACAGTACTTGAACTACTGTGATGGGCAGGACATGTGGCACGAATGGGGGAATGAAAGACGTGCATGGAAGCTTCTTGTAGGAAAACGCCCAGTTGGTATACCAAGAATGAAGTGGGAGAATAACATTAACCATGATTTGAGGTAATTAGATTATAGATGGGATGATTGGAAAACATCGGCTCAGGACAGGGATGTATGGAGAGTTTATGTCTGTGTGGCAAGGGAACCTACGGGTTCAATCATGCCAGTGAGTTAGTTAGGACTTTGTCTATGTGTGATTCTGATTCACTGTTATTTTGACATTTACATATACTGGAATTCATTATCTTTATGCTAGGTAAATAGAAGTAATCCAAACTGTACCTACTCTAAATTTTGTCAATGGTATATTCGATGGAAGAATGTTACTATGGTAACTATATTTTGTTTTTTGTTTATGTTTGGATTTAGTAATTAAATATCATTGGATAAATTAATTGATCATGTTTTATATAAGCCCAGTACATGGGCTTAGAAGATACAAGAAGATTAATTTATTGAAATAAAGTGTCAAACTACAGGCTTGGGAGGCCCCTGGGATAGATGGATGTTGAGACTTCCACATTTCTAGACAATTGCCAAGGGATGTCCACTGGGTTCTCAGTCCTGTGTGACGGCCGCCTTTGCCCCAGAACATGTGTCTGGTACTCATTTAAATTAAGATTTGAGTAGACCCTAGGGCTATGATGCCGCCAGAAGGTTTGGTCCAGCTAAAAATCTGACCCCATTGAGACTCAAACCCACTACATCCAGCTTGTTAGCGTGATTCCTCACACAATACACTTCAATGTGAGCCATTAAAATTGCTTCAAATCATGAACATGATATTTTATATTGAGTCAGAATTAATGAAAAATTAATTCAAATGGAAATACATTGAAACTCTTGATTTCTTGAGCTACAAATAGGTCTTCTTGTCTCATTTGTGTGCTGGTATGTATACTCATAAATTATACAGGGCTTGTGTATATAAATATATGTAAAAAGTTTAAAAAATAGTAGCTTCGTAATATTTTTGTGTCCTAATTTTCATATTTTTCATATTTTGTTATTATGATTTCATATTTTAGTATAATATTCTTTATATAATTCCTCGCTCTAGTGATAAAGTATACATAGGGAAAACAAAGAGAAATTTAACCATTAGAAGTAAAGAACATATAAGAAATGTAAAAAAAAGGAGAAGTAGAAAAATCTGCAGTAGGAGCTCACGTTTGGACAGAAAAACACAAAATAGATCTAAATACAAAATTATTAAAACAGTTAGAAAATACCAATGAACTCACGATATGGGAAAAAATCTATATACAGAAGAACAAGGAGAAAATTATGAACTTTGAAATTCCCGGAGAAAGGAGCCTCATTACTAAGTTATTTGGAAAACAGATCCAGGGCCGACAACTTGAAGAAAAGAAAAAATCAGTTTGTGAAAAGCTGATGATGGGGCAACAGCCTTGAAACATATGTCCCAACTAAACAATCATATGAGGAAGAATGTTAAAAAATACAACTCAATTATTAAATTCTCCATTATTAAGGTAGAATTTGTTTATCACTCACCTCATATTGTTCTTATTTTACTATAAACTAGTTTCGGAACATAGTTTCTGTTCCATTCTCAGTATCGTCACGACCATTGTTCTGTCGTCTTGAAGAGGTAAGTGATAAAAAAATTCTACCTTAATGAATATACCTCATAGTGAGAATTCCTAAAATAAGTAATTCTCCATTATTGTTTATTATTATCAGAATATTCAGGAATGGGGGTTTTCCATTTTCTTCATTTTCCATGGTAAACTGTATTTTATCAAGTCTGCCATTAAGATGTTGGAGTCTTCTTCTTCTTCTTCCTTCCAAGTATTAGGCCAAGGCCTGTTACGATCCTATAGAAAATTTTCCCTCCAGCGTTTGAGGGAAATTCTCGTATAAGACTTGAAAGCATAATAATAGTCCCTTCGATTGGTTGCTGGCCAAAGGAAGGCAGATGTTGGAGTAATCACTATAATTCTTTGTTACCGTGTCTCCATACTACAAAAGTGTTATCTACATAGCGAAACCAATGTTCTGGAGACTTGGGAGCCGTTTTTAGTGCTTTCTCTTCGAACTTCTACATGCAAAAATTTGCTACTACTGGACATAAAAGAATCTTTTAATAGCCCCAATCTTTTAATACAATGATCCAGCCGTGAAAGCCTGGATTCTATAATTAACCACCTCTACAGGGAGGAGATATATTTACATATTAGACACTTGGAGGTACTCCGTAAGAAGAAAGCCCAATACTATCACCGTATATATTTTTTCTACGATGCAGAGTTCCTGTAACAACGAAGGACATTTAAAAGAAAGAAAGTTCATCGGATTTACAACTGCACCATACGTGCTCTCTTAGAGAATGCATTTATCAAACACGGAAGGAGTTAAAAAACATTGACATAGAGCTTTTATAATTTGACTTAAGGATCAGCAACAGCATTTCTTACCATGATTGGAACAAGACTGATAACATTATACAATAGTACAAGTTAAGCAAAAATGTTTAAGTCACTAGAACGCAGATGAAGAAATTCAACATCCTGGAAAAGCAATCCAGATCCTTGCATCAACTTTCAGTCTACAGGTTGTAGTAAACCTGTCATCTTGCACTCTGTCTGTAGAAGAAATGTCTGTTCTTTTAAAAGGAGGCAACTATGCTATCTCGCCTACATCAATACCAGTAGAGGACATTATTTGAAATATCGATGCTAGCAACAAGAATCTTTCCCAACAGAAAACTCCATGAATACTTCATCATGTCTGATTACCAAAAAGCAATTTGATGAAGGAGAGACTAGCACTATGAACTTTAAACTGGCATAGATATCACAATTTTACTAGCATACAAGGGAAACTATACAATTATAATGAATACACATGAATATAGAGAGAAGATATATTTGAAGAGAAAAATTTTTTCTCTTCAAATATAATTTATCCTTCAGTGAGAAGCGTTAAATTAATAATAAAAACATCAACAGAAAGAAGATATTAGAACTATTGACACCAGACACATATAGGCCTATTAGGCGAGACCCTATATCCAATATTCTTCATAAAACAAACAGTCTGGCCAAACAGTCATCCTTACCAGAAGAAATAAAAAAAACAATACTGAGGTTCACAAGTTCGAACTTGGCTGGGGTAGATGGATTATTGAATAAATAAAAATCATGAGTATGGCATCCTTCAGAAGATAGTAAAGTTGAAGGCCCTATGCCAGAACGGGAGTAAAGCCAAGAGTTCTGTGTCATAGTTTTATGGCACATAGAAGAACTTCAAGTCAAAATAAGCCTTAAAACAAAATTAATTGGCTCTTTCATGCCCAATATGAATTACGACATTATGACCTAAGTAGTTAAAGAGTGTTAAGTAAAGTCTTTCTATATACATCACTAAGAGCTAACTTAATTTTGTGTCTAGTGATTTCAAAATAAATTAGTTTTCTCTCTTAATTCTTTTATCCAAAATAAAAACTATTGATTCTCCAAAGATTCACTTTTATTGAAAACATTGTGTTGGCAACAGAGTGCTCAAATTCTTTTACTCCTCTAGAAGCATACACAAGGAGGATTACTGGGTTTTGAATCCCCTGTTGAACTTAAGAAAAGTTACATATTTGGACTCGAGATTTTTTTAAAATCCGGAATTATTTTCTTTTCTCTAATTTTTCTCTTTCAGAGTAACAAAATCTACATTGGTATAAAGACATAGTATTTCCTCCTTCCTACCCCTCCTTAATATAATCCCTCTATTTTGTGCAGCAGCATGTTTAAATTATAATAATGATATCTTTATTATAGAGAGACATACCACCTTATACTGACCTTAGAATAAAAATAAGTAAACAACTAAATTTAATGGGTGCAGTGGACTAGTGGTTATGCTCCCTGCCTCTGGTTCCAAGGGTCGCAGGCTCAAACCCGGCCGGGGCCAATGGATTTTTTAGGATGGAAAAATCCAAGGAGCAAGTCCTCCAGGAGGAACTTTAAGCCGTGGGTCCCAAGTCTGAAGATTTTCAGGCTCGTAAAAGTTCCTTAAGGCTGAATAAAAAGGCCTCTAAGCAAAATTTATCGAATTTTCCCATCCTAGTACTATCTTGGTTTCCTAGATGTCAGCATGAGAGGACCATGGACCACTCCAATGACATCTATACGAAAACAAGCATAACTAAATTAGTATGGTTCAATTTCTTCCCTGTATGGGGAGAGTGCCTAAATCTCATTGAAGGAAACATGGGCTTACAAAAAAAAAATTGAAAATATTATTTTGAGAATTATGCAGTACCAATATTAAAAATTCATTGTTGATTTCAACTCATTTTAACATCCATCTACAGGTTGTAGTAAACCTGTCATCTTGCACTCTGTCTGTAGAAGAAATGTCTGTTCTTCATCCATCTGATAGTTTGAGTTTTGGTTTTATTGTGATACATTTGTTTAATTTACTGTGCATTTGATATAAAATTCAAATTATCAAAATGTAAATACAAAGTCTCGTCCTCACAAAGAAATTCACTATTAAGAGCTCTAAGTGACTGTCAATTTCTGATATCTTTGTTCTATATTCTGAGATTGTTTTCTTTGTGTCTCTCAATGTGTAAATTACTGCAGAATTCAACCACAAATTAATGGAAGCTGAAGATAATTATTAGCAGTGAAATGAAATTGTCAAACACTTTCTACAATTTTCATTTGTGCTTCTGAAATCTTCAATAAGTTCAGGTCCTCCATTCAAATCTTCTGCATGGCAGTGCAACAAAGGGCCCATATGAACTTAGATGCCAAACTTTAATTATGTGTCTCCACTTTTACTAAATTTTTTAATATCTTCATATCCCAACTAGATGTAAATTTCTTGAAACATAAGATAATGCTGAAAGGCTTTCAATGCCTTTTACCTACTAACTCAGATCTTCTGCTCCTGCCATCTCAAGTTTCTGTTTTCATTTCACCCACAGAGTTCTATGCCAGTGACAAACAAGTTATTGCAAAGAATACCTCAATAATGAATTAAAATCATGGTAAAGAATTGCAAATTTTTCTGAGGTAGACCAACCAGATGGTAGTAGATGGATTAACTATGTGCAATCCCAACATAATATGAAATATATTTATATAGGCAGAAATACTAGCTGTGCTCCCGGTATCCACATGCACAAATAAACAAAGTTTCTCAACATTACACTGCCTAAAAGCATATTTTCATAATTATACTTGAAATGCATATTTAAATCAATTGGTACTTCTCAACTTATATAGAAAATACACTCCAACTGCAGAAGATGTGTTAAATGAACTAATAAAAAATTAATTAAAATTGACATATTCTATATGTTGTAATTTCCAAAGAGTAGAATGCATATACTCAATACGACCCAAGTGGGTACGCAGGGGCTCCCTAGCAGGAGTTTCTTAACCAAGTTAATTTGGTTACTGGTTTTATAAAGAAATGTTAAAATTCCCATTAAAAGTCTTCTTAAATAAGAAGCTGCCATTTACGTGACAAATGATGATTTGTAGCTTTTGGTGTTCTCGGAAATTGAAATGTATAAGAGAAAAATTTGCATTTAGATTGGAGGCCAAGGATAGTGGCAGAGCATATGCGTATAAAGCTAGTGTTCCTGGGATCGAACCCCAGTCTAGGCATATACTTTTCTCGTGAATTTAATTAGTCATTTTTTACATCTTACCTCATATTTTATGTTTCTTTAAACACGGGAACTAGTTTTGAAGAGAAAGATCTCTCTCATTTTCAACTGACATTATGACTACCGGATTTTCGTTGGAATCTCCATCAATAACGTTGCCATCTGGTGTTGATTTTATGAACTTTGAGATGAGGTCATGTTCATCATGAATCTTGAAATTCATGGATCTAAATTTGTTCTTCTAAATATATATCTTCTCCCAAATTGTCAATTCTAAAGGTTTTTTTCAAATAAGAATTAAATGAATCGTGATTTCTTTCTTACCTCATACTTCTATGTTTTTTTAAATACAGCACTGCAGTATCATACTGCATACTGCAGTGCTGTGTTAAAAAAAACATAAGTATGAGGTAAGAAGAAATCACGATTCATTTAATTCTTATGAATTAAACCTCATAATGTTAAAAATTCTCAAATTTATTATAAAAGTTTTTCCAAATGTTTTAAAAGTTGGGCTTCTTTTTCAATTTTATGATTCTCCAATAAACTAAATTGAAAAATCAGCTATTGCAGCACATAGTTTATTGGAGAATCATACAATTGAAAAAGAAGCCCTACTTTTAAAATATTTGGAAAAACCTTTAGAATTGACAATTTGGGAGAAGATATATATTCAGAAGAACAAATTTAGATCCATGAATTTCGAGATTCCTGATGAAGATGACCTCATCTCAAAGTTCATAAAATCAACACCAGATGGCAACGTTATTGTTGGAGATGCCAACGAAAATCCAGTAGTCATAATGTCGATTGAAAACTAGTTCCCATGTTTAAAGAAACATAAAATATGAGGTAAGATGAAAAAAATGACTCATTAATTTATGAATTAAGAACCTCATAATGAAATTTCCCATATTTAACTATGAATATACTTTTCTCTTCAAATATAATTTAGTTATGCTTATTAATCTACTGATATCAACAAGTGACACGTGGTTAGCACATGGCCTCAATGAGACATCTATAGAGCGTCTCAACCTTAAAAGTCAGTACACGTTAAATGGAGCGCGTTGATGCCAGATCTACTACATAGACAAAGATGTGCGAGACAAGGAACAGATGTGTCAAACTCTTAAAACCCCTCTAACTTGAGTAAAAAACGTGAAATGTCCGATATATTTGTTACTTTCATACAAGTTCACCTTATGCCCTACTGATCGAATGACAATACAAGTATTTAGGCCTACGAATTAAACGCCAAAAAGCTCAGAGCATTATAATACAAGGGAAAATATAAATTATCATACATTATAATTAATTATGATATAGGCTAATTAAGTTATAATAAATTAAATTTATAATATAGGTCTATATCATAAAATATCCTACATAAACAAATATAGAAATTATAATCATTTTAACATATAATTTATTTTAATTTTTTAAGAATATAATATTATAAGAAATTATATTTAATTAAATATATAATAATTTGTATAATATTCAAATTTTTAACGAATGCAATAATATTAAAGCTTTTATAATATTAAAATTGTTCACGAATATAGTAATAATAGGAAAGTAATACTTAAAATACGTTACATACCATGAAGCCTGTCCACAATCCTTTGGTAATGGTGTTATTCCTTCCATAAATTCCTCCATGTCTCTGGATGGTCCAGGTTTAGCCGAATCAGAATCCATGGGCGATGCATGGAAGGAGGAAGGCAAAGTAGAAGATGATGATGACAAATGTATCAAAAATGGTTCCTCGTCATCTTGAATCTCGTCTGCTTTCCAGAGATCACTTCCAATTTTCTTTGTATGGTCGAAGTAGTTTGCCCAATTTTGTACTGTCACGTGTAGGTATGCAGCCGAAATTAAATCTCTCATTTCTTGTTTTTTGAATGAGACTTTTTCATTTTTATATAGTTCTTCACTTGTGCCCATACCATTTCGATAGGATTAAGTTCGCAGTGCTATGGTGGCAAGCGAAGAACATGTTTTCCTGCTGATTTAGCCATCTGATCAATTATGCATTTATCATAAGTGTCTCTGTTTTGAGTCACAATAAAAAGAAGCTCCCGTTTTAACATATCACTTTCAAAAGGGATTTTCTTTTGATTGAGCCACTCTATAATCTTATCTTTTCTCCAGGATGTTGTAGACAAACATTTGCTTTTCTGACTATGATAGCCGGCATTGTCTAATACTATCACAGATCCTTCTGGGACATTCGGCAACAATTACTCGGCGAACCACTTTTCATACACTTCACCCGTCATTTCATTGTGGACGTCTACCGTGTTCTTTTGGCACAGAAATGTTAACTCGGCACCATTAACGAACCCATTTTTATTCCCTGCATGAACCAATGCAAACCTTGACCCACGACCCCTAGGTGGCCTAAGACCCTCACTTTTAATTTTGGTATCTTTCCATTCTTATGTCACGATGTGACCTATGTTTACCCAAGACTCATCTGTATAAAAAATAAATTTCCCTTCATTCCTAAATTTGTTTAAATCTTTGAGATATTTATGACGCCACTTGATTATATCATCCCTTTCAATAAGTGCACATTTGTTGGCCCTGCTTACACATTCAAACCCTATATCATGAAGAAATCTATTTAAAGTAGACCTCGAAAAATTTGGTAGCGTATCATCACTATTTACCTTGCTTAATATTATATTTAGTTACTTATTTTAGGAATTCTCACTGAGGATGGAACAGAAACTATGTTCCGAAACTAGTCTATAATCAAATAAGAAGAACAATATGAGGTGAGTGATAAACATATTCTACCTTAATTATATTTAGTGTTGGTGGTATGTTCTCAAAGAACAAGGAATGAACGATGTGGCGGACTCCGCTTTGTACTATTCCATCGAACTTCATTAATCTGGCATTTTTTTTGTTTGCTCGCTTGTTTAGGTTTCTTCTTTGCTGGCGTTCTAAGAGGACCTTTCGTTTGTTCCTTTCTTATTCTATATATTAAACGTTCCGAACACCCGGTAGCTTTTGCTGTCTGTTTAACTGCCTGGGCAACGTTCGTTTTCTTTAAAAAATAGTTAAATATGTTCAATACTATATTCCGTTCTTTACTGTGCAGTTTGCCAATACTACGTCACTTTGCTTCTATATTCATAATTAATATAATACAATAACAATAAATATGAAATTAAACAATTTTATGGAAAACACATGAACCAAAGACAATTGAGAGACACTCAGAGTTAAACTTCACTCAACAATTATCATACACTGAGCTCTGAGCCTGAGGAAGTGCATAGTCAAACGCGGTCAGAAATGAAAAGGGATACCTAAGTAAACAAACTTTAAACTGCGATAAAGTATGAATGCGCAAAGATACCGAGGTCTGGTTTGTTTTAAAAACTATTTGAGACATTTATAAACACATCTTCTCGCTTTGTCATCTACATACAGTCAATAACAAAAAAGTTTCTCGCTACGTAACTTTTTGTGTTACCATCCGATAATTTTTAACAAGTATTTAACAAAAAATAAATAGCTCCCTTCTGATGTAAAAATTATTGTCCAGGGAAAGACAGTGTAATCCATAAACATCAGGCAACCCACAAAAAAATTCTTAATCTATTATTATCACTAGTTTTCTACCAATCGTGTGACAAGTTTTTATCTGCAAAAATATAGATTCACGCCAAAATATAATGTATTTGTCAAAACTATTCATTATATTAATTACTTAAGACTTTAAAATTTATACATTCAGAAAGAGCGGAAAATTCTCTATACGACCATATTTTATTAAATTCATCACTTTGCATTTTTTTAAATTGGCAACATCATGGGAGTAGAAAAGGATGGAGCTAATAGCAGGATATAGGAGTGCGAGTGAGAGAAAATTTTTTCGCCTAGACCAAAATTTCTCTTCAAATATAATTTATCCTTCAGTGAGAAGTGTTAAATTAATAATAAAAACATCAATAGAAGCCCTACTGGCTTTATAAAGTAGTGTTAAATTCCCAAGTAATGTCTTCTTAACTAAGAGGCCGCCATATGCAAAGATAGAAGCAACGGTTTCAAAGTATTTGGCACGAGGGAATTACAATATATGAAGAGAAAAATTTGCGTCTAGATCTCAACTCGCCTCGGTAGATCAGTTGGTAGAGCATTTGGCCCTGAAAGCCAAAGGTCCCGGGTTCGAGTCTCGGTCTAGGCGAAAATTTTTCTCTTCAAATTTAATTTATCCTTCAGTGAGAAGTGTTAAATTAATAACAAAAACATCAATAGAAACCCTACTGGCTTTATAAAGTAATGTTAAATTCCCGATTAATGTCTTCTTAACTAAGAGGCCACCATATGCAAAGATAGAAGCAACGGTTTCAAAGCATTTGGCGCGAGGGAATTACAATGTATAAAGAGAAAAATTTGTGTCTAGATCGTAACTCGCCTCGGTAGCTCAGTTGGTAGAGTATTTGTCCCAGAAAGCCAAAGGTCCCGGGTTTGAATCTTGGTCTAGGCGAAAATTTTTCTCTTCAAATATAACTAAGGTATTAGTCAGATAGATGAAGGCTGGTTAAATTTTGCACAAAAGTCTTTTCATTCAGACTTGCAGTTCTTTTATGAACCTAAAAATTTTCTGACTCGGGACCCATGGCTTACAATCCCTCCCAGAGGACTTGTCCATTGGATTTTTCCACCCTAAAAATCCATTGACCCTGGCCAGGTTTGGACCTGCAACCCTCAGGACTAGAGACAAGGAACGTACCCATTAGACCACCGTGGCCGTAATGTTATGTTAATTATATAATTAATAACTATTTAATTACTGGTACTCATTTTAAATAATTATTTTTAAAAACAATAAAATACATACAGTATGGATTCATCATGCCCAATTCTTTCTTGGTGAATTACATGATCCATTATTATGCTTAATTAAATTTATTTAAATATATCTTATTGTTTCCATGGATTTTTTCCTATTATGTAAAGTATCTTATCTACCTGTAACATACAAATAACTAATATTTAATTTTAGGAAGTTATATTTTGAGGTTATTTTAATTATAGTCTGGAAAAGCTGACGATAAAACAGAATTGTTTTGAAACATGTTCAAGAACAAATCAACATTAATATTGAGGTAAGATGTCTAGATTAAAAATAATATATACAAATAACTGTTTGACTATGCTTATTGTGAATATCAACTTTTATAAGATTCATGATGTGTTCCGTTGAGGTTTATTCAAAATTAATATAAAATTATTATCATGTGAATATTCTATAATTTTATATTAATTATTGTGAATAACGACACAATTTTTTTTATTATAAAAAATTAAACTGAGGTTAAAATTTTTAAAATAATTGGAAATAAATCATAAAATAATAATAATAACAACAACAAAATAATAATATTATTATAAACAAAATTTAAAATACCAATAATGTAAACTGCAAACAATTTTAATGGCAAAATTCTATATATGCCACTGGTCACATCTGCAGTGAATCATTAGTTTAAGTTTCAAATAATTTGTTCTTTTACTATACTTTGTATTTATCAGTGAAATATACCTTTTTTATTGTCTCCACAACTTGAGGGTGTTTCTTCAACATGAGGGGGTCTATTGCAAGTGTTGAGATTTCATCAAGATGTGCAAGACAACGATCTGGATCCGCTTTAGTAAGACTAAGATTTGATTTCACTAGGGCATCAAGTTCCACTAGCCGTGACTCCAGCTTTAGCCACCTAATCATAATAAAATTAGAACATTGAAAAAAAAAACATGGCAATCTTTTCTCGCAAAAACAATTGGAAATAAACATTTTTCAATAAAAAGAGCTAAGTTTTCTTAAACCCTATATAGATGGCACTAAAATAATGTTAAAATGCCTGACATCAACTGTAAAAGCTTTCAAAGTTACAATGAACTAATTTTACTACTACTGAACTTTTGTTTATTTAAATGCAGTACAACACCTGTTAATTAAGAACTATGATATATTGTTTATTTATTATTATATCATATATTGCTTATTTTTAATATTTCACTCACCTCATACTTCATAATTCTTAGCAGACCCTGGGTTTCTTCACATCTTTTGTGACATTCTCAATGCTGTGTCATGTTCACAACTGACGTCCAACGGCTTTAAGTTGTGAACATGACACAGCATTGAGAATATCACAAAAGATGTGAAGAAAGGGTCTGCTAAGAATTATGAAGTATGAGGTGAGTGAAATATTAAAAATAAACAATATTAAAAAACCTCATAGTGTTATTTCCTATCTACATAACTTAATTTGAATCATATGTTAAGGGAAAATTATTAAACCATTGTTCAGGAAATAGGATATGATATTTAGATGATATGGATACACAGGATCAAGAAAAAATGGTAGCAAGCTTAACTTATGACACTACAAAAAAAAAATGCTTTCATTTATTTATGAGGGGGGATCGGAAAGTAACACACAATCATTTTTTTTCTGCCTTGGTAATGCAGCTGGAATGTTGAAAAATTTCACAAAGATAGAGTTTGAAATTTTCACTACAGAGGGTATTTTTTTATGTGCAGCTGTAGCAGGAAAATCGTCAGCTATGCAACAGTGATGGTGCATGTATTACTGTTGTCAACTTGTGAAGAGCAGTGAAGTGTAATTCAATTTGTGTGTGCCAAAAGGGCATAAACCGAGTGAAATTCACAGGGACATGCATGGTGTGTATGGGGATGATTGTATGGACCGTAGCAATGTCAGGTGGTGTGAATTCTTCCAAAAGGGCAGTGCGAAGCTTTGTGAATTGCTATGCTCCGAAAGGCCAGTAGCAGTGCAACCCCGCAGAATGTCAGAGCCATTGAGGTGGCAATTTTGAATGACCAGCGTGTGCAACTGTGAAACCTTATCTTAGCAGTTCAAATTTTCTATGATGCAGTGTATATTGTTCATGACACGTTGAAGTTTCATAAAGTTAGTGCTCGCTCAGTGCCTAAGAACCTGAGAGACGACCACAAGGGTCAGCGAATGATGACAAGCTTGGATCATATAACATGCTATGCTGCAGAAGGGCATGACTTTCTGAAAGAAATCGCATCACTGGTGATGAGTCATAGGCATATCACTACATGCCTGAAACAAAGGCGGCCTCAGCAGTGGAAACATGCTGGTTCCCCAGTACGAAAAAAATTCAAAGTAACTCAATCTGCTGGGAAAGTGCTTGTGACAGTGTTCTGGGATATGCATGGTGTTTTATTGGTAGACACGGGACAATTGTGAATGCCGCAGCCTACATTAAAACTTTGGTTAAATTGCATCATGCCCTTTGTGACAAATGTAATAACTGATGATGTCAAACTTCTTCATGACAATGCTCGCCCCCATGTTGCTGCTCGTATTCGTGAGAAAATCACCAAATTTGGTTGGTAGGTGCCCCAGCATCCACCCAGACCTTGCATTGTCGGACTTTCATCTGTTTGGTCCCATGAAGAAATCCCTGGTCAGCCACGTTTTGCGACAGATGCAGAAGTGAAATCAGCAGTCTGCACATGGTTATACTCCAACAAAACAGATTTATACGAACAGGACATATTGAAACTTGTACCACAATGGGAGAAATATGTTGAGAAAGTTGTAGGAAAAAATCACTATGAGGTTTAATTTAAGAAGTAAGTTCATTTGTGATTTTTTCTTTCCTTTTAACTATTCAACTTTTGTAAAAAAATGATTGAGCATTATTTTATGATCCTCTGTCATTATTCATTAAAGTATAGGAGTTTAATACTTTTAAAACAGGTATGAAACTTGTTATTTTACAGATCATACACAAACTTCCAAATCATCTCTAGTGGTATCATTATATTCAGTTGTATACTGTTGCTGCATTGTACCAATCTTTATATCTTCAACTTAAAAATTAACTATAGTGGAGAGTTTTTTTTGTAAGCCAAAGTATAGCATAATTTTCTGTAGAGAATCTCTTAGGGGAGTGCTTCTCTAACAAGATTTCTAGTTATGTCTGTGACATAGGGAATAAGCTGTTATATAAAAAAAATACCAAAATGAGTTAAGTGTACTGTAATCATCTCCTAAGCCTTTTGCATACTGCAAACAAATTGGTAACCTAGGATTCTTAATACTTATTCAAAGTTAAATATGGGAAATAACACTATGAGGTTCTTAATGAGTCATTCTTACATCTTACCTCATAGTTTGTTTTCTTAAACATGGGAACTGCAGTTTTCAAAAGGTCAATCTCTTTCATTTTCATAATGGCGGTTGAAAATGAAAGGGATTGACCTTTTGAAAACTCCAGTTCCCATATTTGGTTCGTCTTCCGGGCTTATAGGCCGTGGTCTGGTTGTCTTCTTACTCGACGTTTCGTCTACTGCTGCGGTAGACCTCATCAGGAGATACTGCATGCTCTCTGTGAACTCCTCAACAGTCGGCTGCAGACTGGCTGGTGGTTGGAAACTGTCTCTCTTTTTATAGCTAAACCCTGGGTGGTGGGGGAGTTTTCTGCATTTGCTGTTGTGCCGATTGCAGAAGTCATAGGCTTCGTTGTCGTGTTATGCAGTGCTGGGATCCAAATTTTGTTTATCTTCATGGTTTCTTCTTTTTTGTTGAAGGAATTTTATGTTTATATATTTCTATGGCTTCTCTGTATAGTCTGGTGTAGTAATGTGATGTTTGTGATAATACCTGGGTTTCTTCAAATCTTATAAGATGTGGTTGGTTGTTCAATCAAATGGGTTCAGATACGGCACGATTTGTTCAATTTTGTTTTAACGAATGACAGTCGCTGTAGCATGTGTTCTTGTAATTGTGTGTTGATCAAGCTTTTTGTTGTACCGATGTACACCTTCTCCACAACTGCACGGGATACGATATATACCGGCATGAATCAAAGGATCCTCTAGTGTCTCTTGGTCTGGGCGCAGTATAGTGCTGATTTTTTGTGTTGGTTTGTAGGTTGTTGCTATGGTTGTATTTCTTTAATATTCGTCCAATTTTCTCTGTTGTTGTTTTGATATAAGGTAGGTAGACCTTACCATTTGTCTCTTCCTTGTTTTCGTTTTCGGACCTATATTTCTTGGGATTTATGGCTCGACGAAAATCTGTTTTGTTGTATCCATTGATTAGAAAAGCTGCATGGAGATGATTGATTTCCTCTTGCAGATACTGTGGTTCCGAAATCCTTTTGGCTCGTTCAACCAGGGTTTTTATTATCCCACGTTTTTGTCTCGGATGGTGGTTAGACTGTTTATGTAGGTATCTGTCTGTGTGTGTATTTTTCCTGTAAACCTTGTGTCCAAGTGTCATGTCTTGGTTTCGGATTACCAAAACATCCAAAAACGGTAGACTGTTGTTTTGTTCTATTTCCAGGGTGAATTGGATGCTGGGACAAATCCCATTTATGTGTTTCTTGAAGTTATCTAGTTCCTCCTCACCGTGCTCCCAAATGACGAAGGTGTCATCCACATATCTCAGCCAAACTGTGGGTCTTAAGGTAGCATTCTCCAAAGCCTGTTTTTCAAATTTTTCCATGTAGAAATTTGCTATTATGGGACTTAATGGACTTCCCATGGCCACGCCATCTATTTGTTCGTAGAATACACCTCTCCATTGAAAATAAGATTCTGTGAGACATATGTTGTAGAGCGCTGTTATATCTGGAGGAAAGAGTTCTTGTAAGTATGTCATTGTATCTCCGATAGGTACCTTAGTGAATAATGCTACCACATCGAAGCTTAGTATTATGTCATTCGGCTTGAGTTTCAGAGTGTCTATCTTTTCTATGAAGTGCGTGGAGTCTCTTACAAAAGTGTCGGTTTTACCAATATATGGTTTCAGCAGTGAGGCGAGATACTTGGCGAGTTCATATGTAAGGAAAAATACACACACAGACAGATACCTACATAAACAGTCTAACCACCATCCGAGACAAAAACGTGGGATAATAAAAACCCTGGTTGAACGAGCCAAAAGGATTTCGGAACCACAGTATCTGCAAGAGGAAATCAATCATCTCCATGCAGCTTTTCTAATCAATGGATACAGCAAAACAGATTTTCGTCGAGCCATAAATCCCAAGAAATATAGGTCCGAAAACGAAAACAAGGAAGAGACAAATGGTAAGGTCTACCTATCTTATATCAAAATAACAACAGAGAAAATTGGACGACTATTAAAGAAATACAACATATCAACAACCTACAAACCAACACAAAAAATCAGCAATATACTTCGCCCAGCCAAAGACACTAGAGATCCTTTAAGTCATGCCGGTATATATCGTATCCCGTGCAGTTGTGGAGAGGTGTACATCGGCACAACAAAAAGAATGATCAACACAAGATTACAAGAACACATGAGACACTGCAGACTAAAACAAAATGAAAAATCGGCCGTAGCGGAACACTTGATGAACAACCAACAACATATTATAAGATTCGAAGATACTCAGGTGTTATCACAAACATCACATTACTACACCAGACTATACAGAGAAGCCATTGAAATATATAAACATAAAAATTCCTTCAACAAAAAAGAAGAAACCATGAAGATAAACAAAATTTGGATCCCAGCACTGCATAACACGACAACGAAGCCTATGACTTCTGCAATCGGCACAACAGCAAACGCAGAAAACTCCCCCACCACCCAGGGTTTAGCTATAAAAAGAGAGACAGTTTCCAACCACCAGCCAGTCTGCAGCCGACTGTTGAGGAGTTCACAGAGAGCACGCAGTATCTCCTGATGAGGTCTACCGCAGCAGTAGACGAAACGTCGAGTAAGAAGACAACCAGACCACGGCCTATAAGCCCGGAAGACGAACCAAATATGGATCAAGACGCCGGCCGTGAAAGCCTACAATTATATGCAGTTCCCATGTTTAAGAAAACATAAACTACTATGAGGTAAGATGTAAAAATGACTCATTAATTTATTCTTAATACTTACTGAGTTATAAAAGTTTGTAATAAATGATAATTTAGTTGTATATATTAATTATTTCAATCATAGTACCAGCTTTAACTTCTTAATATTAATTTAATTATAAAAATGTTTGTTTCTCACGAAAAAAAAAAGTGCATGTCCTTGGTTAAAAACATTCTTCCCTGAAAAGTAGTGATTTTATACTCAGCTTATTCCTTGTGACCAAAGACATAGGGTATATAAGGAAGAATACTAAAGTGCTGCACCAGAATCTAACGGGCTTCCAATATAAAACCGGACCGGCCTTATGGAGTTTCACCCGGCACGCAGTGCTGTCTCTTCCTCCCGCAATTCACCCTGCCTGCCACCCGTCCTTGAACTGTTTCTTACCTTATAGAAAATGCTGGAAATGTTGTCCTCCCGCAGTTAAACAGGCATTATACCGAGTAAACACATTTAGATTGACACGCTGTAGTTCGGGCACTGTCAAGTTTCTGATTTCATTTCTTATGTTGTTCTTCAGTTCTTCCAATGTGTGCGGATTTGTTTTGTACACTTTGTCTTTCAGGCTACCCCACAAATAAAAATCACACACTGTTAGATCTGGGGAGCGAGTGTTTCTTATTTTGTACTGAACCAGTGGTCTCAAATTTAGTCACAAGATTGTGGATTGTCGATCTGGAAGGAGGTAATTGTCCAGGGAAGTTGCGAATAAATTCCTCGCGAACGCGACGAGCTGATTCGTATTTATAATAACATTTACACACATAAATGCACTGCTCTAATGTCAGCTGACGTCTCATCATGTCGAACGATAGTAAACTGACTAGTTCAAGGACGAGCGGCTGGCAGAGTGAAATGCAGACGAGGAGAGAGCGCTGCCTGACGGGTGAAACCCCTTGAGGCCGATCCAGGTTTATATTGGAAGCCCGGTATTTGCAAAAGGAGAAATGTGGTGAAATACATTGAAAAAGATTTGATTGGATTAAGAGAAAGAAAACTATTTATTTTAGGAATTCTCACTATGAGGTATATTCATTAATCCATATTTGGTTCGTCTTCCGGGCTTATAGGCCGTGGTCTGGTTGTCTTCTTACTCGACGTTTCGTCTACTGCTGCGGTAGACATCATCAGGAGATACTGCATGCTTTCTGTGAACTCCTCAACAGTCGGCTGCAGACTGGCTGGTCGTTGGAAACTGTCTCTCTGTTTATAGCTAAACCCCGGGTGGAGGGGAGGTTTTCTGCGCGCAACGAGTTGTGCGCTGTATTGCCGTGTGCAGAAGTCATAGGCTTCGTTGTCGTGTTATGCAGTGCTGGGATCCAAATTTTGTTTATCTTCAAGGTTTCTTCTTTTTTGTTGAAGGAATTTTTATGTTTGTATATTTCTATGGCTTCTCTGTATAGTCTGGTGTAGTAATGTGATGTTTGTGATAATACCTGGGTTTCTTCAAATCTTATAATATGTTGTTGGTTGTTCATCAAGTGTTCCGCTACGGCCGATTTTTCATTTTGTTTTAACCTGCAGTGTCTCATGTGTTCTTGTAATTGTGTGTTGATCATTCTTTTTGTTGTACCGATGTACACCTCTCCACAACTGCACGGGATACGATATATACCGGCATGACTCAAAGGATCTCTAGTGTCTTTGGCTGGGCGCAGTATATTGCTGATTTTTTGTGTTGGTTTGTAGGTTGTTGCTATGTTGTATTTCTTTAATATTCGTCCAATTTTCTCTGTTGTTGTTTTGATATAAGGTAGGTAAACCTACCATTTATCTTTCCTTGTTTTCGTTTTCGGGCCTATATTTCTTTGGATTTATGGCTCGACGAAATCTGTTTTGCTGTATCCATTGGTAAGAAAGCTGCATGGAGATGATTGATTTCTTCTTGCAGATACTGTGGTTCCGAAATCCTTTTGGCTCGTTCAACCAGGGTTTTTATTATCCCGCGTTTTTGTCTAGGATGGTGGTTAGACTGTTTGTGTAGGATCTGTCTGTGTGAGTATTTTTCCTGTAAACCTTGTGTCCAAGTGTCATGTCTTGGTTTCGGATTACCAAAACATCCAAAAACGGTAGACTGTTGTCATGTTCCTTTTCCAGGGTGAAATGGATGCTGGGACAAATCCCATTTATGTGCTTCTTGAAGTTATCTAGTTCCTCCTCACCATGTTCCCAAATGACGAAGGTGTCATCCACATATCTTAGCCAAACTGTGGGTCTTAAGGTAGCATTCTCCAAAGCCTGTTTTTCAAATTTTTCCATGAAGAAATTTGCTATTATGGGACTTAATGGACTTCCCATGGCCACGCCGTCTATTTGTTCGTAGAATATACCTCTCCATTGAAAATAAGATTCTGTGAGACATATGTTGTAGAGCGCTGTTATGTCTGGAGGAAAGAGTTCTTGTAAGTATGTCATAGTTTCTCCGATAGGTACCTTAGTGAATAATGCAACCACATCGAAGCTTAGTATTATGTCATTCGGCTTGAGTTTCATAGTGTCTATTTTTTCAATGAAGTGTGTGGAGTCTCTTACAAAAGTATCAGTTTTACCAATATATGGTTTCAGCAGTGAGGCGAGATACTTGGCAAGTTCATATGTAGGTGAACCAATGGCCGAAACAATAGGTCTGAGTGGTGTTCCTTCCTTGTGTATCTTAGGTAATCCATACAATCTAGGTGGCAATGCTTCTGATTTGCACAATCTATGTTTAATGTCTTCATCCAGTGAGGAAATCTTGATGAGTTTATTAGATTTACGTAGAACCCTTGCTGTGGGATCATTTTTAAGAATCTTGTATGTCCCTGGATCTAAAAGCTGCTGTATTTTCTGGTTGTATTGCTCGGTTTCCATGATGACGGTAGCATTTCCTTTATCTGCAGGGAGAATGATGATATCTTTTTTCTGAGTTTAAAGTTAGTAAAGATTCTTTTTCTTTTCTTGATAAATTGCTCGTAGGTGGTTTGCTTTTACGGAGATGCGGGACACTTCGCCCGTTATTTCCTCACTCTGATGAAGAGGCAGCTGTCTTATTCCGGCTTCTACATTGGCTATGATGTCTTCAATAGGTACTGTTTTAGGTGTTACAGCAAAATTTCTTCCTTTGGCAAGAACCGAAATTTCTTCTTCATTGAGTTGCCGGTCAGTCAAATTTACTACTGCTCTTGAGTTGGTTGGTTTATTTTTGTTTACTGAATGATATTTGGCGTGTTTTAGCCAAGCAGTATCTCCTGATGATGTCTACCGCAGCAGTAGACGAAACGTCGAGTAAGAAGACAACCAGACCACGGCCTATAAGCCCGGAAGACGAACCAAATATGGATCAAGACGCCGGCCGTGAAAGCCTACAATTATATATATTCATTAAGTTAGAATTTTTTATCGCTCACCTCATATTGTTCTTCTTATTTGATTATAAACTAGTTTCAGAACATAGTTTTTGTCCTATCCTCAGTATTGTCACGACCGTTGTTCTGTCGTCTTGAAAGAGCTGTCCTTCGCTCCTTCCATTGGCTGACTGAAAAACTTCGAAACCAGGTCATTCTCACCGGGAATTTCAAAGTTCATCAATTTCTTCTTTTCGCTCTTTTGAATGTAGATCTTTTCCCAAACAGTAAGTTCTTTTGGTTTTTCTATGTTTTATGTTTTTGAAAAACATCTTATTGAGAAAAAAGCTAAATTATTAAAACAAATAGAAAAACCAAAAGAACTTACTATTTGGGAAAAGATCTACATTCAAAAGAGCGAAAAGAAGAAATTGATGAACTTTGAAATTCCTGGTTTCGAGGTTTTTCAGTCAGCCAATGGAAGGAGTGAAGGACAGCTCTTCAAGACAACAGAACAATCGTCATGACAATACTGAGGATGGAACAGAAACTATGTTCCGAAACTAGTTTATAGTCAAACAAAAAGAACAATATGAGGTGAGTGATAAAAAATTCTACCAAAAGAACTTACTGTTTGGTAAAAGATCTACATTCCAGTTGAAAATAGTTTTATATTTCAAAGAAAGAATAATAGCAATTAAAAAAAATTAAGTTATTTTTATTAGAAACTTACTTGAGTTTATTCTTTTTACGGTCTAAAATCCTGTCTTTTTTCACAATAGATTTTTCTTCTTCCTTCATATGAATTTTTTTGTCTAATTCTCTCTTAATGTCATCAGGAATGAATTCTCCCTTCTCAATTTGGTCTTTCAGTTTTAGAGCATTGCGATAAACTGCCTCATCCCACATCACTCTCGCTTTCTCATTCTGAAAAGACATACAAACAGTACAATATTAGACACATTTTGTAAAAACAACCTGGTCTAATTTAATGTTTAATAAAATTATATTATTCGTTCGTCATGATTATGACTGCCATAAATCTACTAGTCTAATATTTAAATGTATAAATAATTCTTTTGTTCTTATACTCTGATCCACATCAAAAGGTAGATACCTTAGACAGGGCATTTTTGTGATGATACAAACTTTCAGGTAAGATGGAGAATGTTAAAAGTACTGTGTTTATGCATGTATAGGCCGCACTTTTTTTTACCTAAAATATAAACTTCAAAATTAGGGTGTGGCTTATACTTGAAATTACTAGAAAACGTGCTTCATTTTAGAACAATTTTATCTACTTAATTACAAGGCCCACATACCTTACAAATATTCCAACAAGCGAGCAATTTCTCCTGGTACATATCAGGAAGTTTCTGCACTAATGATGACGCTGCAGAATTTCAAGGTCATGTCATGTCATAAATTGCCTTGCCCAGCCGTAACTTGCCTTAAATTCATTGCATGGAATTTCCATATTCTTGGCTATCTTAAGGCCTTCAAACTGTATCATTTTGACGGATACAGAAAATCCATCTGCCCTTGTTTTTTTGTACATAATCCAGGAGAACTCTTTCTAACTGTAGATATTTCACTTTCTTTCTGCGGAAAGATTGTTGCTGTTGTGAAGTGTTTTTCAAGTGCATGTTTTGTTTGGATCCACCGTCGCACATCAAACTTTCTTTCTGCTGCATAGCGCATCACTTTTAGCTTGAATTTGGAGGTATAGCTTGCTCTGCATCAACCCATGTTTACACACAGTGAACAGGAATGACAATGAATTATATTATTTTTTGGTCTGGACATCTTACCTCAATATTAATGTTGATTTGTTCTTGGACATGTTTCAAAACAATTCTGTTTTATCGTCAGCGTCAGAGTCTGGGAAAGCTGACGATAAAACAGAATTGTTTTGAAATATGTCCAAGAACAAATCAACATTAATATTGAGGTAAGATGTCCAGACCAAAAATAATATAATTAAAATAACCTCAAAATATAACTTCCTAAAATTAAATATTAATGACAATGAATACTGTACTAGCTAATTGACCGTCTTTTTTACCCTTGTGTTAATGATTGAGCCGCAGCCCGAATGTACCGTTACATAGCCGGGAAAAAAGTTTTGGAATTTACAACATTGCCAGATTTAAAAGTTATGTAGGCATACTTCTGTCTTTTGCACTGACTCTTAGCAAAAATATAAGACAAATATTTTTGTCCCCAATTTATTATTGCAAAACTTGGGTGTGGCGTGTATAGGCCTATACATGCATAAATACAGTATAATTTTGAGAAAAGGGAACCTAATATAGAAACAGCCAAATTGCAGGTATTAAGATAACCTGTTTTTGGATACCTACGAAATTGGCATAAGAGAGCTTAAGAATCTCTTACAGTATTGTAAGAAGTAATAATTTAATTTCTCTGCAATACTTTCACAAACTGCAAATAGATTTATAACATTTGTTTAAAATGGTATTATCAAGCTGTGATGCATGCATACAATGTCAAATGAAAGTTTTCTAGTAACCAGTCGAACAACTCTGGGGTCAATAAATACATTGGGTCTGTATTCATCTTACCTCATATTTTGTTGTTCCTTGTAAGACATGTTTCAAAGCATCTTTGGTCCTTCTTCAGTTGGTACGACACCTGCTCCCTCTTTTGTGATCCAAAGAACTTGCTTATTATGTTCTTCTCACTGGGAATTTCAAAATGCATTACTCTCTCCTTGTTCTTCTGTATGTGCATTTTTTCCCATACAGTGAGTTTATTTGTGTTTTCTAACTGTTTTAATAATTTTGTGTTTACGTCTATTTTATGTTCTTCTGACCAAATGTGAGCAGGCACTGCAGATTTATTTTTCTACTTCTTTTTTTTTCCTAAATATATCTTATCACAATCTGCACATTTTATTTGGTATATTTCCGATTTTTTGCTATCTTCAAACTTTTCATTTTTGTTGGTTTTTATTAGTTTATTTAGGCTATAATCATACTGTGATACTAACCTGATACTAAATTTCTAAAAAATCTTTTGAATTTATTTCATGGGTGATACGTGAATTTCCTATTTTTTGTTCTTCTTATATCTGAAGAGTGCTTTTATTCCAATTTTTTTTGTATCATTTTATCCTCAAAACCATTTTCCTTTGCCACTTCAATTATGTGTTTTTTCAGAACTTATAATTTTCTCTGTTCAGGAGTATATTTACCAATCTATGTGCTAGGCTGTTGAAGACTGACATTTTGTGTGAAATATGATTGAATCCTGTTATTTAATATAGTTACCTGTGTGTAAATACTTTCTTTGGATGGCAAATTTTATTTTTTTTCTTCATTTCTATGTAATTTCAGATCTAAAAATGTTTTTAATATAATAAATTTGGGAATTTACTTATTAAAAATGTTTGTTCTCTTTTTTTTCTAATGTGAATTTGATTTAATATAATAAATTTGAGAATTTTAACATTATGAGCTTTTATGGCAGATTGGATAATTACTGACAAAAGAAAAAAATTGACAGTTGTGAAAATAGCTGACGGTGGGGAAGATTGTTCTCCGATACTGCGGTGCTGTGTTAAAAAAATAGAAGTATGTGGTAAGAAGAATTCACGATACAGTGGATTTGATTGTTTTCTTCTATATATTCAAGAGTTTTAACGAATCTTCTATTTTTTTATTAACTCTAGCAATATCTTCCTCATATCTGCACCAAAATTTGAACATAAGAGGATGTACTTTAGTTATTTTGCATTCAAAATTACTCTTGAATAAATTCACCAAAAAAGGAGATAATGGGTTGCCAGTGATAGTCATGACTTTTGTATATAGAAATTCCCTATTATCTCTTTTTTTGGCAAATTTAGTCATTGAGTAATTTTGAATGCAAAATAACTAAAGCACATCTTCTCATGGCATAAGATGAATGCAAAATAACTAAAGCAATTTCTCATGGCATAAGATATGGACTCTTCACCTCACGGATAGAGAAAAATTCAACAACAGAAATTATTCAACATACAGGTTGGATAGAAACAATAGACAAGGCGGTGGTGTGGCCATCTTGGTACATAAAACCGTCAAACATAACCTAGTCCACTTACCCATCACAGATAGGATGGAATGAGTAGCCATTGAAGTTAAAATTGGCCGCCATACGGTCACAGTAATTTGTACTTATAATCCTCCAGGAGATATAGACATAAATGATATAGAAAATCTCATAGGAACAAATAACAATATAATACTAGCTGGCGATTTAAATACCAAGCATACTGATTGGGGCTGCAGACAAGTAATAGGGCCGGCAACAAACTCAGCTCCAATAGGGGCTTTCAAATCCTGGCACCAGATAAGCCCACTCACTACCCTAATAATATAAATTTTCGACCAGATATTCTTAATATCGCTTTAATGAAAAATATTAACATTCCCTGTGATATCACGGTAGAAAATAACCTCCAATCAGACCACCTTCCAGTGCTCCTCACACTAAGAAGTAGACCAAGCAGAGTTCAAACAAGACAAATCCCGAATTATAAATTAGGAAACTGGACCCAATTAAAAATAGATATTGAAAATTCATTACAAGATCGGCCATTAAACATGCCTAATGATATTGTCACGGGTGTAGGCAGCCTAACAAATAGCATAAATACGGCTATTAACACTAATATTCCAAAAAAATCTATTAGAACCAACCAGCTGTATCTCCCAGATCATATCCTATGCCTAATTAGGCAAAGGAACGATGCAAGAAGAAAATGTCAAAGGCATCACAATAACTTGCAATACAGAAAAGAAATTAATGATCTGCAACAAAGAATCAAGGTTGCTATACAAACATTCGTGTCAGACACCTGGGAAAATGTAATTGGCAGTCTAGATACTAAAGACATGCTGAGAACATGTAACGTGGTTAAAAATGTAACACACAAAGCAGATACATACCCCCTCTCATCGTGCCTAACGGGAGAGCCGTCACAACCCAGGAAAAAACTGAAGCATTTGCAAATCATCTGGAGCAAAACTTTGTACCACATGACCCTCTGAATAACCCACAATTTACAAGGGAAATGGAAACAATGGTCCAAAAAAATCTATTAGAATACCCAGTAAACAAGTCAGGTAAACAAATGTCTCCAAAGTCAAATGGCTAATAAATCACCTTCCCGACAGAAAAGCACCTGGCCCTGATGGCATACAAAACATGGTGCTGAAACAATTACCCAACATCGGATATGCATTTTTAGCAAAAACAATAAATGCCATGTTCGAGATAAAGTATTTCCAAAAAAACATGGAAAAACTGGGCGTATAATATTATTCCCCAAACCTGGAAAAAATCCTAGAGAACCAGGAAATTATTGCCCGATAACATTATTAAACACAATGAGTAAAGTAACTGAAAAAATTATATGTAAGCGCCTTAATCACAATCTAAAACAATTAAATGTATTTCTGGATGAACAGAATGGATTCCGTCCAAAACATAGCACAGTAACCCAGCTAATGAGACTCATTGAACATATCACTAGAGGGTTCAATGAAAATCGTGTCACGATTGGATTATACTTAGATATGAGGGGTTCACAGCCATAGTAGACCAAGTCCACTTTTTAAAAATAATGGGATATTTAATGTAATATGTGTGGCAAACTTTGTACTATTCACTGCCATAGTGAACCAAGCCACTAGTTAATTTACGTTCTCAGAGATGGAGTCTGTATTCAGATCTAGTGAAGTAATACATGAAAACTTCACAGCCATACTGAACCAAGTCCATTGCTGAGTTTACAAGTTTGGCTCATTGCTATCAAACAACTTTCTAGTTAAAATGAGAAGTGAATTTGATTCTTCTGGTGAAGAATATGTTCCTGATTCTTATTGTGAATCATCAGATATTATAAATGGTAAGTAATATTATTTTTATTGTAATTTAGAAAGAATAAAATATGTATTTATTGTTTGATTACAAATGAGTTTAGGTCTAAGCAAAATATGATATAGAATATTTTAAAATAAGAAAATATTAAAATAAATATAATGCATGGACTCTTTATATCTGTGTACTTGTATTTAATTACATTATAATTTTTCAGATAAAAACAGGAATACATCTGCAGAAAATGGGAATATACCTATCAATGTGTCCAGTTTATGTAGACCTACAAAACATACGAGTATGAATGATGAAGTCACTAATACTGACAAAGGTAGGTTATGTTTAGTCCTTTATAGTTTAAATGTAAAGTGCTACAAAATAAGCCGTACAGAGAATTTCAGTAAATATTTTTGATGCCTGAATGCATATTTGATTGCAAAAATTAACAACCTACATTATTGGAGATATGCATACTGATTTTAAAAATATATTTTACAGAAGTCACACGACATTCTCCTGCAGAAACCAGTAGCCATAAAGAAGAAGATATTCCTGTAAGAGGACGAAAAAGGAAATGCGATGAGGACAACTGGAAAAAAAATATTAGGAAACGTAATAGAAACAGCGATAGAGATTACTGTGCTACGAAAACAGGTCAAGTTGTTAAAGGTAATACATTTGTGATGAACTTCGACTGTCAATGCCCTCGTAGTTGTGGTGATAAATTTACCACAGAACAACGTAAAACAATTTTTGACTCTTTGGAATCTTGGAAATTATTCAACACAGAATGATTTATTCGCGGTTTGGTACAAAGGAAGAAGATAAATAGGTCAAGACGCCGTGATGGTACTGGTGCTGCAAAGTGTTACACATATGAATACTCTCTTAGAGAGAAAGAATATTCTATCAGAGTGTGTAAAATATACTTTCTTGCTGTTTTTCAACTTAGTTGGGGACGTGTTTATAGATGCTTGAATCAAGATAGCATTACATCAGCCACTGTAGATTCTCGAGGCAGGCATACTCCTGGAAACAAAATTGATATTACGGATATAGTTGAACACATAAAGTCATTTCCTGCCTATCAGAGTCACTATTCCAGGAAAGATAATCCTGATAGAAAGTATCTTCACCCAGATCTCAATTCGGAAAGTGTATGGCATGTATGTAGATGAATGTAAGGCAAAGAATAAGACTCCTGTGAAATAGAAATTCTATTAAAAAATTTTCAGCACAAAATTTAATTTACACTTCAAGCCACCAAGTACAGATACATGTAAAATATGCGACGACATAGCAATGAAGCTTTCAACAGAAATGGATGAAAGCATTAGAAAACTTATTGAAACTAGAAAAGAGCTTCATTTACGGAGAGCACAGCAGGCTAGAGAGAACATGGAAAATGATAAGAATAAAGTCTCAGATGATAGATATTGCTGCACATTTGACTTACAAAAAGCACTTCCCTTTCCTAAACTTTCAACATCCATAGCGTATTATAAACGCAATCTCTATGTTTATAATTTTGGAATACATTCTTTTAATAATAATGTCGGATACATGTACATCTGGGATGAGACGGAAGGAGGAAGAGGTTCTCAAGATATTTCTAGTATTGTTGTAAGACACCTAAGAGAGAAAGCCTCTAAACATAAATCCATTATTCTGTACTCTGATTCCTGTGGTGGCCAAAACCGGAACATTAAAATGTCTCTTTCACTCCTGAAATTAATTAACAGCACAGACATTGCAGCAGAATCAATTGATCATAAATTCATGGTGTCTGGCCACTCTTTCCTCCCTAACAATTCAGACTTTGGACTGATTGAAGCTGCGAGCCGTAAAAAAGAACTCATCTATGTTCCTGAGAACTGGAAGGAAATTATTGCGAATGCGAAGAGGAAATTTCCAAAATTTTGTGCCACTGATGTTAAGAATTCAGCTTTTGTTTCAACTGCAGCTTTGGAAGAGGCTATCACAAACAGAAAGAAGGACACCGAGGGGAATTCTTTCAGTTGGATGAACATTAGATGGCTACGAGTTGTGAGAGGTTTCTCCTTCATATTAGAGTTCAAAGAAACTCTCAATGAAGATGTGCCTTTTCGCAAAATAAATTTGGAAAAGCGGGCGAAAGTTGCTTTCCTTATCTCATATCGGTCAAGATGCATTGTACACGGACCGTAGAAAGATCACTATGGCTAAAAAGAAGGATATGTTGGACCTTCCCCCATAAATTCCACCGATTCATCATGCATATTTCAAAAATCTTCCAGTGGATATAAATACTAGACTCAAAGCTACTTCCTCTAGAGTAGACGATGATGATGAAAGTGATAATATTTTGTACTGTGACTAATTCACTAAAAACGGGAACATGATTTTATGTTGTGTTTTATGTAGAGTAAAATATGTAAAATGCAAATATAAATCATAATCAATAATTTTTGTAATCATAATAAATAGTTACTTATTTATACTGTCAGATATATTTTTTACAAGGAAGTTTCACAACTATAGTGGACCAAGTCCAATTTTTTTTCTTTAAGTTTAAATTTTAAACAGAAATATATACTTCTTAATCTTAAGAGCACAATTCTATAAAAATGATCATTTTAACTTTACATTTACATATATATTACTACACGTTTACTTAAAATGAATTAATTATTTATTGAAAACTTTAAGGCTCTATTACTCAGAATATTGAAAAGTGGACTTGGTCTACTATGGCTGTGAACCCCTCATATAAAACAAGCCTTCGACAGAGTATGGCATCACGGCCTACTACGGAAAATGATCGAAACAGGATTAGATGACGGAATAATTAATTTAATAGCTAAATATATAAACAATAGGCAATTCAAAGTTGCTTTTCATAACTCAAAATCCGCCCTGCGGTCCGTCTATAGTGGAGTGCCACAAGGCAGTATCCTAGGACCTACACTTTTCAATATATACATAAATGATATTCCACATGATAATAGACATAACAACACTCATCTATATATGTATGCAGATGACACTCTAATCACTAGTCAAACCTCCTGAACAATACACATGTCTAGACAGATTCAAAATAACCTTAATATTCTCGAACCATGGTTGGAAAAATGGAGAATAAAAATAAATGTAGATAAATGCCAAGCAGTTCATTATACAAAAAGGTATTCTCCATATCGATACATGCCCCCACAATTAAGTCTTTATGGACATAACATCGAGTGGAAAAATGAAGCCATTTATTTAGGCGTAACACTTGACAAAAAACTACTGTTTAAACAACATATCCAAAATACCTTAGGCAAAGCATATGGGACATTGAAGCTGCTATACCCTATTTTAAATAACCATAACAAAATTCAAATAACACAGGGCTAACAATCTACAAGGCACTATTCAGGCCAGTACTCACATACGCAAGCCCCATATGGGGACATGCCGCTAGAACTCACATAAAGAAACTGCGAATTTTCAAAACAAATCATTACGAGGGTCACTAGATAAGTTTTGAGACATGGCAGTATGGCGAGAGAAATGCAATAAACTAATATACCATTTGAAAGCCCAACTCTCGAACGTCAAAACCATAGCAGGTAGAAACGATTCCTTTCAGTTCTATCTGAGCAGCACCCTTGTGAAGTAGTCTGTGCGTGGTGAAATCAAATGTGTCCTATGGAGCTTGAGAGGGAGCATTTTCTTGCTATGATTTTATATGATTATAAGTGCGGTTTAAATGAGTCGCAAACACTTGAGCAACTCACACAAACATTTGGAGACCTTGCTCCTTCATGTGGAACAGTTTTCCGCTGATTTTCTAAATTTAAGAGGGAGAGAACATCCCTTAAAGATGAAGGGAGAAGTGAGAGGTCAACAACAGTGGTGACAAAAGAAAATGTCTCTGCAGTGGAGACTCTGATAAGGACATCGAGCGGGCCCTAGGGATTAGTTCGCCAAGTGTTTTCACCATCCTGCACCAATACTTAAGGGCAAAGAAAATTTCTTCTCGATGGGTGCCACACCACTTGTCAGAAGGGCCTAAACACACTAGGGTGGAATTGTGCAGATAAATGCTGGCGAGATTCAACAACGTGGACTCCCACTGGGTGTCAGACATAGTGACAGGTGACGAAACTTGGATCTACCAGTATGACCGTGAAACAAAGCACCAATCATAGGTGTGGGTCCTTCCAGATGAGCAGCCTCTGACCAAAGTCAAAAGGCTTAGGAGTGTGGGGAAGAAAATGGTGGCCACTTTCTTCTCAACAAGTGGTCATTTGGCTACAGTTGTGCTAGAGGATCAGAGGACAGTTACTACTAAATGGTATACAGAAGTCTGTCTCCCCGAAGTCTTCTCAAAGATCCAGGAGAAGCGGCCAAAGATTGGACTGCGGGGAATTCTGCTCCACCATGACAATGCTTCTTTGCACACAGCCAATGCAACAATTAGGTTTCTGGAAAAGATGCCGGTGAAATTAACGTTTCATTCAGCCTATAGTCTGGACCTAGCCCCATTTGACTATTTCCTGTTCCTAAACGTGAAGAATTGCATGCGTGGACACCAATTTCCTAGCCCAAAAGATGCTGCTGAAGGAGCTTAGTGTAATGTCTGAGATCGAGTGGTGTGGCTGCTTCCAGAGGATGCAACGGCATATAGAATGTGCTGTAGAGTTGTTTGAAAAGATGTGATATGTATGGAAACTCTATCATGGCCCATTTTTTGCACTTCTCAAAACTTATCTAGTGACTTACGTATATATGATTACAAAACTACCGCATGTAACACCGGTTGACATATTACATGATCAAACAGGTGTAGATACAATTGAGGAGTATATTAAACACATGGCTCTTAAATTTTATAATACATGTGAAGGCCTTGAACATCGCTGGGAATCTATGAAACATCCAATAACAAACACAAGCATCCAAAATGGAGGACAATACTTGACCGGTTAAAGCTGATACGCGCGCAAGTACCCACCCACACGCACACAGAGAAACACATTATACAATTTTGTTTATTTTTTATTATTTCACTCACCTCATACTTCATAAATCATAGCAGACCCTGGGTTTCTTCACGTAATTTGTGACATTGTCAATGCTGCGTCACGTTCACAACTGACGTCCAACGGCCTTCTATCCTGCAGACTGACCTCCGCGCCATCTGGTGGCCGACCGAAGAATTTCCAAATCAGTCCTCTTTCTTTATAACCGGGTATTTCAAAGTTCATAGTTGTATTTTCATTCTTGCATATGTAAATTTTTTCCCAAATTGTGAGTTCCTTCGGTTTTTCCAATTGTTTAAGTAATTTTGTTTTGTTTTCAATTCTATGTTTTTCTGACCAGGCATGTGCAGCTATTGCAGATTTTTCGGTTTCTCCATTTTTAACATTTCTGAGGTGTTCTTTTAATCTTGTATTTAGATTCCTTTTTGTTTTTCCTATGTATATCTTTTCACAATCTTTAATAAATCTTAATAAAAACCAACAAAAATGAAAAAATTGAAGACTGTAAAAAATCGGGAATTTATCAAATTAATTGTAAAGATTGTGAAAAGATATACATAGGAAAAACAAAAAGGAATCTAAATACAAGATTAAAAGAACACCTCAGAAATGTTAAAAATGGAGAAACCGAAAAATCTGCAATAGCTGCACATGCCTGGTCAGAAAAACATAGAATTGAAAACAAAACAAATTACTTAAACAATTGGAAAAACCGAAGGAACTCACAATTTGGGAAAAAATTTACATATGCAAGAATGAAAATACAACTATGAACTTTGAAATACCCGGTTATAAAGAAAGAGGACTGATTTGGAAATTCTTCGGTCGGCCACCAGATGGCACGGAGGTCAGTCTGCAGGATAGAAGGCCGTTGGACGTCAGTTGTGAACGTGACGCAGCATTGACAATGTCACAAATTACGTGAAGAAACCCAGGGTCTGCTATGATTTATGAAGTATGAGGTGAGTGAAGTAATAAAAAATAAACAATATTAAAGAACCTCATAGTGTTATTTCCTATCTACATAACATTATACAATTATTCAATTATAATTACAACATTGGCATATAATGTGCATTAATAAAATATATCAATACAACAAATTAAAAACTAATAACTAATCCTACTGCTACAGGTTCATCCCACCAGTTCCAGAGAAACTGACATCACCTGACAACTACAGATAGAACAGCAACAACAACTGAAGAGTAAAAAATTTAAAAATTGCACATGAAATGCGGACATGAGTTCAACTAGGGTAAAATTTTCCGGAGGTCAAATAATCCCCCATTCGGTTCTCCGGGCAGGGACTACTTCAGGGAACACATGCCAAAGGCTCAAACACAGGGACATGTTCCTAGGAATATGGAATGTTAGGACTTTATACAATAGCGGGGCACTAGCGATATTAACACGGGAACTAGATAAATCGCCCTTGGATATAGTCGCTTTACAGGAAGTTAGGTGGCCAGGAGAAGGTAGTCAGGAATCAGGAAGCTTTGCAATACACTACAGGGGTGCAGAAAGACCTGAATTTGGAATGGGGTTTTTAGTCAGAAGGAGGATCCTATCCGCTATCCGAGATATTAAGTTTGTTAGTGATAGGATATCATACATAATTCTAAAGAGTAAACAACATGATTTTATAATTGTAAATGTACATGCCCCCACAGAAGATAAAGATGACAAGATCAAGTATGAGTTCTATGAAAAATTAGAATGCTTATTTGATAGCCTTTCACGATATCATATGAAAATTGTCTTAGGAGATTTTAATGCAAAAGTGGGGTGGGAAGATATATTCAAACCAACAATAGGCAAATTCAGTCTTCATGAAGATAGTAACGACAACTGGGTTAGATTAGTCACATTTGCCACATCAAAGAATCTCATTGTTAAGAGCACAACATTTCAGCATAAGGATATTCATAAATACACCTGGATGTCCCCAGATGGAGAAACTCGGAACCAGATAGATCATGTATTAGTGGATAAATGCTGGCACAGTAGCATCATCGATGTTAAATCAGTTAGAGGGACAGACTGCAATTCAGATCATCATCTGGTCAGAGTGAAAATCAGACAACGGCTATCGCTTATGAGTGGAACAAACGCTAAAGATGATTCTGTAAAATGGAATTAAAAAACTTGAAAAATGATGAAATGCGGCAAGAATACCAAATCAAAATTGCTAATAGATTTGAAGCACTGGAATCTTCTGATGACAATATGGCAAACGAAGAAACTGATATAAATAAAGAATGGAAGGCTATAAGAGATACTATTAAATTGTCAGCATCGGAAAGCATTGGTTGTTTAAAAAAGAGGCAAAACAAGAAATGGTTTGATGAGGAATGTGCCAACATTGTAAAGAAAAGGAAGCTAGCAAAAATGAAATGGTTACACGAGCCAAATGAGGTAAATTTAGAGCAATTGGGTAGTATTAGACGGGAAACCACCAAGCTACTAAAGAGTAAAAAGAGGGAATATTTGAGAGAGAAGATTAATGATCTTGAAATGAATGCAAAAAATAGGAACATTAGAGAATTATATCAGGGAATCAGTATAGAGAAGAAAGGGTTTCAGGTTAGAACAAACATAATTCGGAAAATGGGGATATGATTGCAGATTTCAGGAGTATATTAAATAGATGGAAAAGTTACTTTAATCTGCTATTAAATGTACATACAGAACAGGACATTGAGGAGGATAATTTGCAGACTGCAGAAATGCTAGTAGCAGAACCAAGTGCATTAGAGGTCGAAATGGCGATTGAAAAATTGAAGATGTATAAAGCATCAGTTCAGATGAGATCCCAGCACAACTGATAAAATCAGGGGGAGAAAAATTGATGGACAAGATACGCTGGTTGCTTAGTATGATTTGGGAAAATGAAGCTCTTCCAGATGAATGGAAGGAATCAATTATCGTACCAATTTATAAGAAAGGAGATAAAACTGATTGCAACAACTACAGGGGCATCTCATTACTTTCAACTTCGTACAAAATTCTAACAAATATATTAGTAAGCAGACTTACTCCCTATATTGATGACATTCTAGGAGATCATCAATGTGCATTTAGAAGAAACAGATCTACAACAGATCAGATTTTTAGTATAAGACAGATTTTAGAAAAGAAATGGGAATATAACGGTACTGTACGTAGACTTCAAAAAAGCATATGATTCAATTAAGAGGGAGAAGTTATATAGTATCCTGCTGGAGTTCGGAATTCCTAAAAAGTTGGTTAGACTTATACGAATGTGTCTAAATGGCACAAAGAGTAGGGTGCGTGTAGGCAAACAGTTTTCGTACACTTTTGAAATCCAGAATGGGTTGAAGCAAGGAGATGCACTATCTCCTCTACTATTTAATTTTGTACTAGAGCATGCCATTAAATCTTTAGAGAATGAGGAAGGCTTACAACTCAATGGTATTAATAAGCTGTTAGTTTATGCTGATGATGTAGTATTGTTGGCCGATAGCGAGGAGATACTAAAGGACAACACGCACACACTATTGAGTAGCACTAAGAAATTAGGATTGGAAGTAAATATCAATAAAACTAAATATATGGTCACACGTAGAAATTCATTATATAATGGAAATGGACAGCTAATGACAAATGAGGGAAATTTTGAGGAAGTGGCTGAATTCAAATACCTAGGAACAATAATCACAAATAGGAATGAGATGCACAAGGAAATTAAACATAGGCTCAATTCTGGAAATGCGTGCTATTATGCATTGCAGAGACTCTTGATGTCCCAACTCCTTTCAAAAAACGTTAAACTGAAAATATATAAAACTATTATTCTACCAGTTATATTATATGGGTGCGAAACATGGACTCTTACTTTAAGAGAGGAAAGGAGATTACAAGTATTCGAGAATAAAGTACTTAGGAAAATTTTTGGACCAAAGAGAGATGAACAGACAGGTGAATGGAGAAGACTACATAACAATGAACTACATGGTCTTTATAGGAAGCCAGATATAATAAGAACAGTTAAGTCTCGTAGACTGCGATGGGCAGGACATGTTGCACGTATGGGGAATGAAAGATTTGCATGGAAGCTTCTTGTAGGAAAGCCAGAGGGAAAACGCCCACTTGGTAGACCAAGAATGAGGTGGGAGAATAACATTAACTATGATTTGAGGAAAGTAGATTATACAGGGAATGATTGGAAAGCATTAGCTCGGGATAGGGATGTATGGAGAGCTTATGTCCGTGAGGCCATGAACCTATGGGTTCGATAGTGCCAGTGAGTAAGTAAGTAAGTACATGTTACCATAATTGTATGAATAATTGTAATAATCTGAAATGTATGCATATTATATTTAAATAAAGAGAAGGCTGGATGCCCTCCCAATGTAGAGTCATCCGAAAGCCAAACTTGGCAAGATCCCTCGTGGTCGACTATTCCGATTGAGCGGTTTCCCTCAATCCAAAGAGCAAATGCTGGAATAGAATCCCAAAAGGTCCGCTTCCGACTTCACTCTGCTAATTAACTTCAAATTTGAATTCAAAATTTAAACCGGGGCTAATATATTTTACAGGAACCTGGCTCACCGCCAACACTTAAGTGATGGCTGCAGAGCTTTCCATCTATCTATCTATCTTACAATTGTAGCATTGAGATTCTCATCAACTCATAATATTTAAGATTATACTTTGGTGAAACAGGCATAATTGTGAAAATACCATATCTGTAACCAATGGCATTAGATGTAAAGTCAGCATGAACCAAAGCTTGTACTTTATGGGTAGTAGGAGTACAGGTGCTGTTCCCTTATTACTTTCCAAACAGTACAGTGTATGACACACATTTGATGTGCAAATTGAAGGAGCATATTGTAGGATTGTTGGCCATGCTTCTTCCACAAAGAAAGTTCACATGACTTTGTTCCCTTCCTCAGTACTGTTATTGTGGTTTTTATTGTCATGTTTCCTCTAACATTGGAAAAGTCTGGGAAGCATGGATGAGTCAGATGTTTACTATGAATTTATTACATCAGATTTATTACATTTCACACTTGTAAGGATGTTGATAGAATAAATCAAATTGAAAATAAAATAAATTTTCATATCTAAACATGTTTAAATTTTATTCTGGTTGTTTGAGTTGAGCCATGAATAACAACTGGGATCCATTCCTGAACTGTTCATTCAGTCATGGTTTTCTGCTCAATACTTAAAAGATTCATATTTAATTTTAGGAAGTTATATTTTGAGGTTATTTTAATTATATTATTTTTAGTCTGGACATCTTACCTCAATATTAATATTGAGGTAAGATGTCCAGACTAAAAATACTATAATTAAAAGATTCAATCAACTCACATCATACACTCCGTATTTTCACAGTACAGGACTGCAATTTCCTATCTTCAGCCATCTTTTGACTGTTTAATTTTTGCCTTCACTAGTATCTTCTAAACTGCTATCTAGTGTTGATTTGATGAAATTTGAGATTAAATCTTGTTTGCGGGGAATTAAAAAATTCATGGATCTAAATTTGTTCTTCTGAATGTTTGTATCTTTTCCCAAACCAAGGGTTTCACCAAACATTTCTTCATTGCAAATTCAAAATTACATCATAATACATTTGTAGTTTCACTAAGGATGTGTGTAAATGTGGTTGTTTTCTTTGATTTTCCACATACCACCATATCGTTCACATCTTAATCCCAGGGGATCCAAAAATAGAGGTGCGGAGAATGGATTAGCTATGGAGGCTCTCCACCACTTATCAGAAACTCACTTAACAATAAGTAGGCAAGTAAATCAATTTATTTGTAAGGTGTATGCACATTTTCAACTCAATTTGTGATAATTCTGAACCACAATAATCTGTATACTAAATTCTCTTTCATATAAATATACATATTTTTATGTAAATATGTATATTCAATAATTTTGCTAGAACACAAAAATAATTTTTTTATTTTTAAATTATTCCAAAAACTCATACATTTATATTATTGAAAACATTATGTAAATGAATTTCATTCTCAAATAAATTGTATTGTGTTGTGTAGTGACCTTCACTCCACATGCTAGCTCGAAAAGGAATCCCTTATTTCTAATTAGGCTGGCACAATTCACTGGACTTGAATAATGTCAGTAATTTGTCTTGATTACATCAGACCGTTTATACTGCAACAGTACATTAAGTAAAGTGATTGGTGATATAATGCCGAAAGTAAAGCAAAGTCTTCATCCTCATATGCAGCAATATGTTGCTGAATTTAGTGGAATTTTTACAAATAATGGAAAGATTTTTTTATCCCCAGTCTTTGCAGCACTGAATGTAAAATACTATTTCATGTGCAAACTATACTCGACAATTTTTTGATGTTATATTTAAATATAATACTTTCCAATACTGGACAATATTATTATTCTACTAGACAATTTTTTGATGTTATATTTAAATATAATACTTTCCAATACTGGACAATATTATTTTGAAAAGAAAAATTAACACCTGAATTGGGACGTGAACTCCAGACTTCTAGTTCTGTGCACCAATATAATATCCATTACACCATCCAAGACACAATACAAATGTTAACATTTATTTCCTCATATACAATTCTGTAATCGTCCGAAGGCAGGTAGACAGCACTACCAATAGCCAACTGCCGCTTCTATTCAAGAAATATTTTGTAATGAGAGGAGAAAAAAAAAAAGACAAGTTCTTTTAGGTGAAGCAGCTTCCTTTTCATACATCTAAATTAAAAAAAAAATTAATATTATGCAGATTTAAGCAAAACTTTTCTTCTATCAGATATCCCTTTATATTAATTGGAAAGTCCAAAACTTAGAAAATTTCACAAAATACACTAATTTTGAAACACACGAAAATTGTATGTTACTGCGCATTATATAGAAATGCTAGGAAAATCAGAGCTGAAAGTGGAATTTAAAAAAATGGGTAAGCATGGATGAATCACGGACTCTAGTGGTGGGAAAAGTTGTAGTAGGTATGCTAGGAAATAATTAAATAGTTTCCAAGAGGTGTTTACTATCAGCATGTAGAGAAACACCAGCATAAATCATGTAATAATGACTCAGTTATTCAATGAATCTCTGCAGTTGTTGTGGTCAAATGGGGTGAAATTGGCATTTTATTCTTACTTATGGATGATGCTCCATATATGAAGAAGGCAGTTTCCCAAACTTGTATAGCAAGTAAGTGCATTGTATTCTGAGGTGGACAAATGAATTTCAAATGGCAAAAAGTGTTTATGAAAGATCCAACAAGAATAGATTAAAAAAAAAAATTCTGCCTAGACCGAGACTCGAACCCGGGACCTTTGGCTTGCCGGGCCAATTTATCTTTCATTGAGAAATGTTAAATTAATAATAAAAACATCAAGAATAGATTTGTTCAGAGCCAAAAATCCAGATATTTTATTTCCATATAGACCCATTATTGGGGTTAGAAGCAGTATCTATTATGCAAACAATTTTGAAAATTTAAAATCAATGAAAGATGAACTAAATAAGGATGACACTTAATCCATTGAAATTCTTCAGAACTTAAATAATATGAGTTAGATAATACACGACTCACCTCATATTTGTAGTTTATTGAAGATTGAAGGTTTCGGCACTCTATGTGCCACTGTCAATTCTTTCTAACTAATTTGACTCTTCAGAACTCACATAAGTACATTACAAACTTACATATCTGCAAATTTGAGATTTTTGTGACACTATAAAAAGTCAGGAACAGCTACCAACTTGCATTTACATTTTTCTTTGTAATATAGAAATGTTCATGAAATATATTTTAAAGTTATGATTAATAATAATAATAATTAATGATAGAATGAAACAATCAGTGACTTACTTTGAAAGATTTTGGACGATCTTGGTCAACATTAATTTCAACAACATGACCCGAGAGAGTCTTTGCCATAAGAACAACACCTTTATAGGGATTGGGGTAGGCATGCTGGCCTTCTGGAAGATCATCAGCTGCGGCAGTACCTAAAACAGTGACAGAAGATATCTAAAGCTTATGATATTTATCACATTCACAAAACTGCACACATCCATAAAATATCTTAAGTATAGTTGTTCCCTTTGTTTTCAGTCAAACTGTGTGTGTACATACATATGTTCAGTAATTTACATTAAAAACTTATTGGTCATGTACAGGGGCTGAACAGATAATGTTTTGAATAGGAACCTTTGTCCAGAAACATACCACGTAAGTGCAGCAGGTACAAGAAGTTTGCAATAAACTTTTAAATCTCCTGCATCTACTGGAGATAAATTCATAGTAATTTAATGATTTATGACTCAATTAATTACATTTACACAACCCAATATAAACTGACTTTGTGACAATGTCGAACAACAAGGGAAAAATAAAGAAAACTCCTCTTTGTCACTCTTAGAATAATAATTTATACTCAAACTAACCAAACTCCTCTACAGTTCTAAACATTGTAGTTAGTACTTATTCTCTACAACAGAGGTTCGATGTATCAATCAGCAAGCTTATTGCACACATTATACCTGTGAATCATGTTCTGGAACACTCGCTCCATTTTATTATTACAGTGACAAAGTGAAGTGAACCTCATGAGGTGTAATCATTGAAATTCATTAGAGAATATTTTTTTTAAACAACTCACCCCACAGAATTAATGTTTTCCATGATACCACAGTTTCAGACGCAATCATGTTCATCCTCAGCCATAACTCCAACTGATGAAATTCTTCTATTATCATCACCTTCAGCGCTACCATCTATGGTTGAATTTATAAACTTCGAAATCAAATTTATTTCATTAGGAATATCAAAATAAATTTGATTACAAAATTCATAAATTCAACCATAGATGGCAGCGCTGAAGATGGTGACAATAGAAGAGTTGATGTCCAAAGAATTTCATGTCGGAGTTATGGCTGAGGATGAATGCGATTGCGTTTTAAACCACAGCATCGTGAAAAACATTAATTCTATGAGGTGAGTTGTTTAAAAAATGTTCTCCGATGAATTTCAATCTCTTATTTTTCCTTTGACATTGGACATTGCCATGAAATCAGTGAATGTTGGGTTGTGTAAATGTAACTGAGTCGTAAATCATTAAATTACTATCAATTTGTTTCTGGCAGACAGGGGAGATGTAAACTCTCAATGCATACACAAAAATGGTATGTTTCTGGACAAAGGTTCCTATTCAAAACGTTATCTACTCAGTCCCCTCTACAAGCCCTAGAAGTTTGTAATGGAAACTTCTAAACACCCTGTACACATATATATTCTTTTAGACTAACAAATTATTCTCAATCTAACCTGTATGTTCATTCTAGCTTAATCTCCACTAACATTTTACAATAATGGACAACAACTCCCTAACTTGGAAAATATCTCCTATGGACCATGGTATCATGGAGCAGCAAGTAATTTTACCTTATATCATGACATGCAGTATTACCATAAAACTAACTCACTGGCACCATCAAACCCATAGGTTCATGACCACATACATACATAAGCTCTCCATACATCCCTATCCTGAGCTAATGTTTTCCAATCATCCCTTGTATAATCTACTTCCCTCAAATCGTAACTTTTTCTCCCACCACATTCTTGGCCTACCTATTGGGTGCTTTCCCTCTGGAAGTTTTCATGCAACTCTTTCATTTCCCATTTGTGCCACATGTCCTGCCCATCAAAGTCTATGGGGACTTAACTGTTCTTATTAAATCTGGTTTCCCATAAAGATCATGTATCTCACTGTTATGTAGCCTTCTCCATTTGCCTGACTGCTCACCTTTCTTTAGTCCAAAAATTTTCATAAGAGGTTTAATTTCAAATACAAATTTTTCTCCTCCCTTAAAGTAAAAGTTCATCTTTCACATCTATATAATATAAATGGGAAAATAAGTTTCATACATTTTCAGCTTAATGTTTTTTTAGAGAAGCTGGCACAATAATAGTATCGGTAAGCATAACGTGCATTTCCAGAATTCAGTTTATGTTTAATTTATTCCTGTTTGTAATTATTGTTCCTAGGTACTTGCATTTACCAATTTCTTCAAAATTCCCCTCTTTTGTCATTAACTGTCCATTTACATTTTATAATGTATTTCTATGTTTTATTTTATTTCATAGTGTTCTGCCCTATGGCAGGTTTTCACTGTAATCATAGCAGTTTCATGGTATGCTTTGCAGCTTTACTAGGGAATTATAGGTGTGGTAGATTCCTGTTGTTTTCTATGTGTAACCATAGTTTTATTTATGTTTACTGCCAGCTCCAATTTCTAGTGTTACTCAATAGAGTGTGCTTGTTGGTCCTAAGTATCTTCTTGCTATCACCTAATAATACATTATCAGCATAAACCAACAGCTTATTAACCCACTGAAGACACGTTTAAAGTACATTCATTGGAAACTCATTTAAATCTCCCCAGCGCTACTCCATCTGCGCTGGGTTTTAAATCAGAATACCAAGACCATGCGTACTGTCTCTTATAACTCATGAATTCCAGATAATTTGTTTACCCCTGTTTTTTCTTGTAGTATTTTGTACTTTTAAGGATAGCAAAGGAATGTGGCCTGCCTACAACTCTCTTTTGTATAATTTATACCGTTATCTATTGTTAGTTTGAAGGCTGTGAAAGTTTACAAGCATTTCAAAAACCATCTTTTACTAACATTTCTCGGTCAATACTTTAACTTACATCCATCCTACACTTCTCTCTGTACACATTTAAAGTAAACACAAATCATATGTTCTAACAGGAATGGTAAAAATAACAAAAATATATAATACTGCATATTATAAAAATAAATGAAACTAAATATTTAAAAGCATAGACCTAAACATCATCAAATCATAGAAATTTCTTACTATATATCTTCTCAAATTATCAATAATATAAAACAATGGTGGTCCCTGTCCTTTTGTAAAGGAGTAAATCTTGGATTATCACTACCAAACAAGAAAGTAAAATCCAAGCAGTAGAGATTAACTTTTTAAGAAGAGTAAAAGGATGCACAAGAATGGACCAGATGAGAAATGAGGATATGCGTGAAGAACTACAGATTTACTCCATAAAAGAAAAGATATTTAACAACAAGATTCAGTGGAAAGAACATGTAGAAAGAATGGAAGAAAGTAGATTACCAAATAAAATCTTACATTATTTTCCGAGAGAAAGAAGAGATGTCAGACGTCCTCGGAAGAGATGGTCTTATATCTATTAGTGAAGACAGAACAGGCAACTAATGCCTAATCCAGGAAGTGCAGAAGAAGAAGTAAAAAGCAAATTTCTGTAGCTCTTTACAAATTTCCTCGGTACTGGAAAACAAGCCACAACCTTGTCATGTCGATCTTCTCCTCCCATACCTTTATTGTATTCTAGAATACATTTAGCATTTATGACTTTTTCTTCTTGTTCTCCCCTTTATTCTTCCATTGCTTCTTACTGGTGTCAGTCATTTCGGCATTTTCGTGTTTGGATAATTAATAAATGTATTTCCTTTCTTTCCACTTCACTGCAGGAAGTCTCTGACTAGATCATGTTGTTACTTCTCCTTTTCTTTTCTTTTTTTTTTTTTTTAAATTTGATGTTCACTAAATCCATAGGCATATTTCTTCTGTTAGATTTTACTGTCCCTACTCGTCTACTGGGCTCCAAAAATAAATTAGGAGAACACAAGTTGTCTAATTATAATGTGTAAACTTTCCAAAAATAAATTAGGAGAACACAAGTTGTCTAATTATAATGTGTAAACTTTTCCTATGAACAGATTTGCTAATTCTAGGACTACACTTTCATTTGCAGTAAAATCTGAATTTTCTTGTGCATCTTGTTCAGTGTTTATTTGAATCATATCCCGAAGAGGTCTCAAACACAATATCTAATATTTTATTCCAAATTGCACCATTTTATTCCGATTAGAGAGTTTGAACTGAATGTAAACCTCGAAATTTCATAAGAGATTCATCAAGTGAAATGTCTTCATTTGAAACATACAAGGACAAAAATGTTGTATTCAAATACTCTACCACAGGTCTATATTTGTAAATTCTGTCATCTCTAATTACGGATTCATTATCTTTGAAGTGAAGAAACATCAAAATTAAGAATAAGCTTTTGAAGGGCATAGTTTTCCTATAAATGGGCATTTCTAAAATTGTTCTATTGCTCCAGAACCATTTTATGTTAGGTTTTCTAACTTGACTTATTAGGATGCATAGTGCAAAAAGGCCTTCACTTCATTGGGAGTGTTTCTAAAAAAGTTAAATTTACAGCCATGATATTAAAAAAAACATTGAAATAATATATATATATATTTTACCATAATAAATACCTAAAAATATATCTTAATATATAAAAATTACGTGTCACGTTGTTTGTCCGCGATGGAATCCTAAACTACTGAACCAATTTTAATAAAATTTTGCACACTGAGTGCTGTTTGATCCAACTTGAGACCTACGGTTGTTTATAACTAAATTTATAGTCACATTATTTTTTATTGCAAATTATTTGTTTATTATTTAACAAAGAGTTATAATTATCTGTGAGTTCCATATGATTCTAACAGATGACGGTGTAAGGTAATTGGTTTATTATTTAACCAGGTGGCTGTGCTTTTTGTTGCAACTGCAAATTTCAATTGAATTACAAATATTGATTATTTCATAATTTAAGTGTGTTCAGTGTTTATTTTATTTTCAATATATTGATGATAATATTAATTTCGTGTGTAAGTATTAGTTTTAAGTAATCTGGCTGAAAGACAGCAACTTAATTTAAATTTAACTGGACCGAGAAGGGACATTGAACAATATGGCAAATCAGTTCTAGAGACCATGAATGATAAGATATCAAGTGAATTTCCGCAAATTGATATAGGCCTAATGTGACATAAATCTTACATTTAAGAAGAATGTCAATTTAAAAACATATGAAGGCCCTAAGGAACAGAATAACAGAACTGTAAGTAAGTCTGTTAGTTATAATAATATGCCTAATATTACAGAAACAATCTCCATGCCTCAATTAAATGAAAAACAAGATGACTATAATATATCACAAGATGATATTACTATACAGAGACTTCTTGATGATGATGAGAATCCAAACTGCCAACAAGTTCGTAGAAAAAAAACGAAAGTATAATGAAATCAGCAAGCCTCCTCAAAATATTCCATCAATAAATGTATATAATCCTTATGATACACTTATGGATGATACTGAGAATGCAGACAACATAAATTCATCTCAATCAACAAAACCACTTCCACATAAACCACCACCCATATTTATACCGGGTTTAGTTAACGTACCAGAACTAAAAAATTATGTAAAACTTTCTGATTTAGATTTCTCACTTAGTTTACTACAACATAATTTAACGTATACCTTAGCCACAGCAACGCATGGCCGGGACTTCTATATATATATATATATATATAAAACAAAGTCGGATTAGTTACACTATTTATAACTCAAGAACGGCTGGGCCGATTTTTATGATCTTTGATTTGTTGGATTTGTTTTCACCCCGAATAGCAGATAACTATTAAAACATCGGAAAAATTAACGTAAAAATATTTAAAGGTGATAGGGTGTTCGCCGTGCCAGCTAGTTATTCTATAAATTATATCTATAATAAACTAGGCCTGCAATAAATTTTACAGATGGCAAACAGAACATTTTAATCACTAAAGATAGAGCCAACTTCTTATAGTGGAGAATTTTAACACAATAACGAGTGTAGGTCGTGCTTGAGCTGTTTGGACTTTCTACCTGCTCACGAGGGAGACCCATTAAAAGTATCCAATGGGTTAATACCACTGAGTTGTGTGATTTTTTATGCCAATAGAAATTATATTTATTAACAATAACTAAGTAACTAACTAACTCACTGGCACTATCGCACCTGCATGTTCAAGGCCACACAGACATAAGCTCTCCATACATCCCTATTCTGAGCTAATGTTTTCCAATTATTCCTGTATAATCGACTTCCCTCAAATCATAGTTAATGTTATTTTCCCACCTCATTCTTGATCTACCAAATGGGAGTTTTCCCTCTGGTTTTCCTACAAGAAGCTTACATGCATGTCTTCCATTCCTCATTTGTGCCACATATCCCTCCCATTGCAGTCTACAAGACTTAACTGTTCTCATTACATCTGGCTTCCTATAAAGACCATGTAGTTCATTGTTACATAGTCTTCTCCATTCACCCATCTATTCATCTCTATTTGGTCCAAAAATTTTCCTAAGAACTTCTCAAATACTCGTAATCTTCTTTCCTCATTTAAAGTAAGAGTCCTTGTTTCACATCCATATAATATAACTGGTAGAATAACAGTTTTGTATATTTTCAGTTTAATGTTTTTTGAAAGGAGTTGGGACGACGAGTCCCTGTAATGCATAATAGCATGCATTTCCAGAATTGAGCCTATGTTTAATTCTTTTGTGCATCTGATTCCTATTTGTGATTATTGTTCCTAGGTATTTGAATTTAGCCACTTCTTCAAAATTTCCCTCATTTGTCATTAACTGTCCATTTCCATTATATAATGTATTTCTGTGTGTGACCATATATTTAATTTTATTGATATTTACTTCCAGTCCCAATTTCTTAGTGTTACTCAACAGTGTGTGTGCGCGTTGGCCCTTAGTATTTCCTCACTATCTCCCAATAGTACTACATCATCTGCATATCTCCCAATAGTACCACATCATCAGTATAAACTAACAGCTTATTAATACCATTAAGTTGTATGCCTTCTTCATCCTCTAAAAATTTGATGACATGCTGTAGTACAAAATTAAATAGTAGAGGAGATAGTGTATCTCCTCCTTTAAACCCATTGTGAATTTCAAAAGTATCCGAAAACTGTTTGCCTACATGAACCCTACTCTTTGTGCCATTTAGACACATTAGTATAAGTCCAACTGACTTTTTAGAAATTTCAAACTCCAGTAGGATGCTATATAACTTCTCCCTCTTAACTGAATTGTACGCATATTAGAAATTTACATACAGTTGATGTGCAGTATTTCTTTTCTAAAATCTGTCTTATACTAAAAATCTGATCTGTTGTACACCTGTTTCTTTTAATTGATCTCCTAGAATGTCATAAATAGAGACTGGATTATATGCAACATAAATTTGAAGTATGCATGCATACATACATGAAAAATGCTTAAAATATGCATGAAAGATGTCAATATATGCAATACCAAATAATAAAAAAACAATAATTAGTATTATATATTTTTAATGATAAATGATAAATTATCATAAAATATCATGCAAAAGCATTGTTCACAAATTAAAATATTCTACATTTTGCTACTATTGTAAACAGAAATGATCAGGTACTGTTTCAAATGTTCGGTAGTAAGTTGTCTCTTCCATCAGTTAAAATATGTTTATAAATAGAAAAGGACTGTTCTTCGTCAACTGAAGTAATTGGGGAGTATTTGAATTTGGGTGTTATTTTGGCACTTATTATTTCTGGCAAAAACTCACCCGTCCCATTTATAAAACTATTAATTTGACACAAAGGTTCAATGCCTGGGTTATCATTCAAAATGTTTTCAAACTTTTTTTTTTTAAGTTAGCTCGGGAATACCTCCGGCAATGAGGAGTTCAGTTGATGGATTTTATCCATTAACTGAATGCATTCAATCAATGCCTAACCTTGAGTTTCAAGCTTTTTTAACAGTTGCAGGTATATGGGAAAAATGACTGCTAATCACAGCAATGTTCTTTTTTAAATGCTGGAATCGTTAAATGCTTCCCTGCACTGACAAACTGCCAAAGCCTCTGCACTATTGAAATTGTTTACTATGCTTTTGATTACCTCGAAATGTTAATTGTAAAAGAACACAGATTTTTAAAATGTTGTACATATAGCATGAAAATATTCTTTATCACTAGTTTTTAGTTAAAATATGCAATAACAGGTGAAAAGGTCTAAATAAGCAAATGCATATGCAACATGCAAATGCATATAATATGGTCTCTAGTCATCAATATAGGGAGTAAGTCTGTTTACTAATATATTTGTTAGTTGAAAGTAATGAGATGCTCCTGTAGTTGTTGCAATCAGTTTTATCTCCTTTCTTATAGATTAGTACAATAATCAATTCTTTCCATTCTTCTGTAAGAGCTTCTTTCTTGGACATGCAAAATAATTTGTAAATAAAATTATTTTACCTAAATAAAAAAAAACTGCAATTTACAGCATGAGAAAGAGACAAGATTGCTAGCTCTATATTAAAGTAGGAATGCTTAAAAATGATTCCAGTTATTTATTGGCAAGAAGACTGAATTAATTTTCAGGAATTGTATAAACACAAACAAGTAAAAATAATACAGTGAAACATCTCCTGACAACCACTCTTGTTCCTGTCCCCCCCCCCCAAATATCATTTTATTGATGCCTTTTGAATACCCATCAACATTTGCAATGAGAAAAAACATACAGCTCATCAATATCTGTTTCTTTCAATTAATAAACCCCCAACCACAGTTTTATATGGTCTTGGTTTGAATTTATAAATAGACTGGCATATCTATTTATTTCCTCGACTATAATCTGCATTAAAGCATCATCAAAAACATTTTCAATACCTCTGACATACTTCCTATTTCATTGAGAGGCCCTCCTTTATCACTAAACAAATTTAACTTTTTTTGTAATAATTTACTTTTTCCCAATCTCAATTACCAGCAATTTGTATTTTGCAGCGTTTCGAAGGTGGGTCAACCCAACTAGTTTATCTTCTGACTCACTGCTTTCTTTTCCTTCCCTTCCATCGTTTTTCTCTTGCTTATCAACCACAAAACTAACATCAACTTCTTCATCACCATCTACCTCATAAGGAAACTATCAACAATTGCATGCCAAAACCTACCTTGAAATTTCTTCCAGAGAAGTGTTTTGATGTATAAAGGCCATGTGTAAAGAAATATCTGCCATTTTTAACTGTAAGACACTAAAGTCATTTCTCTGGGAGAAATTTCAAGGTAGGTTTCGGCAAGTAATGGTTGACAGTTCCCTTGTCAGTACCACTATAACAAATTTTAGTATTTTCCAATAAAGGTATTATCTAAAATTTAGATAATTTCATCAGAACTAAGTCCATGTGACATGCTTGCTTGTGTCATATTTATATGCATTAATCTTTCAGTAGTGTGGAACAATGAAATAGAACAGCTAAATGAAAAGTATATGGAATGCAATAAATTTTATAAACTTATTAAGAACTAAAAAAAAGAAAGAGATAATGCAAGGAAAATAGCTGAACAAACAAAGCAAACAACAGATGTACAAGTTTGGAGAAAAAAAGCAACCCAAATGAAAAAAGAAATATTATCTTCAAAAAAACAATGCTTCCAGAAATTTGTTGAAAATCTGGACTACAGAAACAATAGCACAAAAGTACATAATTACATATCAACTCTAAACAACAATAGAAGAATGCAAAACAGAGAGCCATTGAAATTATTTAATAAAACCCTAACTGACGACTATAAAATTAGTGAAGCCTTCACCAAACATTTTGCTAGAAAGAATAGTAAAACTAAGACACACAAAAAAGAAGAAAAACAAATTAAACAGAACCTAAAACAAACCAAAATATAAACAAGGATAGCATATTCAACATGACATATTCAACACTGATTTCACTATACACGAATTGAAGCGCTCTATAACTAAATTAAAAAACAAAAAACAACCAGGACCTGATCATATCTTTGCAGAATTTCTTAAACATTTAGGACCTAACGCACTGACCATATGCCTTAATCTTATCAATCAAATCTGGAACACAAATGTACCCTCAACATGGAAAAAAGCTATTATAATCCCGATTTTGAAAGCAAATAAACCTGCTGACAATATATCTAGCTACCGTCCAATCTCACTAACAAGCACATTGTCTAAAACAATGGAATGAATGGTTCAAGCAAAAGACTTACATGGTACTTAGAAAAAAATAATTTAATATCACCAGCCCAAGCTGGATTTCGAACACACCACTCCACAACAGAACAGGCCCTAAAACTAAGTCAAGAAATCAAAGACTCATTAGATATACATAAAACAGTTGCAGCAGTCTTCGTGGACTTTGAAGATGCTTTTGGATCAGTTTGGAAACTAAAAATTATGGACAAAATCATGAAACTAAATATTAATGGTAACATGCTAAAATGGATCTACAGCTTTATTAATCAAAGATTCTGCGCAACAAAATGTGGTAATGTAATATCAAAAAAAAAAACAAAAAATAGGCCTCCCTCAAGGCTCAGTACTTAGCCCAACACTATTTAATATTATGATAAATGACTTACCATTAGAGTTAAGTAAAAATGAAAACATTAACTGTACACTATATGCTGATGACTTAATTTGGACAATCACACCTAAAAATCTATAACATAAACTAACCCCACAAATAAATAAAGCCATTGCCTCACTGGAACAGTGGTGCAGGGATAACTGCATGAAAATTAATACTAACAAAACCTGTTATAAGATATTTTCATTAGCACATACACTACCAGAGTTCTGCATCAAAATCAATGGTCAAAACATACAACATCAAGATTATGTTAAATATCTAGGTATATAATTTGATACAATAATGAAATTGGAATATCATGTTAAAACTACAACAGAAAAGGTGAACAAAAGATGCAACATTTTAAAGAGATTAGCAAGAACAAAATGGGGATGTTCTAGGTCTGTATTAAATAATACATATAAGGCATATATAAAACCTATATTACTATATGGAAGTGAAGCCTTGATCACCTGTAACAATAATACCCTAAACAAATTAGAAGTAACCCAGAATAATGCCTTACGACTGGTAACAGGTGCAGCCAAATCTACACCCATAACAGCAATGCAGATACTTACTGAAAATAATTCAATAGCCCATCAGATTCACAAACAGGCCTTAATACAGTATGAAAAATTAATAAGAATCCCACATGATAACTACTGGATAAACTATAAAGACAGAAAGAGAAACCTTAAAACTCAATATGGCTTCATATAGAAAGCAATCAAACTACAAAAACAGCATAACCCAAATCAAAATCCAGAAAAAACTTCTCTTACCAGTATCACCTCCGGAAGATATAGATATTGCTTTTAACACAAATTTAATCAAACATTGTTTATTTTTTATTATTTCACTCACCTCATACTTCATAACAGACCCTGGGTTTCTTCACATCTTTTGTGACATTCTCAATGCTGCGTCACGTTCACAACTGACGTCCAACGGCCGTTGGACGTCAGTTGTGAACGTGATGCAGCATTGAGAATGTCACAAAAGATGTGAAGAAACCCAGGGTCTGCTATGAATTATGAAGTATGAGGTGAGTGAAATAATAAAAAATAAACAATATTAAAAAACCTCATAGTGTTATTTCCTATCTACATAACTTAATTAATCAAACATGTTTTAAAAAGTGAAATGACCCCAGATGAACTAAAACAAATCACATTGGAAACCATTCACAGTCTACATCCTGAACCACAATGGGTACATATCTATACAGATGGATCCAGAATGGAAATAGAAGATGGAGCTGGAATTTACTCAAAACTGTTTAGCTTCTATGTTGCAGTAGGAAAAAATTACACACACTTCGATGGAGAAATTCAGGCAATAGAGTTAGCACTAACACAACTCCTCTACAGAATAAATACATTTCAGAGAGCAGTTGTACTAAGTGATTCAACATCAGCTATACAAGCTATAACAACATATAACTCTCCAATCTCCAGAAAAGTATTGGAAATAAAAAAGATCATAAGATTACTGACCAAACAAAATAAAATTATCCAGCTCCAATGGATCCCCTCTCATTGCGGGGTACATGGAAATGAAATGGCAGATCTTTTGGCAAAAAAGGGCACCAGAATTTTACAGAAAACAAATCAATCCCTGCCCTACCATTCTGCAAAAATTATAATTAAAAGAAATTTTCAGAAAGAACTGATGGAGCACTTCAAATCACAAAGTAATGAGAAACCATGGGCAGCTATCTCGCAGAATAAAAACTTAATAACTGAACAACCAAGACACGAAGCAGTAGCAACATTCAGACGACTGTTAACAGGCCATGACTATCTGGCAGCACACCTCCATAAAATTGGAATCTTCAACTCTCCAAATTGTATCCTGTGCCAAGACAATGACACTACCATGAACAAAGATCATCTAGCTAGCTGTGAGGCTCTGAAGATGTCACCTACAAGAACTCTGGCAGGACTCTATTGGGAAGCAAGAAAGCAAATGGAACACATCCAAGCTAATGGGCATTAGACTACTACTACTTAACTGCAACAAACGGACATTTATAAATGTACCCTCCCCATAGTGACAGCCTTAATATATAATTTAATATCTTGGAATGTGTTTATGTCTGTAGAAACATAGACAGAGGATCTATGAGCATTCAGGGTTACATGGACAAAATAGCACCTCTAAATCCCTAGAGATGACGACTGGAATGATGATTTTATAGGAGCTTGCATCTTGCGAGTATGTACACGGCATACTGCTGGTAAAGAAGAAATCTGTATTCGAGTTTGTACTAGGGATCCGGCTTGAAGAGTTTAGGCAATCACTTGCTTATATCGATACTAGAAAAATTCATGATAAGTTTCCGTTGAGGTGTTCACAACCATGTCAGTGCTTCAACAAGGGTCAACAAGTATTGACCTAACATTCTGCTGATGTCCCAAAAGGCCTACAGAGTTCTAAAATTACTTAAGTTGAGGAGATGGACCTACAAGGTAACTATTTTATAGTTTTTAATCATACATTATATTAACTTATTTTAGGAATTCTCACTATGAGGTATATTCATTAAAGTAGAAATTTTTATCACTCACCTCATATTGTTCTTCTTATTTGACTATAAACTAGTTTCGGAACATAGTTTCTGTTCCATCCTCAGTATCGTCACGACCGTTGTTCTGTCGTCTTGGAGAGCTGTTCTTCGCTCCTTCCATTGGCTGACTGAAAAACCTCGAAACCAGGTCATTCTCAACGGGAATTTCAAAGTTCATCAATTTCTTCTTTTCGCTCTTTTGAATGTAGATCTTTTCCCAAACAGTAAGTTCTTTTGGTTTTTCTATTTGTTTTAATAATTTAGCTTCTTTCTCGATAAGATGTTTTTCAGACCATGCATGGGCAGCCACTGCAGATTTTCTACTTCCCCTTTCTTGACATTCCTGAGATGTTCTTTCACTCTAGTTTTCAAATTTCTCTTAGTTTTTCCTATGTAGAATTTCTCACATTCTTCACATTTAATTTGATAAATCCCTGATTTGTTTTCTTCTTTAATTTTCTCATTCTTATTAGGTCTAATCAGTCTACAGATGCTGTAGTCATTTTTGGGTGCTAACCTTATGTTGAAATCTTTAAAAAATTTTTGAAACTTGTGGTGTTTTAATGGATGATATGTGAATTTTCTAAATTTTACATTTTCTTCTTTTACTTTTAGAAGAGTGCTTTGATTAATAAATTTTTGTCTTTTGAACTTGTTTATTTTCTTGAGTATCATTTTTATTGCAAAATCTTTTTTCGTGGCTACGTTGATTATGTGTTCTTTTTCTTAATTTTCTTTGTTCATTGGTATGTTCACTAATCTATGTGTCAAACTATTGAAAACAGCTTCTTTGTGAGCTATGTGATTGAAACCTGAAGCTTTTATGTAATTATCTATATGTGTCTTCTTTCTGTAAATTCCAAATTCTAATTAAGATAGAACATAAAGTTAGCACCCAAAAATTACTACAGTATCAGTAGACTGATTAGACCTAATAAGAATGAGAAAATTAAAGAAGAAAACAAATCAGGGATTTATCAAATTAAATGTGAAGAATGTGAGAAATTCTACATAGGAAAAACTAAGAGAAATTTGAAAACTAGAGTGAAAGAACATCTCAGGAATGTCAAGAAAGGGGAAGTAGAAAAATCTGCAGTGGCTGCCCATGCATGGTCTGAAAAACATCTTATTGAGGAAGAAGCTAAATTATTCAAACAAATAGAAAAACCAAAAGAACTTACTGTTTGGGAAAAGATCTACATTCAAAAGACCGAAAAGAAGAAATTGATGAACTTTGAAATTCCCGGTGAGAATGACCTGGTTTCGAGGTTTTTCAGACAGCTAATGGAAGGAGCGAAGGACAGCTCTCAAAGACAACAGAACAACGGTCGTGACGATACTGAGGATGGAACAGAAACTATGTTCCGAAACTAGTTTATAGGCAAATAAGAAGAACAATATGAGGTGAGTGATAAAAAATTCTACTTTAATACATTATATTACTTGCTTATATATACTAAGCCCAATGGAAGCTAAATTCTTGTCCTTGTGTGCCAAAAGGAGAGAACAATTATTTAAATCCTATAGCTAAGTGTAAACTAATAATACAACAATCACGCATAAAAAATAAAACATTGTCCTAATTAAATATTTAACAAACAAAACTAAAATTATAGCATTTCATGGGAAGGACCCCATACAAAGTAAAATCTGTCTCCAGAATAAAATTTTAGAGAGATCTAATCAATTTAAATATCTCGGATATTATCTCTCTATCTGGGATGAAAAGGATATCCCTGAAAAAGTTACTAGTTATAATAAAAGTTTAGGAATTATTAATCAAGTTATGAAACCATCCCTTGTACAAAAAAACACCAGATTACGTTTATATAACACTTTGGCTAGACCAATGTTGACCTATGGTAGTGAAGCATGGACACTAAAAAAACAACATGAAAGCAGAATAACAGCTTGTGAAATGAGATTCATGTGCAGAACAGCGGGTTACACCAGATGGGATCGGAAAAGGAACACCGATATCTTAAAAGAATTGAAGACTACGCCAATTTTGGAATATATTAAACAGTACCAACTAAATTGGAAACACCATCTTGAAAGAATGAGTTCAAATCGGATCCCCAAAGCTGTTTATAATTATATACCAAGAGGACGAAGATCACTGGGCCGTCCTATGAAACACTGGAGGGAAAATTTTCTATAGGATCGTAACAGGCCTTGGCCTAATACTTGGAAGGAAGAAGAAATATTTAACAATTTATTTTAAAGTTTTTTTTGACCACATGATAGCTACCGAGACACAAGTTTTTCTACACTGTCCATGACCTTGAAGAGCAGTTAACATAAGGGACAATTAGTATAATGCTGATCTTGAACAGAACTTTTATAGGAAAAATCACTATGAGGTTTAATTTAAGATTTATATTAAAATTCTTTACACCTCACCTCGAATCCAGTATTCTAATTGTACTAGTTTCAAAACCTATGTGGTTTCATCTTAAGTAATATTTTGCCTTATGTTATGTAATTCAGAAGATTTAAATTAAAATTATTTATATCTCACTCCATATTATCATCAACAACAATCACAAATTAAGCCCGTGACTTATTCCGGTCTCATAGAATCTCATTCAAAAAGTTGAATCCATCTCTTTTCGGTTTACCAACATTCCTGTCTTCTTTTGGTTTGTAATTAAGTATAATTTTTGGAATGCTATTAACTTTCATTCTTTGAACATGTTCTTTCCAGTTTTTTCTGGATTCTTTTACTTTATCTAAAAGTTTAAAAATATTTAGCACATTTCTAGTATCTTCACTTCTTTGATCTAGAAGTTTGCAGCCAGTCACACTTCTAAAAAATCTCATTTCAGCTGCTTCTACGATCTTCTCTTCTCTTTTTAATTAAAACCTAAAATTCACTACCGTACAATAGTAAGGGGACCGCCACTGCTTTATAAAACTCATATCCAGTCTTCTAATTATACTGGTTTCATCTTCAGTCAAAATATTACTGAAGATGAAACCACATATGTTTTGAACCTGTATAATTATGTGGTTTCATTTTCAGTAATATTTTGACTGATGTTATGTCCAGGAGAACTGAATAACATAACATCAGTTGAAATATTACATCATTTTCAGTAATATTTTGACTGATGTTATGTCCTTTAGGAGAACTGAATGACATAACATCAGTTGAAATATTACTGAAGTTCATCTTCAGTCAAAATATTACTGAAGATGAAACCACATATGTTTTGAACCTGTATAATTATGTGGTTTCATTTTCAGTAATATTTTGACTGATGTTATGTCCAGGAGAACTGAATAACATAACAACAGTTGAAATATTACATCATTTTCAGTAATATTTTGACTGATGTTATGTCCTTTAGGAGAACTGAATGACATAACATCAGTTGAAATATTACTGAAGATGTTACCACATAGGTTTTGAAACCGGTATAATTAGAAGACTTGATATAAGGTGAGGTATAAAAAAATTTTAATTTAAATCTTAAATTTTAAACCATAATACTAATCACTATGGCAGGAGCATCCTAGCATTCTACATTTATAGTTCAAATGTCAAACTTGTATTCTCTCTAAGAAGACAACTTTTTGAGGAAATTTTTGTTAATCGGCTTAAAGAGGTTTCACTGTATCACCCTCCTCTGTCTAAATTTCAATCTGGGCCAATCACACTAAATCAGATGTCACAAATATTTTTTGTAACAAATTCCAAATTATAGTTTTATAAATTTTGGATGGTATAATCTATATACCTTGTACAGTTCCTCCAGATGTAGCAATTGATAAACAAGTTGCATTTTCTATTGTGTTTGTTCCTGAGTCATCAAAATCTCTGAGAGTCAAACTATTAATGGCATCTATTTTAATAGCATTGTCTTCTGCTACAATTGATTTTTCTACTGTGTTTATACCATTTACATCAAAATCATCTTCTGTTAACATGTCACCAGATGGTAAATTCAAATTGTTATTTGTTAAATTTAAAGAATCACTAAAAAGACTGCAAATTGAGTGTATGTCTGATACTTTATCATCAATTGTATTGTCAACTTTATTTTTAGACCCAATATGCAACTTTGTCAAATCTTCATTTGATAAACATATTTCTTCATCTATTACTGACTGAGAATTCTGTGATTTGTTCAAATCTTTAATTGATATGTCACAAATTCCAGCTTCTGATATATCATCTACCACTGGCAGAAAATTCTGTGATTTCTTCGTATCTTCATATGATGTGCCAGTAACATCAACATTTAATATATCTATTGAAAGAACATTATGTGATTTCTCCAATTTTTTATTTAATAAATCATTAACATCAACATTTGATATACTGTCATCTATTACTGTAAAGGCATTTTGCTCCTTTGTCATATCCTTGTTTGCAATATTAAAAATATCATTTGATGCATTTGTATCCGTTATTGACAGAGCTCTAAATGATTCGTTCATTTCCTCAGTTGATATGTGATACCTAGAATTATCTGCCTTATCTTCAGTGTCAATGTTATCATTTCCAATTTTTAAGTCAGTATTTTCTTCTGTTTCACTACTCCTACTATATGTATATGATTTCCCATCATTCTGATTTCCTAGCATCTCTATGGTTACATTACTACAAATATTCTGCAATATATCTGAATTATATATATCACTACTCGAATCTACAGACTTAATATCTGAAGAAGAACTTTGTTTAATTTTTCCTCTGAAAATAGAATCTTCCTTAAGGATTTTTTCAACTATACTTTCAGATCGAATGCAATAATTGCCAGATCTAGTGTGTTCATCATCAGAGCATGGACTTGTACTATTACATTTCTGTTTTTCATTTTGCTTTAATGTAATTGTAGTTTCTTTATTCTTTATCCCTGAATTGACTGCAGAAGCAGCCTCAATAGCTTGAACTTCTTTAAGTCTTTGAGATGAAAAATCTATTTTTTTCATACTTCTTACTGATCGAAGATCATACCTTCTATTATATGTTTCACGAACATCTTGTATATCATAATTTATAACATTTTCATCTGTTTTTTTACCCGAAGATCATAGTGTCTATTAAAAGCACTCTGTGCTTTTGTCTTTTTACAAGAATCTTCTACTCTTTTTTTTAAATTAACTGCATCATTGTGAAGATCCAAACAAACCTCTCTAGTATTAAACTTCTCATCTAGTATTTGTGAAGTTCTCATTTTGTTATTAGAGGAATTTGATTTCATACGTAAATTGTAATGACATGAAGAAATCTCATTCTTCTTTGAATTATAATTATGTTGTGTACATGAATTACCAATTAATTCCTGTGTTGTAGCAGATTTTTTTGAAGATTTTAAACTGATCTTTGAAATTTTTAAAGTTGAATGAACCTTATTTTTTTCACATGAAAGAGACTTGCTCTGTGAACAAAAACCATTGTTACGTGTACCATAAAATTCTCGATCAGATTCTGAATCTGTAAAATATGTTTTACCTCTTTTCATTTCATACTTGTATTTAGTTTTTATAGAAGTTGATTGTCGTTTTTCTATTTCATATAAATTATTCTTTGGACAAAGATTATAATGGCTTGTATGAAGACTTACTGATGATGTTTCAGATAATGCTGTCAATGATCCCAAATCACTATCTCTTTCTAATCTCCAAGTGCTTCTCTCTGAAAAAAATTTACTAGATTTTGAATCTCTTACTTTTGAACGAAGATTATATGAATTAGATATGTCAGGAATTATTGATGATATTTCAGATAATGTGGTCAAAGATTCCAAATCACTATCTCTTTGTAATCTCAAAGTTTTTTTCTTTGCAAATTTTCCAGTTAGGGAAGAATTGCCCACTTTTGGACGAAGATTATAATGTTTACATACATAAGGATTTATTGATGATATTCCAGATAATGATTCCATATCACTATCTCTTTTTAAGCTCTGAGTGTTTCTTCTTGCAACATTTCTAGTTATGGGAGAATCTATTCTTGATTCTGAACTGTTCATTTTTGAACAAAGATTATGTTTAGTTGTATCAGAATTTCTTGAAGATATTTCAGATAATGATTCTAGATCGCTATCTCTTCTTAAATTTTGAGATTTGTTTACAAGATTTCCAGCCATGGGAGAATCCAAACTATTTATATTTGGTTGAATATTATGTCGCTTAGATTTATGAGGACTTACTGATATTTCAGATAATGCTGTCAATGATTCTAAATCACTCTCTCTATTTAAGCTCAATAATTCTCTTTTTACAATTCTCCCAGTTATGGGAGAATGTACTCTCAATTTTAAATTATTTATCTTTGGATGAAGATTATACTGCTTAGGCATTCCAGAGCTTATTGATATTTCAGGTAATGTTTTCACTAATTCCAAAGCACTGCCTTTTCTTAAACTCAGGGTTTGACTTTCAGAAAGTTTCCTTGTTCTGGAAGAATCATTCCTCAATTCTAACTGCTACGTAAATTATATCAATTATGAGATGCTCTTGGACGTAATCTGTAACGTAAATGCATTTCTGCATATAGGCCTTTACATTTATCCTTCTGTTTTACATATATCTTACTATCTACTATTTGTTTACCAAAAGTGAGTAATGATTCTGAATGATCATTAAGTGCTTTAAGATTGTAATTACTACAAGAAGCATTGTCACTAGTACATTCAGTATCATTAAGAGCCATATTTAACTTGGCCACATCAAAATTACATGCTAATAATTGTTTATCTAATTTATTAGTTTCACCATTATTCAGCACATCAGAATCTATGCCCAGCTGTTTTGTATTAAATTTTAATTCATCATTTATTTTAATATCAATTCTGTAAGGAACAAAAAGTGAAATGGTAGCATCAAATCCATGTGATTCTTACAAATTGATTTCTTTATTTTCTGCAATATTTAAACATTTTAACTTTTTTTGTTTCAACTTTCTCCGTTTCACTTTTATTCTTTATGCACGTTTCTTCTTTTAAATAATCATTTTCAATTGAAATAAAATTATTTTGGAACTCCTAATGATAACACACTAATCAAGCTGCAACAATGAACACTGCTATATTCAAAATAAAATCTGTTTTGAGACAAATTAACAATCAAGAACTTGGTAATTTAAATTCAAATAATCTAATATTTATTTCATATTTATTTGTTGGCATAAATATTCGAATTTTTAAAAATGAAAACTAAAATCAAAATAAGTACAATAGCATTCCTTAAACAAATTATAATAGCATACTTAGTGTCAACCAATGACTATGAATTATAAATTTACAATTGAATAATACAAGTCTTTAAATTGCATAAATATCTATTATTTTTATGCATTTGATATTCAAAACAAAATTCAGGGGGAATATTTTGCAATGAAGTGGGTTTTTATTAATTTCTCTTAATATTATTGTAGTATAGGTTATTGAGGTTATGTTTTACATAAGGTAAAGGTGTTTCATATATGAGCCTAAGTAAAAATAATAAATAAATAAAATATATGGTCTAATTTAGTAAACAGGCACGCACGCACACACACACACAGTCTAATAAAAACAAATTATTGCCTTTGCTACATTTTTACAAAAATCACAATCTACATTTTGGTTATGTTAAATTCACATAGAATTTTAAATTAAATGTAAAAGTTAAAACACAATTATCTGATGATTTATAATAAAGCAGAAAGATGGTTTGATAAAATTGATAAGGTCACTGGCTTAGAAATTTAAGAAAATAATTTGGGACAGGCAGAATAGTAAATCTACTTGAAGAGCATAAAAAGATTGACTAAAATTATAGCTGTCACATATGCTAAGAATATTTAGCAATTAATAAATGTTTTATATTCATATTTTTCTAACTGCTAATGGTCAAATTGTGACTTCTACTTATCTAAACACAAATATTAAAGAAAAAAAAAAGATTGACAAATTTCAATAATTTTTACATACCTTTTCTAGCATCATTAGTCTTGGCTCCATCTTTTTCACCAGCGCCCTGCACAAAAGCACATTAACAATTAATCTACTTGCCACATTATGAGTCCTGACTTCAGTACCCAATGACTCAGAAATTTTCTAACAAGCAGTAATGATGTACCATAAATTGAGGTAACTCCGATCATGGCTGGCAAAACTGATCACATGACAAACAGCTGGAGTTACAAATATGCAAACTGTCACATTGTATGTGTGTTTTATTTACGAATAACAAACAGAATAACATTAAGAACTGAAAAATTGACACTCGCATCATAATTTGTAGAATTCTTCAGAACAACATTTCAGAATGTTTGTCTTCTATTGTCAACTCGTTCTGACTATTGAATTGGTGGTTGGTTGGTGATCTTGTGGGTTGCTAACAAGAATGAAAAGATTAACAAAGGCAACAAATCGTGGATTTGCCATATAGAATGCCAGAATAATGAAAAAATATAGGTAAAACACAAAAAGAAACTTGAATATTGAAATAAAAGAACACTTCAGAAATGTAAAGAGAGGGAAGAAGAAGCAAACTACAACTGCCAGCTCATCAGTCAGAACAAACTGGGGATAGAAGGCAACCCTTCTGAAACACGGTTCTCAAGAATTCTACAAATTATGAGGTGGAGTAACAATTTTCCGATTCTTAATGTTTATTAAAAAGCTCATAGTATTACTTCCTATAAATATTATATTAACAAACGGGATCCTCCAGCTAAGTGTGTATTTTAATTTCAACCCCTTATAACATTTATATCTTAAGAGTCGTTTGTTGTGTAATTGTATTTTTTTTATTCAATGCCCCAGGTTGTCATTTCGACATTTGTGGTGTTCTCTCCTGGAATTGGCTTAATTGTAACCCACTTCTGAAGTTGGGGTGCCTAGAAGGTGGAGTTACGTTACTCCGATGATATGATGGGTGATAACTGATAATGAAGCATCAAGAGAATTATTAACCTAAATTCCAGACCATGGGCAACCACAGTAAGGAAAAATTCCTATGGTTTGACCGGGAATCGAACCTGGAACCTCATGAACAGTAGTCAGAAACGCTTACCACTAACCCATGAGGCTGATCGTAAGCTTGCCTAAAATTTTCTTGTAATAAATAATAGTTTAAAAAAACTAAAACAACACGCTTTATTAGAAAACCGAACTAAAAAATAATTTTAATTTCCAACAAGCTTGGGATAAAATTAAAGTGGTCAACAAAAAAATAATAATTCTACCATCAAAAGCATGGGGTGCTTTTTATGATTTTTACATTTTCTTCTTACAGACTTTACTTTTACCAACATCTGTTTATTATCAAATATATTAATTGATATAGAGCACCCCACGTTTTTGATGGTAAAATTATATTTTTGTAGATAACTCTAGTTTTATTCGCGTTGAAAGATTCCGTTACGTAGATAGATACAGGTCAAGCTAATATATAGCATGTAATAAATAATAGTTTAAAAAAGCTAAAACAACATGCTTTATTAGATAACCGAACTAAAAAATGAAAAAAAAATTAATTTCCAACACGTTTGGGATAAAATTAAAGTGGTCAACAAAAAAATCATGTCCAACACATCTAGAATAAAACTAGAGTTATATACACAAAAAAATATAATTTTACCATCAAAGGCGTGGGGTGCTCTATATCAATTAATATATTTTATAATAAACAGATATTGGTTAAAGTAAAGTCTCTAAGAAGAAAACATAAAAACCATGAAAAGCGCCCCACACTTTTGATGGTAAAATTATTTTTTTTGTTTATATAACTCTAGTTTTATTCTAGATGTTGGACATGATTTTTTTGTTGACCACTTTAATTTTATTCCAAGCGTGTTGGAAATTAAAATTATTTTTCATTTTTTAGTTCAGTTTTTAATAAAGCGTGTTGTTTTTACTTTTTTAAACTATTATTTATTTTTTAGTTTTAATATTTTACAGAATAAGATAAAAATGTAAATATCTTTAAATACGATACTATTGTAGTATGAGCTAAAAGTAATACTCTACTAAAAAAAAATCCTCCGGGCCAGATTTGAACCAGCGACCTATGGATTACTGAAATTATATATCACTACAGTCCACCACTCTACCAACTGACCTCTTACAACAATTGAATAAGGAGTTGATAAGTCCGCAACCTATTATACCAGTTTTTATTATTTTGATTTTCAGCTGATTCTGGCCAGGATTTTGGAAACATTTATGAAATTATGATGATCATGACGAAGATTTTCGGGCTGTAGGCCATGGTCGTGAGGCTTGTAGTTCCCCGACGTTTCGCCAAAGACTGCGTCTGGCATCCTCAAGGGTTGTCTTGAGACTGGCATTTCTGTCCACTGTCTGTCCTATTTATACATTCACCGTGATGTGTACGTAAGTTATATCTGCCTTCTGATTGGTCAGTGTTAGGGACTTCCATTGCTCCAATGAGATTGCTGTTTGATGGTCTAGTCGACTGTACGTTATATCTGCCTTCTGATTGGTCAACGGTAGGGACTTCCATTGTTCCAATGAGATTGCTGTTTGATAGTCTAGTTGACTGTACTTGTAGAGGTTTACATTTTGCATTTTTTAGAACCGGTATCCATACTTTGTTAACTTTTAATGATTCTTCTTTTCTATTGAAACTGTCTTTATGTTTGAACGTATAAATAGGACATACAGTGGACAGAAATGCCAGTCTCAAGACAACCCTTGAGGATGCAAGACGCAGTCTTTGGCGAATCGTCGGGGAACTACAAGTCTCACGACCATGGCCTACAGCCCGAAAATCTTCATCATGATCTTCATAGCAACTTCGGCCGTGAAAGTCTATGTGAATACATTAATCACCTCTACAGGGAGGAAATACACAGATATATACGACGATTTGAGAATCTGCGCAAGAATAAGGCACGACTGCTTTTGTCCCTTACATTTCTTCTACGTCACAGAGGTAACAAGACGATCCCTAAATTCATCGGGATAAAAAGAACACTAATATCTGCACAAGCGCAAAGGATTTACCAACACACTGAGATGTCATTATTAAGAGAACACATTCACACAACTGGCAAGAACCTCGCCAACACAGACACCGAACTTCTAGACCTTCACCTTCTACTCAGCAACAGACTGCCGGAAAAAGAATGGAACAAAATAGATGGGATCACCTATCAGTCCATGGTATCAACGTGGGAACCAATACACAGAAGAAAAAATTTGAGTCTACGGCCAAACAAAAGCCCATCACAAAATTAGACAACACACGCACCATAGTAAATATCAGCAACCGTCAACTTTCAGAGGCAGAAACTTCACTTCTTACTAAAGGGGGCAATTTCGCAGTTACACCTTCAACTATACCTGTCGAAGAAATAATTTCTAAAGTCGAATCTGCTATAGGAGTGTTACCAGTGGAAAAGGCCGAAACAATCCGCAATTGAAGTCTCTCGCATTCTAAGAAAAGCTCCGAAACAGAAACACAATCTCTCCACCGAAGAAAGGAAGGCTATTAGAACCTTAAAAACGGATGAAACAATTATTATTCTACCGGCTGACAAAGGAAATTCTACAGTTATTATCGACACATAAGAATACAACCAAAAAATCACCGAGTTACTCGATCCTGGTAACTACCGTAAGCTGTCAGACGACCCAACTAAATGGATACTACGGGAAACTAACAAATTAATAAAGGCCTCCTCGCTTCCTGACGACATGAAGAAAGAACTTCAGAAGAACGAAGCCCAGCCACCAAGACTATACGGATTGCCTAAAATTCATAAGGAAAATACACCCTTAAGACCGATCGTCAGCCAAATAATCACCTACTTACAACCTGGCTAGATATCTCTCTACTTTATTGAAACCATATACTAACAACAGTGACACTTATGTCAAAGACTCGATGCACTTCTTAGAAAAACTAAAAGAGATAACATTGCAACTGGAAGATATAATGGTGAGTTTCGACGTGATCTCACTATTCACCAAAGTTCCAATAAATGAGACTATTCACCTCATTGCTGCCACGTTTCCTCAAGACATCACAAAACTTTTCGAACACTGCTTAACCACCAGCTATTTTCTATTCAACAACGACTTCTACGAGCAAACAGATGGAGTAGCTATGGGCAGTCCCTTGAGCCCAGTAGTTGCCAATTTCTTCATGGAAAACTTTGAGCAAACATGCTTAGATACGACACCTCTCAAACCCAAGATATGGCTTCGCTATGTAGACGACACCTTTGTAATCTGGAACCACGGGGAAGAGAAATTAGACGAATTTCTGACACACATCAACAACATAAACTCCAGTATACAATTCACCATAGAAAAAGAAACAGATAACAGCATAGCATTCCTAGACATCCTGATCAAAAGGGAAGAAGACAGCAACATTTACCACACTATCTACAGAAAACCTACCCACACGGACAGGTATCTTCATAAAACCTCGAATCATCACCCTAAACAAAAATTTGGAATCATCAAATCATTGACAGATCGAGCCAAAAAACTTTGTCATCCTGATTTATTAAAAACGGAACTTCAACACCTCCAGACGGTATTCACAGCCAATGGATACACCAGGAAAGAAATCAACCGAGCCAATCATCCCAGACGATACAACAGCAACAGCAGCAAGGAATCAGAGGAAAAAACTTCAACCAGGGCATTTTTACCGTTCATTAAGAATGTAACGGACCGCATTGGAAAACTACTAAGGAAAGAAGACATAAAGACAGTATACAGGCCTACCAAGAAAATCAAGAATCTTCTCAGACCTATAAAGGATCAACTCCATCCTCATCAGACAGCAGGCATATACAGGATACCATGCAGTTGTGGAAAAGTGTATATAGGCACCACTAAACGCACCATCGCAACCAGACTTAAGGAGCATGAAAGATACAGTCGTCTTAAACAAATGGATAAGTCGGCAGTAGCAGAACACTCTTTACTTGATGGCCACAGAGTACAATACCAGAATACAGACATATTATCTAACTGCACACACTATTTTACCCGTCTACAACGAGAAGCCATCGAAATATTCAAACATAAAAACAGTTTCAACAGAAAAGAAGAATCATTAAAAATCAACAAAGTATGGATACTGGTTCTAAAAAACGCAAAATGTAAACCTCTACAAGCACAGTCGACTAGACTATCAAACAGCAATCTCAGTGGAACAATGGAAGTCCCTACCGCTGACCAATCAGAAGGCAGATATAACGTACAGTCGACTAGACCATCAAACAGCAATCTCATTGGAGCAATGGAAGTCCCTAACACTGACCAATCAGAAGGCAGATATAACTTACGTACACATCGCGGTGAACGTATAAATAGGACAGACAGTGGACAGAAATGCCAGTCTCAAGATAACCCTTGAGGATGCCAGACGCAGTCTTTGGTGAAACGTCGGGGAACTACAAGCCTCACAACCACGGCCTACAGCCCGAAAATCTATCTATGTAATGGAATCTTTGAACGCGATTTTCACCCACTTAAAATCATTGAATCGACTTGAAACTTTGTATACTTGTAAAGGACCCGTGACAATACAATAATTTAATTTTTTCTCTAAAATCCTGGCCAGAATCATCAGAAAATAAAAAAAAAAGTGTCTTTGTATCTATGTAACGGAATCTTTGAACACGATTTTCACCCACTTAGAAAATTGGATTGACTTGAAACTTTGTATACTTGTAAAGGACCCGTGACAATACAATAATTTCATATTTATTTTCTAAAATCCTAGCCAGAATCATCAGAAAATAAAAAAAAAGTGTCTTTGTATCTATGTAATGGAATCTTTGAACACTATTTTCACCCACTTAGAAACACTGGATCGACTTGAAACATTGTATACTTGTAAAGGACCCGTGACAATACAATATTTTCATATTTTTTTCTAAAATCCTGGCTAGAATCGTCAGAAAATCAAAAAAAGTGTTTTTGTATCTACATAAGAGAATCATTGAACACGATTTTCACCCATTTAGAAACATTGGATCGACTTGAAACTTTGTATACTTATAAAGGACCAATGACAATACAATAATTTCATAAATGTTTTAAAAAATCCTGGCCAGAATCATCAGAAAATAAAAACCGGTACAATAGGTTGCGGACTTATCAACTTTTTAGTCAATCATTGTAAGAGCTCAGTTGGTAGAGCGGTAAACTGTAGTGGTATATAATTTCAGTCATCCATAGGTCGCTGGTTCAAATCCGGCTTGGAGGATTTTTTTTCGAAGAGTATTACTATTAGCTCATACTACAATAGTATCGAATTTAAAGATATTTACATTTTTATCTTATTCTGTAAAATATTAAAACTAAAAAATAAATAATAGTTTTAAAAAACTAAAACAACACGCTTTATTAGAAAACTGAACTAAAAAAAATAAACTAGAGTTATCAACAAAAAGAAAATAATTTTACCATCAAAAGCATGGGGTGCTTTTTATGATGTTTACATTTTCTTCTTAGAGACTTTACTTTTACCAATATCTGTTTATTATCAAATATATTAATTGATGTAGAGCACCCCACGCTTTTGATGGTAAAATTATTTTCTTTTTGTTGATAACTCTAGTTTTATTCTATATGTGTTGGAGATGATTTTTTTGTTGACCACTTTAATTTTATCCCAAGCATGTTGGAAATGAAAATTATTTTTCATTTTTTTAGTTCGGTTTTCTAATAAAGTGTGTTATTTTAGTTTTTTAAAACTATTATTTATTTGATTTTCTGATGATTCTGGCCAGGATTATAGAAAACAATTATGAAATTACTGTATTGTCATTGGTCCTTTACAAGTATACAAAGTTTCAAGTCGATCCAATGATTTTAAGTGGGTGAAAATCGCGTTGAAAGTTCCATTAGATAGATAGATACAGGTCAAGCTAATATAAAGCATGTAAAAGGAATTATACTTTGCATATAAAGTAAGTAATCATTTATAATTATTCCTCAATTCATTATTTAATTATATACAATAAATGTCTCCACCGCTGTGGTCTCGAGGTAGCATGCTGCCTTATCACGCAGCGGGCCCGGGTTCAATTCCAGTATTTCTGGGTGAGGCTTTTATCGGGCTTTTTCCTTGCCTCTAAGACAAATGTCAGGAAAACTTTAAGGCCCAAACAGTCCCCAAAATCATATGGACATCGCAATCATCATCATTCATATTCATCTTAGATTAAGCTTAGGATTAGGGGCTCTCCTGGCGCACCACTATCATCATCATCATCCATCATATCATTGGGCAACGTAACACTGCCTTCCAGGTGCCCCAACTTCAGAAGTGGGTTACAATTATGTCATTGCCAGGAAAGAACACCAGAAATGTCTGAGGACAAAAACTGGGGGCATTAAAAAATAAATGATTTCTCTCTTATTTTTGTAATATTGCCTGAAATAAAAATATAAATTTTACAGGAATGAATCTAACAGTGAGGAATTATAACTCAATTCAGTTTATATGGAGAATGCAATTAAAGTTGTTATGACTGGCAAATTAAATACTGGTATGTGACAAGCATCTGAACAATATGTTGTACTATATACTGCCCTTAATGACAAAATAAAGTAAAAAAAAACACAAGCATAAAATGGGAGGCCAAACAGCTCTGTAAGAAAAAAGTTGGATGAAAGCCTACTTCACTGTGCTAAATAGGAGTTCTCTTTAAGAAATAAATATATACAAAATGAACTTCAAAACTACCTAAACCAGAAGAAAATAGAAAAAAAAAATAATTATCCAAGCAGTGCTTGGATTTAAGTCTTTTGTCAAAGAACAAAGAGAACTATCAGAAAGATTGACTGAAAATGTAAAATCCTTAAAATCAGTTGTTACTAGTCACTGAACATGAATATTTTACAAACTTAAAACAATCTATAAATGAGTTCCTCCAAACCATGTCATCAATTACAATAAAACAAATTTCAGAGATCACCTGGTCTGGTATAGATAATTGCCAAACAAGATGTCGAACACCCTGAAAGAATAAATTACACATCTAAATCTAGCACAACTGTCATTATCTCAACATCTGTAAATGGTACCAGCACCTTTGCTCAATATGTAGTTTAAAAGGCCAAACATCTAAATAACCTATGGTTAGAGGATGGCATATAAGTGAATTTCATGGTAAATGACATAACAAATGCAACACAATAAAATAACATTTTAATTTAATTAAAATTACAGTGGGAGGAAATACTACGAGGTATTTACATTAATGAATGAGTTGGAGAAAATGCTTTAACATCTCACCTCATAAAGTTGTGTGTCTTCACGATACCAGTTTCAAAAGTTTAGTATTACTTCCATCTTCAGTCAAATTCTAACTAGTATCGTGAAGACACGCAACTTTATGAGGTGAGATGTTAAAGTATTTTTTCCAACTCGTTCATTAACATTTTAATTATTTTTAGTTGTGCCTGCAATATTGTATGGCTCAGAAATATGGACTCTGAATAAACAGACAATTAACACTTACAGCCTGGCCGTGGTAGTGCTACCACAGCATTTTAAATCCTCTTCTGACCGAACATGGTATTGCTACCATTATCATCACGTGCAGTTCAGTATAGTAGTTATTACTTTAATATGGATTAAGTTATGCTGGAATCCTTTAATCTATATAAGACTTAACTGAATGTAGTTCCCATCACCTTTTAGAATGAGGGTGGGAAAGTAAATATTAGTTGCTCTGTTGGGGCCCCTGTACGAAGATCGTAGAGCCTATTTATGATTCAGATTCGGATAGATTTGAATTGTAAGAACTCAGAGACTTTGAAGAGAACAGTACCACAAGTGAGACTACTGAAACAACAGAAGTTCCAGAACCCACTCAGTCTCCACAAACACAGAAAAAAAAAAAAAAAGAGGACAAAAGCCACCTCGTTTTCAAGGTAGTGATAAATTAGGTTGGAGATATGACATACAGACACCTGAAAAACCTCAATTTTCAGACCAGTGTGGTATATATATAGAGCTTTAGATCTTACCGCAGAAAGTATAGCTCTTGATTATTTTAGTTTATTTTTTAGTGAACAAATTTTAGAAAATATAGCTTCATAAACAAATAATTGTGTAATGGTTCCATTGATGAAAAAATCAACTTACAATTTGTGGAAAGAAGTAACTGTGCAAGATTTAAGTTATTTTTTGCTATAATTATTCATGTGAGTCTGATTAGAAAGCCCCCAACTCTGAGACTACTGAACTACTACACCTATCCTGCAGATACTTACATTTTTACACTTAAATAATAATGAAACCTGCATACCCAAAGGTTAATCTGGATATGATCCTACCCACAAAGTAAAATCAATTTTAAATTTACTTACATCAACATTTAATGAAGTCCATAACCCAGGATCGGAACTCAAGTTGATGAAGCTATCTGTGCTTTTAAAAAAAAGAGTATTTTTTTCATGTGTATGTGAAAGGGATGCCTCATAAATATGGCATGAAAATTTACAAACTGTGTGATGCAAATACTGGATTTGTGTGCTATTTGGAAGTGCACACTGGTGCACATGACAGTGAGGAAGACTACAACAGTTCATTCAGAATGGTGTGAACCCATGAAAAATGTGGCATACTGTTTTCATGGATAGATTTTTCACAAGTCCATGTGATCATTTATAGATTTGCAGATAAAGATAATGGGGACTGTGATACCAAATAGAAGAGAAATGCCTAAACAGCATTTTGCTAAAAAATCTTCTTCTTAAACTTAATTTGTAGGATTTTCATCCTGTTTATTTCCAAAATCACTCCTCGGAGGAAGACTTATTGGATGTGCATTCACTGTCTATCCATCTCTTGGCTGGTCTTCCTCTTGTTCTTCTCCCATCCATTGGTCTATCTTCTTTAACTCTTTTTGCAAGCCGGTTTTCTTCCATTCTTTCTATATGACCCTTCGAAAATTTTCGTCTATCTATAATAAATTTGGTTATGTCTTGAATATGGCTGCTAAAAACATCAAGGGAGAAAAACTTGTGGCACAAAGAGGAAATTATTGACAATAAAATGGCATGACACTCATGATGTTTATGTGCTCATATCAGCTCATGATGTTAGAGGGCTAGGGGGGGAATATCAGAAATGCAAACCAACTGTAGTTGTCAACTATAATAAATTCAAGAATGGAGTCGACAAATCTAAATGAAATGCTATCTTAAATTTGTTTCTAAAGAAAGTCAGTAAAACGGTGGAAAAAATTATTTTTCCATTTATTTGACCTTGCTCTTGTCAATGCATATTGCCTTATGCCTAAACATGATAATAATAAAATTTCCCTAAATGTGTTCCTGCAAAAAGTTGCAGAGGGTCTTGTAGCTATTGTTGGCATACTTGTGACTGAACAATCTAGGAAGAGTTCTGCAGGAACCATTTTCCTTACAGAGTCCCTGCTACAAATAGCAAAGCTGAGGGAACATCACAAAGGAGATGCAAAGTTTGCACTGATATAACGAGGAAAGACAAGACGGGCAAATCATCAGTTTCATGCACGACCAGTTACTGCAAGGCATGTGATGTGGGGTTATGCTTGGGTGAATGCTTTGAGAAATATCACACAAAACTGAACTACTGTGAATGAGAGATAGATGGCATGCGTAAATAAGTGTACGTACATATTTAGCAATAATACAATAGTTATGTATTGTACAGTGTATAGTGATATTCAGGCTCCTCGGTAAAAATCATAAGTAAATAAACTTTCTATAACATAATATTAAATACATAATAACCCACTTTAAAAATTACAGTGTTCTATTTCCAAAATTAATATAGAAAATTTTTCTCCTGAGCACAACTATGAGCAATTTAAAACTTAAAACCCTGCCAGCAGAGGGGTAGCAGGACATTTAAATAACCCCGGTTAAAAGAATACAAGCCACAGAAATGAAATATTTACGATTTGTGGCAGGATATACTTTAATGGATAAAAAACGAAGTGAAGACATTCATAAAGAACTACAAATATTCAGTCTGACAGATAAAATAGAAGAGTATAGGAGAAAATGGTATGAAATATGTTTGCAGAATGGATACCAAAGATTGCCTTGGAAAAGTCGGGACTATCAACTGAGAAGAGGAAAAAGAGATCAGGGACGCCAACAAAAGAGATGGACACAGCAGTTACGATATTTGGAGCTGGAACAAACAACCAATAAGGTTTAATCCTTGTAAGAAGAAGAATAAAAATTACTTTTAGCCTTCAGATGATAGCATACTACTTTTTTCTCTTCAAAACATTTATATATATAGGTTCCAAACTCTTTAAATATAATATGGAGTTTCTATCTTTAATAACACTGATCGATAAAATCAAACTTTTTTAAATAATCAGAAATAAAAATGTGCATCTCTAGATCAGTTTATCATGTTGATTTAAAAAATGCTTTTCATTTTTTTTCTACCACATACAGTTTTTACTGTATAGTATATTGTATGTTATTGCAGCAGTTATATTGATATCTGTAAAACTAAGATCTAAAATGTAATGAAATGATAAATAAACATATCTTCTGTGATTAAAATGATATTGACATTCTCTTTCTCCAGTACATGGCTTCTGGAACATCCAGCAGTGATCTACTTATGTAATCGTTTCAGAAATCCTGGTAACTTTGCACCATGATCTTCATGTCCTGGTGAAAACATTCCCCTTGCTCATCACTTCACAAAGGTTTTTTTGGGAAGAATTCTAGATGGGAATGCAGTATATAAACTTTTAATGATATATGACACCCAAGTTCATTATATGATTGAAGAAGTTTGCTGATACCATTCTTGAAAACAGGAACTTCCCTTCATACCTAAGAAATTGCTACAACACCTTTTGAAATTTTTCCAAGCTGCTTGTTATCTGTCAGAGTATTAAAGAAAGCTTCATCTTTAAAGATTTCTAGAATCTGAGGTTTAATAAAGACACCTTCCTTTAATTTTATTTCACTCAGCCCGAGGAAATTTGTCTCTCAGAAATCCTAGAGACTTTGTCTTCCCTATCGATTTTACTATGCACTTTATCAATCCCAATTTTGTACATAGAGGAGGAAGAAACAGCTGCTTGGGATTCACAAGTGGTGGAATTTAAAAGAATGATCTCCTGGATCTGGTTCATAAATCTTCCAGTCATATTTAATATAATGCTGATCTGTATTGCGGTTATCCCAATGGCATATGAAACAGCAAAACCTTGTGAAGCCAGCATGCATGCCCATTGACATGTCAATAACCTTGATATCTACACAGATATTCCACTGGTAACGATCATAACTAAGTGCTTCCAGTAGCATTTTCATGTTGTCATATGTTTCCATGAGATGCATAGAATGGACAAAAGGAATGGATGGTTTCAAATTACCATTATGGAAAAGTACAACCTTTAGACTTAGCTGTGATGAGTCAATAATTGTTAAGTCTCCAATCTGATGCTGTTCTCTGAATAAGGCATTAATATTATGACAATAAACCATTGGACAAAAAAGTTTTTAAGTATTTCCTTACACAGAAATTACATAATTTAACATGCTCCTTTCTTTCAGTCTAGCAAGAAGTTTTACTTTAACTTTTTGTAAAGAAAGATCTTAATTAAATCAGTGCCTTCACATTGATTAAAAAGTTTTGGGTCTAAATTTTTTCTCAGGGGATATTATTGATCATCATCTAAACACTGACCAAGTAAGGAACAATCATTATCACATTATAGCTCTTCGAGTACCAAAGGAGGAATAGGAACTGATGAAATGTCATTATGTGAGATTGGTTTTCTTGCAGAGCCTAAGTTTGGATAAACAATTATGATTTCTTTGTAAAGAAACTGCAATATTGACAGCAAAAATTACAATCATCAAAGTGATTTTATTATTCTCACCACGCCATGGGAATAGCAAAAGGCAATGACATTTTTCTCCTTTTGACAAAGTCAAGAAATTCATTTGAATATGACATGGGCCTATATATTACATGTAGTGCCCAGACTTTGTCCTTCTGGTCTCCCAATGACATATAACAGATAATACAAATGCCTAAGGTCTGATGTAAAAGTACGCCCTTGAGACTTTGGTGCGAATGAACTATAACATGGCAGAAACTATTTGGATTATTCTTGCAATTATGAGGCATTATGAACACATCATAAAACCACAACATATATTTTACCAATCTCCCAAATAAAATATACACTTCATTAACAATTTGCTTTTTGTCCCATCTGTTTTATAAATAATATAACAAATTTTTAACAATTATGTAGATAAAGCATTGTATCTGTTTGTAAGAATCTTATATTCTGAAATGATTTATACCATCTTCACATGGATGTGTCTGCCATATCCTCTAATTATCTAAAAAAAATTATGTGGTAGGGAAAAACTAATTACATATTTGAAATTAGCACATCAATTTTAATAAATTTTTATTTATGATGACTTTATGTTGTTGACCAGTGTAATTGTAAAATTAATATAAAATTATGGAATTGTACTTAAAACATATGCTTTTATTTTGGTAACTGACATAATTGTAGAATTATATCATGTTTTACAGAATGAGAGCAAATAATAATCTCTGTAAATTTTTTAATTTTATTTCAATAAGCAATTGTGAATGTAGTATATACAAAAGTTATAAAAAACATATTTTGAGTTTTATGTTCTAATGAACTTTAGCCACTAATTATACAAAATGAAGGTAACTGATGTAACAACTAATGTTTCTGCATGGAGTTTTAATTGAAATGAATAATTCTTTATTACATGAGTTTGTTAATATTGTACAATATTTCTGGATGTAGGCACTTTAATTAGTTTTAATAGTCCATATACTATTTTGGGAAGTAGGGAAGAAACTTTAATTTTCATGTGTTATGTAAAATTTCACGTGGAATTTACCTATGGGATTCTAGCTTTAATAGGAATTTAAGTGGTTGGTTTAACTCAATAACGTTTGAGTACTGGTTCTTTTGAATTCTTCTTCATATTTCAGAAAACTGGGAGGCTCCAAAATAATGATTGGTGACAATCTCTTTGGATGTAATAAAATCTTGCCAAGAGAATTATATTAAATTTGTACTGCTACCTGCAAATTCAAATTACTTGTGCTAACCGCACGTGTGTCATTTTTTCAACCTGATGCATAGAAACAAGATAACAGATGGATCGTACCAAATTCTGAAATTTCCTGGGTTGCCTAAATAAACATTTGAAACAAATAAGATCAAAGTAGCCAGTAATGTGATTTCAGGATTCCGAAAGTGTAAAATTGTTCTGCTGTGTCCTGAGAAGATTCTGAGTCAACATCTACATCAAGATGCTGATGAAAAGATAGAGAGGATTTGAGCTTTAGCAATTCAGGATCACTTTAAATAAGCTAGATTTGGAGAATCTAAGCATTTCAACATTCTTCTAAATAAATATGTATGTTTTTTTTATTTACTAGTTTCCAAATCTTTGATAAAACTTATATTATTGATAAGATGTATCTTCTACTTCATCTAACCAAGTCTTAGGCTTATAGGCCTTTTACAATCTCTCTGATGAATTTTGTATCCAGCGTTTCCTTGGACAGCCCAGAGATCTCTTCCCTGTTGGACAATACCGAAGCATGGCTTGGGAACTCTATCTGAACTCATTAATTGCAAAGGATTCATTCAGTTGTTCTGATAGTATGTATTTAATGAACGGTTCTAAATGTAGTTCCTTCAAGATATCATTGCATTTGTGATCCCATTTGGTATATCCTGCTGTATATCTCATGAATATCATTTCACTAAAAGTTATCCTGCTCTCTTCTCCTTTCATCAAAGTCCATGCCTCACTGCCGTAGCAAAGTGCAGGTCTTGTATAACCGTATTCTGGTATCTCTCTGGACTAGCGAAGATTTCATTACTGAATTTGTTATTTAATACATTATTAAAATTAATAATTTTATTTGCTATGTCAACTCCATCCAAATATGTTAATGTATATCCAAGGTAGGTAAATGAATTTACTCTTTCCAGAATTTTTGAATCTATACAAATTTTGCTACATACAGGGTACTTTCCTTGAAAAGCCATTACTTTTGTTTTCTCTGTAATGATGTTTATGTTATATTTTATGGCTATTTTGTTAAAATTATATACTGAATATTGTAATTCATCTTCTACGTTACATCATCTGTGAAAATTCACATATCTAATTTCATATTTCTATTCAATTGTATTTTCTACTTTCAAAATGTTTTCCTTTTTCCAAGAGTTATCCTTTTTCTTGTCTTTTTAGTCAACAGAATTATCCCTCCAGCCCACTCGAGATTTGTTGTGAGAATTGAAAGCAAATCTTGAAGTACTACCCAACAGTTTGCTAGCCCGAAGGGCAGGTTGAGGTTAGGTTTTGGATAGGAGAGGGTTTAGAATGCACTTCAGTATTCCACTATCCCATGTAAGATGTATCTAATGGTTGATCTTCCAATTTATGCAGTTTTACATATTATGTGGTCAGATTCATCCATGGTGATGAGGTGACTTCGAACAACACATGAGATAAAATGGCATAAACTATTGATGAGATACAACATAAACATAGTTCAATCTAAACAGAAACATATCTTAATCCTTTAAATAATATAATTATGTTTACATTACGTATAAATTTTCCTTTAATATATGGAATTTTTTATTGGAATCACCTCACTTTATGGTAATCTTATACAAATCGCAAATCCTTGAGAATATGTACTGTCTATTTTATCTTAGAATCCTAATTAAATTTTCTCCATCTTACAAGTGTACTCATGTCAATACTATTATTGATTCCAGAAAACTTTAATTATTTATGTACATAATATCCAATTTGCAAATTTTTCTGCAAAAAAATAAACATGTGCAGAATCAAATATACTCTTGTAAGCAGAGTTTATGATTATCTCCAATGTTCCTGTGGATTACTTGTTAACACCATACACTGACCTCCAATTCACCATTACAAAACAGTTTGTTGTTCATCCCTGAAAAATTTAGATACACTGTCTATGGTACATGCTGTCTACTTTAGTATTATTACCTACCCTGAATCTACCTTACTTGTGAATTACCTGTGTTTCCCATTAGCATTTGGATCTTTCGTCCCTCATAAATTGGATAAATGGAAATTTACTGTTATGAATAGAGCGAGGAATTTTATGAAATTTCATGTTTTAAACTATTTCCCAGAGAGCGCTGAGACTAAGTAACTTTACATTTCATGATATGTAGAATCAAATAAGACCAACAAAAAACTTCATATTTCATAATATTTTAGCAAAATGTTCATATTTTAGTGAAAATTTCATACTCCTTCATATTTTTCAACTTTCAAATTCCGGTATTTTTTTCAATGAAAGTTCTAGGAATTCATTAAAATATTTCTTCAAGTAAATGTATTTATGTAATTTTTGACAGTGTAATGTGGTAGACAAGTGAAAATTCTTCAGTATCCCTTCTGAACAAGATAGATAGATTTTATAAAAGCAAATAATTAGATGAGGAGTCACAGAGTGACAGTTTTAGATGGAGGTTTTTGTCCTAAACTTGATCCCCAGACAAGAATATGAGCCTAGATGAATAAGTAGAAGAACAATGTTGGAATATTCTATAGTCAGGTATAATAGCTGTCAACTCGTTATTGCTACCTGAGAGCAGTCCTTACTTTGTGAACATTTAAATATAGGAGAGACTCCTGGTAAACTTGAAGCAGTAAAGTAAAAGTAATCCCACTACAGGCCTCAAGAGGCCCTGTAGTAGGGGGATAAGGCTACCACTTTTTCTGGACAATCGGCACTTGATGTCAGTCCTGCGTGACGGCCGCCTTTACCCCCAGAACAAGCGTCTGGTACTCATTTCCGTTTAAGTGCTTTGTGAAAATTAGTAAAGTTCATGTAGGTAAGGGCATCAAACTATCGAATAAAGCATGATACAAGTATGCCATAACATTGTGTGATGTTGGGCATAATTTTTCATCGTGCAAAACAATTCTGACCGATAGGCCTTATAGTTTACTATCAGAAAATATAGAAAAAAAACTTGTGTGTATTACAAACAGAATTAACAATTGGATTGTTCAAAACACAATTAGACCAAGATTATGGACACTATGTTAGACCCATTTCATGAAAAAAAAATGTTAAAATAATTCTTAACTACATTAACTACATTTCAAATTTTGGAGCAGGTGAATAATTTTACATATCTAGGATGCAATATCTCATATGAAGAAGAAAAGGATGTAAATGCAAAAATATTTAAATTTTTAAGAATTTTAGGGTTAATAAATTCTATCTTCAAGTCACAGTTAGTCCAAAAGCATTCTAGACTGAAAGTGTATAAAACACTGGCTCTTCCAACTCTTTTGTATGGTAGTGAAGTATGGACGTTGAAACAGAAGGATATACAGAGACTTAGATCTGCTGAAATGAGATATCTTCGGAGGACTGCAGGATACACACTACTAGATCACAAAAAAAATTAAGACATCTTAGAAGAATTACACATGGAATCTTTAGAAAACAAAATTTCTGATTATAAGTCAAGATGGATGCAACATGTTCATCGAATGGAAGATCACAGAATACCTATACAAATGTTAAGATATCAACCTGCAGGAAGAAGAAGACCAGGACGTCCACTCAAAAGACTTTTGGATGGTGTTTCTCTTGAGGCCGAAACAGGTCAACAAATAGCCAAAATTCGTGAATGTACTATGATGATGAACTACATTTCATCATGTTTGAAGTTCAATATTAAATGTAACTTTAATTGCAAAGAGAGTTCTGAAACAATCCCTGGAATCAATCATGGACTAATAACTTTTAACATCTTCTTTCTCCAAATATGTCATCTGGAATGGTTTACTTGTATTTTAAATCATCCAATTTAATGTTATCGTTACACTTGCATCTCCAGGAATTTAATATCTTTATGCAATGTAAAAATAGCAATAATCCAAACTATACCTGTTCTAAACTTTGTTAGTGCTATGTTTCATGGAAACCTGTTTGTTTTGGTTACAATGTTTTGTTTCTTGCATATGTTTGGATTTCATAATTAAATATTCAGTACATTAATTAATTGTATTATATATAACCTCTCAGTTTTTATTTATGAAGGTAAAGTGATTCCACTGCAGCCTTGGGAGGCCTTTGGGGTAGTAGGTATGTTGAAGCTCCCATCTTTCTAGACAATAGACACGAGATGTCTGCCGGGTTGTCGGATCTGCCTTATGGCCGCATTTGTGCCCTGAACATGCATCTAGTACTCACTTCCATTAGGATGAGACCCCAGGTCCACAATGCCACCAGAAGGTCTGGTCCAACAAAAAATCTTAACAATATCGAGACTCGAACCCACGACTTTCCTGTTTGCACCACGTTCCTTATACAACTACATTATGGCGTGATCCATTAAAATTGTTTCATATTATGAATATGATATTTTATATTGGGTCAGAATTAATGAAAAAGCTATTTAAAATTGAAATACACTGAATATCTTGATTTCTTGAGCTATAAATAAGTTCTGTTTGTCTCATTTATGTGCTGGTATGTACACTTATAAGTTATAGTGGGCCTATGTATATAAATATATGTATAGCTCGCGCAATGGATTTAGAGGAATGTCCTTGAAGGTCAGTCCAGTCGGTGAAGCTATCCATACTGCTGAGCTGTGATTTCGGTGCTGCCTCTTACAAAAACACGTATAGTCCAGAGTGAATTATAGTGGAAACAGACGTGTAGATTTTATATTTTAACCCGTATTTTTTATATATAATAATTTGTACCTTTGCTGCCAGTAGTTTTAAAATTATAGTGTAGTGTGAATGTGTATTTAGTTAATTAGTGAACAATTTTGATTTTTTTTAATTTACACAATGCCTCCTATGATTTCAAAATTACAAGGAAAAACTCTTCACAGTCAAAGTCGGGAAATTATTGTGAATGTTCACGACTACATGAAAGAGGAAGCAAAAGAAAAGGAGCGATTTTCACCCGTGTATTATAAACAATTGAAGAAAATTCAAGAAAGAGTTTCTAAAGCCACAGGTGTGTCGCGCAGTTCTGTTCACAGAATTTTACAAGAAAGAAGAAAACATGAAGAGGAAGGATCTTCTTTTGGCACCCCTGGAAAGAAACACGATGTCCCAAAAAGAATAACTGACATTGATGACTTTGATAAATGTGTAATTCGGCGCACTATATATAATTTTTACGAAGAAGAAAAGACTGCACCAACAATTACAAAATTATTGGAGAAGTTAAAAGAAAAAATTGAATTTAGTGGTGGAGCCAGTAGTCTTAGAGCAGTAATAAGGAACTTGGGTTTTCGCTGGAAAAAAACCAGAACTAACCGAAGTGTTTTAATTGAAAACCATAATATTCGTTCCCTTCGAGAGACATATCTTACATGCATTAAAAAATATAGAGATGAGGGAAGGCCAATAGTGTATGAAGACGAAACATATATACACAGTAGTCACACTAGTCCGAAAGGTTGGTCTGACGACAGTGGCTCAGGTTTGATGGCTCCCGTTTCTAAAGGGGAACGTCTTATAATTGTGCATGCTGGTGGAAGGTTTGGTTTTATACCAAATGCTCTCATTTACAGATCGGTGCTAAAAACAGGAGACTTCCATGAACAAATGAATACAGGAAACTATATTAAATGGTTACGTACCATGTTGATTCCAAATTTACCCCCAAACTCTGTCTTAGTTGTTGACAACGCTTCGTACCATAACACACAATTAAATAAGTCCCAACATCAAATTCCTTAAAAAAAGATATGCAAGCCTGGTTAATTCAACATAATATTCATTTTGATGAAAATAGCACTAAAACACACTTATATGATTTAATCTTAGAAAATAAACCAACACATAAAACCTACGTTATCGACACTATATTAGCTGAAAATAACCATACAGTGTTGAGACTTCCACCTTATCATCCTGATTTAAATCCCATTGAATTAATTTGGGGTGATGTAAAACAGTGGGTTGGTAGTAAAAATGTTACTTTCAAAATTAAAGATGTTGAAATGTTGTGCCGGGAAAGATTTAAAGAAATTGGTAAAAAGGAATGGGAAAATGTGTGTAATAAAGTGGAAGAGAACGAACACGAGTACTGGGAGAAAGATGGAATGGAAAGCAGCGATGAGGAGAGTGAACATGAAACTGACCAAACGGAATATGGAGATAATATGTCAGGTGTTGAAGAGTTGGATGAGTACTAAAGTGACATTTAGTGGTATTTAAAACTTTAACAGACTGATATAAACCATATATAGGGTATATATAGTGAATGTACTTCCTCCACGGATTAAAATGGCCGTATATTAATTAATTATTATTGTGAACTTTTACAAATGTTTAGCAGTGACTGTACATATTTTGATATTCGCTAGCGAGGGAGTTAGCAATGACGTGTGGTGACACTTCCTACTGGCTGAGATCTACATCTGGTAAGTACAAGACTCGCATCTAAGCTCCCATTACAAATTTTCATTCAAGGACATTCCTCTAAATCCATTGCGTGGGCTATAACAAGTTTAGAAAATAGTAACTTCATAATATTTTTGCGTCATAATTTTCATATTTTGTCTTTACGATTTCATATTTTCGTATAATTTTCTTCATATAATTCCTCGCTCTAGTTATGAACATCAATGTGACTGAGCTGCCAACCCAGAGCAATAATGAACAGATTTCTAAATATAACAATTTCTGATTGGAAATAAGATTATCAGTCCACCCCTGTGGTCTCAAGGTCTTGTCACGCAGTGGGCCCGGGTTCGATTCTCGGTTGGGACAGGCTTCTGGGTTAGGTTTTTTCGGGATTTTTCCTCGCCTGTAAGACAAATGTCAGGAAGCTTAGGGGCCAACGGTCCCCGAAAATCATCCGGCCATCATCATCATCATCATCCTTCGCCGGTGTGGAAAGCAACAGGAAGCTACCACACCTATAATTCTCTAGTAAAGCTGCAAGCATAGCATGGAAATGCTAAAGTGAAAGACCTGCCCTTGGGCAGAATTACCATGACATGGAATAAGGTTATTCCTACTATCAATCTATCCATTACAGAAAAAATATATTTTATTTTTATTTTCAAGAACATTAATGTGATGTTCATTATCAACTTAAAGCAACAACATTGCTAGTCTGAAAATAAAGATGGTTTTGTGAAGACTAAAAGTTTATTTCATGAAATCAAACTTGTCTCAAGACACCTCCGTGGCACAAATAGTTAAATGCTCACCTCTCATCACCGGGGTTTTGAGATCGAGCCCCAGTCCATCCATGTGAGTTTTGGGCAAAATGGGAGCTTGGGCAAGCATATCTCTCATTTCACCTGCCACAAATTTCATTCCACCTTTCTCCATACTCATCTCATCCATTTCATTTATCCGTCCCTGTGATGGTGCATCAGATGTGGTCGGCCAGTATCCTTGTCATTCACACACATCTATAAATATATGGGCTTCATCTCATCCCTGACCCGACCTTCGACATGAGTTTAAGATATTACATTTATAAACTTGTCTCAGACCAGAAATGATAAATAGACAAAGGTTAACAATATTTTAAATTACTCTAACAATCAAAGTTATATATACTTGTGCTCTACTTCCAGAATTAGAGTGAAATTCTCAGGGGTTTAAATCCAATTTGATAACTACAATTACTGTATAAAACTTTGTACCAAACTTTATTGCAACTATTATCAATCCTCTAATACAAAATTTTCAAATACTCTCATAACATAATCAACTTAATTGTATTATAAACTTAAAAAAAAAATCTCATTCTCACAATGTAAGAAAAAGACAAATATAATATAAAAGTTATAAATGTTTATAATTTGTACAATCTGTGGAGATGAACATCACCAAATGCAACATTTAATATATGAGGAGATGAGTGGATATTCACAGACTATACTGCACTCATAAAACATGCCCAACGTGAGGCATAGGTGACAAAACTTACATTAAATTCATTACATTTAAATTACTGTATAATTTGTGAATTTGCAGTACTGTTTGATATGTTATTTGAAATTAAATGTATATTTTGGCTAAAGATGTTCCATTGAATGTAAAGTCGGTTCAAATTTAAGAAAAAAAAAAGACAAACAGAAGGTGAAAGAAAAACTTTGTTGTTTTACACTATCAATTGAAACTAATCAAAGTGCTATTAGAAACCAATCTGCATTTTCATTTGTTACAATTATATTGCAGATAAAGAAGCTGAAGCAGAAAAACTTGAATAGAACAGAAGATAATTTGACATACAACATGAATATATATATATATATATAGATTAAACTATAATAATTAAATTTTCTACTATGAAAAAAAAATCAGTTTCATAACTGCTTCAAAATGCCAAATACTCCTGGTTATGACTGAAGGTAATTTATGTTGATAAAATCTCGGGTTCAAATCCCAGTTCAGATATACATTTTTCTCTTCAAACATCAATTTGTCATAAAAAGATGGGGCAACAGCCTTTGAACCTATGTCCAACTAAACAATCATATGAGGTAAGAATGTTAAAAAAAAAATATACAAACTCAATCATTAAAATAAAAAAATAAGCTTAACTGGCTATAATAGTTCTATAAAAATCCCATTTGAATTGTTTTCTTAAATAGCTGCCAGATGACATTGGGAACAAATGTTCTCTGCCTTGTGGTGTATAAAACCAGAGGTATGGGTTCAAATCCTAGTTCAGGCATAAATACTTCCCATTATTAATTTAAATATCAATTTTTCTCTTCAATTATTGAAATTTTCTACTTTTCTTCACTTGTCATGTAAATAGTTATAATAAATAAACCCAGAGCACATCAATTTTCAAAGAGCCAATCTCAAGTGAAATGGTAGCATTTATTAGCTAACAGATTGCACAGGGAGGCAATTCAAGTACTCGGTTGTCCTCACAAGATTGAGTGAAATTTGTTCCAGGCCACCCCAAATCAAAATGGAAATATATGAAAATCAAGGATTTCATAAATAACCAGAAAATAACACTGGAAAACAACAATTTTAATTAAATAATTTTTTACTGTTTTCTATGTTATTTTTATGTTGATTCTGAATGTGAAGTCAGAATTTGGATGTCAATAGAGGTAAAACTACAATTTTTATAATAAGCCTGTATTATTATTATTATTAAACATTTTCTGAAGGATGTGGTATAAAGAACTATGCTATAGGTCTATTTAATGTTTATTGTTTTGTGCTCCTAGAATTAAAAAGAAATTATATAATGTATACAATGAGTATTCTTATTAAGATGTCTTCAAATTATAATTCATTTTTTTTTTTCATTTTGAGAATTTTCCTCATCATTGAGGGTTTTCTCCAAACAATCTTAGTAATTAACATGAATTAAAAATAAATATAAATGACTACGGACTTATAGACTATCAGTTTGCAACAAATATTCATAAATTTCCCTTAAGTTCTCCATCATTCTCTGTCCTCTGTGTCTTCATCTGTTACACCAAATTTCCTCATTGAATTTTAAATGTTGCTCTTCCAGGTTGTTCTTGGTCTTCCTTTTCTGCTCCTACTTTCAATTTCCCTTGCATAGACGGCCAAATTATAATAACTAACTACATTAACTCCATGGTATAACAGGTGTAGAAGGCCCTTGGTCTACCTCATATCCATATGTTTTAATTGCAGAGTTGGATGATCATCAACCTGGAGCTGCTACTTATTGTAGCTCCCAAATTCCTCATAATGGTGAGTGGGCATCGGTCCCATACTGCTCAAAATTCAATGAGAAAATTTCTTCCCCCATGGGGACTCGAACCAACGCAAGTTTTGCACCAATGCATGATGGCTTAAACTGCTCAGCTATGGCACCAAACACCTAAATTACACTTGTTTTAACTGTGGTGGGATAGGTTGAAACTTCAAAGAACCATAAGTCAACAGATTAAAAAAATCACATGAACATTATTTTTGCTGCAAAATAGTTGAACAGAATAAATCTTGGTCATCTCGCTTCTTCTTTGACACTACTATTGAGAACATAGGCCTTGTGAATTCCCTTGTTTGGAGAGAACTGATTGATCAACTGACTGGATAACATGTGTCCAGAATTACATCGAAGACTAAACACACTGTTAAATATCTTAATGTTCCTTCAGCTACAAGATCTGTATCTCATAATCCAGTTAGTCCCATATGACCAAAAACATGGAGAGTAGAACACAAAGAAGATTTAATATACTTAAGCCCTTCTTGAACCTTCACTTAAATATTCTGTACTTCAGAATGCATTAATTATTAAAAATTACATATATATATTTTAAGTCTTACAAATTACATACTTGTTTTTTACCATTAACTAATTGAATGAAACATGTTATAATATGTGTCGGGAGAAAAAAAAAGAAGCTTGAAATGATCATTTCACACCCTACAGTCTGATTCCAAGAAAGAAAAACAATTCAAGAAAATTACATCCCAATTTGAAATACAAATTTAAAAATAATTTCAATGTCACATTATCACCGATAAATAAATTTAGCCTGGGCAATTTATTAACCTGTCAGCATGGAGGTTACATGACATGAACGCAGGTTGAATTCTTCACCAGATGCGGAGCGACGTGACATATATGCTAGCTGCACGCAGTGCTTTAAACTGTTATTATGATCTTTGGGTTTACATTAACTATTTCCCGTGTATATAACTTTTATGTACAGACTTCAAAGTTTATATTAATGCATATATTAATTGATGACGGCCTTGAGTAACAAGTTAAAATAATTTTATATTTGCATTTATTCTTGCAGCCTCTGACATTTTTCTTATATTTATAACTTGATAAAGGATTTCTTAGAAAAATAAATTCACCTCATTTTTTGTAGAATAGCTTGTCTATCAAATTGAATCTATTTTCAAATATCTTTATTTTTAATAACAATGTCTCAAAATTCAGTACATATAAATGCCCAACAAAGTTATTTCCGATTTACGCTATAGTACAGTACCTCAACAGTAAATTTCAGGTATATATATCAATGACGCCTTTCATGGTATCTTTACCTTGTCGTGGTGGAGTGGCTTGCATGCTTAAATGATCCTGAGAGCTATGCCGGCGGTAGCATTGCTGCTGATAGGGTTTCCCATGCCAGACTGGTCAAAGGTAAGCCAGACGAAAAAAGTACCTTGGTCGAAAGAGTGACAATCTTTCACTGTAAAAATACAATCGTCAAGAAATGCGGACATGGGTTTTTTTTTAAAGTGATCCCACAACAGGCCCGGAGGTCCTTGGGGTAGTAGGAGGTTAAGGCTCCCAATTTTTTTTAGACACTCGGCACTTTATGTCAGCCGGGTTGTCAGCCCTGCATGACGGCCGCCTTTACCCCCAGAACAAGCGTCTGGTACTCATTTCAGTTAGAGGCTGAGTTGACCCCAGGGCCATAGTGCCGCCAGAGGGTTTGGGTCAGTTTAAAAATCCTGACCCCAACGGGACTTGAACCCTACTGGGGTAAAATTTTCCGGAGGTCAAATAGTCCCCCATTCGGTTCTCCGGGCGGGGACTACTTCAGGGAACCCATGCCAAAGGCTCAAACACAGTCACATGTTCCTAGGAACATGGAATGTTAGGACTTTATACAATAGCGGGGCACTAGCGATATTAACGCGGGAATTAGATAAATTGCCCATGGATATTATCGCTTTACAGGAAGTTAGGTGACCAGGAGAAGGTAGTCAGGAATCAGGAAGCTTTGCATTATACTATGGGGGTGCAGAAAGACCTGCATTTGGAACGGGTTTTTTAGTCAGAAGAAGGATTCTATCCGCTATCCGAGATATTAAGTTTGTTAGTGACAGGATATCATACATAATTCTAAAGGGTAAACGACATGATTTTATAATTGTAAATGTACATTCCCCCACAGAAGATAAAGATGACAAGATCAAGGATGAGTTCTATGAAGAATTAGAATGCTCATTTGATAGCCTTTCACGATATCATATGAATATTGTCTTAGGAGATTTTAATGCAAAAGTGGGGCGGGAAGATATATTCAAACCAACAATAGGCAAATTCAGTCTTCATGAAGATAGTAACGACAATGGGGTTAGATTAGTCACCTTTGCCACATCAAAGAATCTCATTGTTAAGAGTACAACATTTCAGCATAAGGATATTCATAAATACACCTGGACATCTACAGATGGCAAAACTCGGAATCAGATAGATCATGTATTAGTGGACAAATCAGTTAGAGGGACAGACTGCAATTCGGATCATCATCTGGTCAGGGTGAAAATCAGACAACGGCTATCGCTTATGAGAGGAACAAACGCTAAAGATGATTCTGTAAAATTTGAATTAAAAAACTTGAAAAATGATGAAATGCAGCAAGAATACCAAATCAAAATTGCTAATAGATTTGAAGTACTGGAATCTTCAGATGACAATGTGGCAAACGAAGAAGAAATTGATATAAATAAAGAATGGGAGGCTATACGAGATACTATTAAATTGTCGGCATCAGAAAGCTTTGGTTGTTTAAAAAAGAGAGCTAGCAAAAATGAAATGATTACACGAGTCAAATGAGGTAAATTTAGAGCAATTGGGTAGTATTAGACGGGAAACCACCAAGTTACTAAAGTGTAAAAAGAGGGAATATTTGAGAGAGAAGATTAATGATCTTGAAATGAATGCAAAAAATAGGAACATTAGAGAATTATATCAGGGAATCAGTATAGAGAAGAAAGGGTTTCAGGCTAGAACAAACATAATTCGGAATGAAAATGGGGATGTGATTGCAGATTCCAGGAGTATATTAAATAGATGGAAAAGTTACTTTAATCAGCTCTTAAATGTACATACAGAACAGGACATTGAGGAGGATAATTTACAGACAGCAGAAATGCTAGTCGCAGAACCAAGTGCATTAGAGGTCGAAATGGCAATTGAAAAATTGAAGATGTATAAAGCATCAGGATCAGATGAGATCCCAGCAGAACTGATAAAATCCGGGGGAGAAAAATTGATGGACAAGATACGCTGGTTGCTTAGTATGATTTGGGAAAAAGAAGCTCTTCCAGATGAATGGAAAGAATCAATTATCATACCAATTTATAAGAAAGGAGATAAAACTGATTGTAACAACTACAGGGGCATCTCATTACTTTCAACTTTGTACAAAATTCTAACAAATATATTAGTAAGCAGACTTACTCCCTATATTGATGACATTGTAGGAGATCATCAATGTGGATTTAGAAGAAACAAGTCTACAACAGATCAGATTTTTAGTATAAGACAGATGTTAGAAAAGAAATGGGAATATAATGGTACTGTACATCAACTATACGTAGATTTCAAAAAAGCATATGATTCAATTAAGAGGGAGAAGTTATATAGTATACTGCTGGAGTTCGGAATTCCTAAAAAGTTAGTTAGACTAGAATGTGTCTAAATGGCACAAAGAGCAGGGTGCGTGTAGGCAAACAGTTTTCGGACACTTTTGAAATCCAGAATGGGTTGAAGCAAGGAGATGCACTATCTCCTCTACTATTTAATTTTGTACTAGAGCATGCCATTAAATCTTTAGAGAATGAGGAAGGCTTACAACTGAATGGTATTAATAAGCTGTTAGTTTATGCCGATGATATAGTACTATTGGCCGATAGTACTAAAGGACAACACTCACACACTATTGAGTAACACTAAGAAATTAGGACTGGAAGTAAATATCAATAAAACTAAATATATGGTCACATGTAGAAATTCATTATATAATGGAAATGGACAGCTAATGACAAATGAGGGAAATTTTGAGGAAGTGGCTGAATTCAAATACCTAGGAACAATAATCACAAATAGGAATGAGATGCACAAAGAAATTAAACATAGACTCAATTCTGGAAATGCGTGCTATTATGCATTGCAGAGACTCTTGATGTCCCAACTCCTTTAAAAAAATGTTAAAGTGAAAATATATAAAACTATTATTCTACCAGTTATATTACATGGGTGCGAAACATGGACTCTTACTTGTGTGAGGAGGAAAGGAGATTACAAGTATTTCAGAATAAAGTACTTAGGAAAATTTTTGGACCAAAGAGAGATGAACAGACAGGTGAATGGAGAAGACTTACATAACAATGAGTTACATGGTCTTTATAGGAAGCCAGATATAATAAGAACAGTTAAGTCTCGTAGACTGCGATGGGCAGGACATGTTGCACATATGGGGAATGAAAGACTTGCATGGAAGCTTCTTGTAGGAAAGCCAGAGGGAAAACGCCCACTTGGTAGACCAAGAATGAGGTGGGAGAATAACATTAACTATGATTTGAGGGAAGTAGATTATACAGGGAATGATTGGAAAGCATTAGCTCAGGATAGGGATGTATGGAGAGCTTATGTCAGCGTGGCCATGAACCTACGGGTTTGATAGTGCCAGTGAGTAAGTAAGTATATCAATTAACAATACCCTTACATTATGGAAAGGTAGTTAGTCTACTATTCACTCAGTATCTAAAAGGTAAAGTGGTCCACTACAGGCCTTAGGAGCTCCTTGGGATAATAGGAGGTTAGGGCTCCCACTTTTTCTAGACTATCGGTACTTGATTTAAGCCTGACGGCACATAACAAGCATCTGGTACTCATTTCAGTTAGAGGCTGAGTCAACCCCGGGGTCACAGTACCACCTGAAGGTTTGGTTCAGTTAAAAAATCCTGACCCACCGGGACTCGAACTTCCGGCTTGTATGTTGATTTTTCAAATCAACACCTCCCGTGAAGCTATTGTAGTCATATATCATCAAATGGTTTTACCTTGGAAACAAGAAGAAAGACAGATTGAAATTTAGGATTGATGAAGTTCTTTTAGCACAACAGGTCTCATGTGTAGAAAGACAATTTGTTGAAGGCACAGAACCTAAAATAATGTTTCCAAAGTGTTAGAAAGACACATTTGGAGAAGGTTGCTTACCCCTACAAGAAAGAAGGTCAACCCATAAAAGCAATGTGTTTGTAATAAACATGAACAACGTAAACACAATGGAAAAAAATACACTTAGTGTCAAATTGCTGGTTTACGCTTTGAAGATTTATCACACAAATTTTTGAAGTTAATTCTGTTATTTTTTATATATTTCATTGTGTTGTTAGGTAGAGCCGGTTCTCTGAATTTTTCAAAGAATTCCTAGTGCAATTCACTGGGCTACTTATGTGAGAAAGTTACAAATAGGACCTATTTCAACCGTTGCACAACAATCATAAATAATGGTAGTAAAAGATTCCGGGCTATGTGGCCGTGGTCTATAACTGGCGTTTCTTCCAGACGTTTCTCCCTCAACTGCGGAGGGCATCTTCAGTGGCGATCGCTAGAAGCTGTTGTTTCCCTGTCGTAGACTCGACTGCGAATGGGAGTCGCAGTCGAGTCTACGACAGGGAAACAACAGCTTCTAGCGATCGCCACTGAAGATGCCCTCCGCAGTTGAGGGAGAAACGTCTGGAAGAAACGCCAGTTATAGACCATGGCCACATAGCCCGGAATCTTTTACTACCATGATTACCGGCCGTGAAAGCCTGCATTCCACAATCATAAATAAGTCTACACATGCAGAGATGTTACGCGAGAACCGTAATAAATTTAATTAATTAAATATTATATTAAGGGTTCACCATAAACAAATTGCAAAAACATTTAAATTACTCAAGATATTTCCATTTAAATGCATTATTGGAATACTGGCACTGAACGGCTGGATTTAAATACCCGTGAACACTCCTCCCTCAACAGGGTATCGCCGGCCATTTAACTCCACACACTCTGAAGGATTAATAACTAATAAAAAGTTAGAACCTTGAGAGTAAAAAGATCTGAAATTTATTGAATTAGTTGTAAAGATTGCAATAAAGTATATATATATAGGAAAAACAAAAAGGAATTAAGACACTTGCACAAAAGAACACTTTAGAAATATTAAAAATGATGAAATTGAAAAATCAGCAATTCCAGCTCATTGTTTGCTAGAGAGTCGGAAAAAAAAAACTAAACTTTTGAAACATTTGGCAAAAGCTTTAGATTTGACAGTTTGGGAAAAGATAAACATTCAGAAGAACAAATTTAGATCCATGAATTTTGAAATTCCTAGCGAGCAAGATTTGATCTCAAAGTTCAACAAATCAACACCAGATGGCAACTCTGAAGATGAGAGGGATGCCTCTTGAAACTTCAGTATCGTGCATGAAGATCACGGATTTATAAGGTGAGATTACATAAAAGTTACCTATAAATATGCAACAGGAATTATAAATAATATTTTCAAGCCAAACACATACAGCAACACACACAAACTAGAATTTATAAAACACTGGCCAGACATGCATTAGCTTTCATGAACCCGGAAAGAGCCAACAGGCTTAATCCCTGGATGATGATGATGATGCCAAACACAGTACAGCAACATACACAAACTACTTACTTAATACAGCCTTTCCACTTTACAGCAGTTTGCCCTTGATTCCTGCTTTCCAGAGATTCCTATCTTCCCATTGTCCTTCTTCCATACCCCTCTTCATCATAGCATCATATACTCCCTCACACCATGTTGTTCTACTTCTCCCCCTCTTCCTTCTGCCTGGTACCATCCAATCTAACACATGTTTAGGCCACTGGTCTTCCGACATCCGTTGTACATGTCCATACCACTGTAAGGCTTTCTTTGTTATCCTTTCGATAACAGTTTCTTGTGCATCCATTAATTGTCTGATATATGTATTTTGAATATGTTGTAGCCTGGATATTCTCATACTTCTCCGTAATCCATCCATTTCTGTCGCCATTATTCTTTTCTGCATCCTTTTATTTATTGTTCAGCTTTCTGATCCATATGCAAGTATACATGCTATTATTGTCTGTATAATCTCTTTTTTGTTTTTTTTTGTTTTTCTGGTCAAATTTTTATTCCATAAAAGACCATTCAGGGATCTAATCGCCTTCCTTGCACAATTTACTCTGTTAATAATATCTTTTCCATAAGTACTGGATTTATCTATTATAGATCCAAGATATTTAAATTCTTGAACACGTTTAATTATCATATTATTTATTTGTAGGTCTTCTGAATTTCCTCCAATTACCATACATTCTGTTTTAATATAATTTATCTTCAGTCCACCTACCTCAAATGCATCTACCAATTTTCTAATCATATATTCTATATCTTCTTTATCTTGTCCTATTATAATCTGGTCATCAGCGAATAATAAATTGTGCAGTAAACGGTTATTAATGTTGATTCCCATTCCCCTACATGACTTATTCCATTTCATTAATACATCTTCTAAGAACTAGAATTTATAAATAAAACACTGGCTAGACCCATATTATGTTACGGCAGTGAGGCCTGGACCATTTGCAGTATAGATGAACAAAGACCAACTGTGGCAGAATTGAAATTTATGAGATGCACTGCAGGTTACTCAAGAACAGACCATAAAATGAGTTATGAGATTCTCAATTACAAATAGAATCAACTGGAAATCTCACGTAAGAAGAATAAGCCGAACAAGAATACTCAAATCCACCAGGCAAGAGATCTTTGGGCAGACCCTTTAAATGTTGGATTGAGACTGTAACAAACCCCTAGGTTTATCACATGAAAGGAAGAAGAAGAAATATGCAACAATGACTAATACATATAAGTGAAACAAAATTAAACCTAACATGGAGCCCCTTGAGTGAGAAGTCACAAAATGCCAATGATGTTTACGGCATTCGATGCTTCACATATTGTCTACCATGCAACTACAATATTAGGCACAAATGGCAACAGGAGAAGGGACTGGATATATTCAATGGTAAGCACAAGAGGCTATGGAACATAGCTGAACTGCTTAGTTAACAAGTAACTCACAACAGTGCTAGTGGTGTTGATGTAAAGCAGAGTAATGGCAACAATAAACAAAGCAAACATTGCTGTATATCTACAACAGTTGTTGAAGTTGATATTTCGTCAGAAAGGAACCTAAGCAATTTCGCAGAGTGAGAAAGAAATGGCAGGTGAAATATTAGCATTTCTGCAAGATTAGTCAGTGGAATGTGTGGTGCATTATACACTCGACTATGCAGACAATGTACATGAGGAGTACAATGATGACGATACATGCTTAATAAGTGAAAGTGATATTGAAACAGGTGTTGATACATGTAGTTCATCATCCGTGTCAGACAAGGGAGCCACAAATCCAGTCTCCAGTGAAACGTAGTAAAGGATAGTCATTTTCCAAGGAGCGGGTACTAAACATAATTACGTACATGATCAGCAGCAATATGACAGTGTAGTGCATAAGAAAAACTGCAGATATTCAAGGGAGGACAAGACACACTTGTTACAAAAACTGGCATTTGCACATTTCAAGGATTCTTGATACAATTTACAGGATGTGCATGATAGTGACCTACTGTTATGGACATGAAATTGCATGCGATATAGATTACAGTGATTTCAAGGAAAGCCATGGATAGTTGCATAACTTCAAACAGTGCTAACAACGTAAGATAACGAAATTTCAAACAAAACGTCAGCTTGACAATGCACAGCAAACTGCTATTGGCCCAAAAATCTGTAGAAGAGATAAACAAACTTATCCCATCGTTCAGTAAGGAATTCATTTTCAACTCCAACCAATCGGGATTTGAAGAGGAAATGTATACGAAAGGAACCCTGGAAATTAGAGGTGCCAAGAGAGTTGTATCACGATCAACTTACATCAAAGAATTCATATGCAATTATGCCAACTGTTAATCTGGATGGTAAATTTATTTATTGTGCTGTGAGGAGTTTGAGGTGCTCTGCCCCCTATGATTCCTTCTTGTGTGAGTGATCTTGCAAGGGCAGTAAGGGAATATTTATGTCACAGCAAGCAAGAGTGGGAAAATGGGTGTAAGAGAACTACCTACAACTATGGTATGAGCACTGCTTTTTGGCCAATAGCTGGTCAAAATAACTTGCTTTTGCTTGATTCCTGGTCTGCGTATAAAAATCATACTACTTTAGAGTAAATTATACCTCCTGAAAAGTGTGTGAAACCAACTGAAACCACTGGACAAATTCAACCTCTCGATGTTTGTTTTTTCCATCCCTATAAAACATTATCATACCATCTGCAGCTACGTCTTAAAGGATAGCCAGTTTCACGATAAGCTCCACGACAGACTGTTTCACATTCGGTTGCATGCAATCACATCCAATCAGTTCTCATCACCCCATTGCATCAATATGATTCTATATGCATTCTTTAAGAGTGGATACCTAACTGAACATCCTGAATAGTTTGTAAAACTCCCAAGGAGCTCGCCTTCGATCTTGATGGTGCGAACCTTTGTGCTCACAGTGTCCCATCATTTTTCATTCAGTGGTCATAATACAAGTTAATGGTTTGTTTTGAACATTTCTTGAACGTTGATAACGTCCATTTTGTGAAGTGTAATACAAACATCCCATAGAAGGTTGATCTCTTGACCTTCTGAACACTCATTTTCTGTTGCCCTCCTGATGCACATGGCGAGTCATTAGCAGCTTATGTATTTCCTGTCATAATTGCTAACACAACACTTTCAAACGAGCCTTACTAGAGATCTCACACTAAAGGGGTTCCTTGTAAGATAAACAGTGAACATTGAAAATAGAAAATTGATGTCAACATGGTAGATTTCTTAAAATTCACATACAAATGTTTTTAATTCTTTGCTAAAATCAGTAAAAAATAAAGCAGGCGAAAGAAATATGCATCATCAGAATGTATAGCTACAAGGATAATGTTTCTATTCAACGATTCTTGGCAACTTTATTAGGATTGCATTTAATAATGTAAGAAACTCTTTAAATTTCGAATGGTATATTCACTTTGATCTTTTGGTCCTTTGCCTATAAGAAATAAAACTTTACTTCGAAAGAAGCCATACTGGCTTTTTAATGTAATGTAAAATTTCCAAATAAATGTCTTCTTAATAAAGAAGCCGCCATTTGCAAGATAGAAGCAAAGGTTTCAGAGCATTTGGTTTGAGGGAATTAACAAATATAAGAAAAAATTTGCATTTAGATTGTGGAACTTGCTCAGGTAGCTCACTTAGTTATAGCATATGCCTAGAGTGCAAAAGGTCCTGGGTTCAAGCCCCAGTCTGAACGCATAATTTTTCTCTTCAAATATGATTTATCCATCATTGATATGTATGAAATGAATAATAAAAACATTGAAAGAAGCTGTACTGGCTTTATAATGTAATGTAAAACTCCCAAATAAATTTCTTAATAAAGAAACCACCATTTGCAAGATAGAAGCAAAGGTTTCATAGCATTTGATGCACGGGAATTAATAGCATATATAAGAGAAAAATTTGTATTTAGATTGGGACTTGCTCAGGTAGCTCACTGGGTTAGAGCATCCACCTAGAGTGCGAAAGGTCCTGGGTTCAAGCTCCAGTCTGAGCGTATAATTTTTCTCTTCAAATATGAAAACTTTACTTGCTGAGTTTGCCTTTAAAATTATCCTTTAATACCAATGATAAGAAAGCAACAGTTTTAAATAGCATAAAACTGAACATCCATCACTTTTCATACTTATATGTATAGGCATATGTTAAGATAATTGTCAGAGTAGTTAATAAATTTATAATTTTGACGAGCATTTACACCAAAATATGTAAGTATGGTGTAACCAACAGAAAATAAAAAAATGCCTACAGTGGCAATTTATAGAAACATGAGGGAATATGTTTCTGAAGCTGAATTTCCTGGCCTTCAGATCCACAGTGTATGTGAACTTGATTTATGACTGACGTTTCTGCTCCTAGTTGGAGAGAAGATCACAACATTGCCAAATGTCCTCTTACTTGCTGTCAGTCTCCAATGGCACTGCACACACCAATGGTGTTTTGATATATGTAACTGGATAAAAATTAAAATGTTTCTTCCAATTAACATGTAAGTTTCCATTTCACACAATATTTTGCAAGCACGACATTGGAACCATGTCAACCCAGGTCTATGGATTCTCCAAAATCATATGACAAACATGGATTGTGATTGATCAACAGTAAACTGAGTCCCTTCATGTACACAATCGCTCACTCACTGTCTATCACTTTCTAAGATCTCATGTGCAATAGTAGCAATGGCTGAACACTCAATAGGGATGTTCAACATAAATACAAAGGAAAATTCTCAAAGAGTATATGATAGGTGAAAAAAAGTACAATGTAGGCCTATACCAAATGAATGGAAAGAATTGAATATTGTACCAATCAATAAGAAAGGAGATAACTGCAACAACCATAGGGACATCTCATTACTTTCAACTTCATACAAAATTTTAACCATTATATAAGTAAGCAGATTTACTTCCTATATTGGTAACATAATAGGTCATCAATGTGGATTTAGAAGAAACAGGTCTACAACAGATGAGATTTTTAGTATGAGACAAGTTTAGAAAAGAAATGGAAATATAATGGCACTGTACATCAACTATATGTACACTTAAAAGAAAAAGGCATACAATTTAATTAAGAGGTGAGTTATATAGTATCTGCTGAAATTCCGAATTCCTAAAAAGTTGGTTAGACTTATTTGAATGTGTCTAAATGGCACAAAGAGTATGGTGTTTGTGGGCAAACAGTTTTCAGAAATTCACAATGGGCTAAAGCAACTAGATGCACTATCTTCCCTACTATTCAATTTTGCACTAGAATATGCCATCAAATATTTGAGGCTGAAGAACAACTCAATGGTATTAATAAGTTGTTAGTTTATGCTAATGATGTAGTAGCATTAGGTGATGCCAGAGATACTAAGGGCCAACATGCACACATTATTGAGTAACACTAAGAAATTGGGACTGGAAATAAACATCAATAAAACTAAATATATGGTCACACATAGAAATGCAATACATAATGGAAATGAAGTTAATGACAAATGAGGGAAATTTTGAAAATGTGGTTGAATTTAAATACCTATGAACAATAATTACAAATAGGAATGAGATGCACAAAGAAATTAATCATAGACTGAATTCTGGAAATGCATGCTATTATACATTATAGGGACTCTTGTCATCCAAACTTCTCTCAAAGAACGTTAAACTGAAAATATATATAACTGTTATTCTCCCAGTTATATTATATGGATGCAAAACATGGACTCTTACCTAAAGGGAGGAGAAATCATTATGAGTATTTAAGAATAAAGTTCTCAGGAAATTTTTTGGATCATAGAGAGATGAAAAGACACGAGAATGTTGAAGACTACATAACTGAGCTACATGATCTTTATAGGAAACCAGATATAATAAAAAAAAACAGTTAAGTCTTGTAGACTGTGATGGGCATGTGGCATGAATGGGGAATGAAGGAGGGGCATAGAAGCTTCTTGTAGGAAAACCAGAGGGAAAACAACCAGTTGGTAGACCAAGAATGAGGTGTGTGAATAACATTAACCATGATTTGAGGGAAGTGGATGACTGAAAAACAGCTCAGGATAGGGACGTGTGGAGATCTTATGTCCATGCAGCCATGACCTATGGGTTTGAAGATTTAGTTAGTGATTTAATATAATTAACTTCCACTAAAATTTACTTTGTTAGATTTGCAATTCAGATCTGGGTATGAAAGGACAGACAAATTTAACCAGAGTCCTGTTCTTTTACCTGCTGTAAATCTACAACACAGGACCCATGACTTTACTTCCCTTCTGAAGGAAGGCATACCCAGGATATTTACACCATTAAAAAATTCCATCAACCCTGGCTAGAAAATGTCTGTTACAAAAAGACTGAACGTAGTAAATAGAAAATAAAAAGAGAGAGGAAAAAGATTTGAAATCACTGCACATGTAAACATACGACCCAGCTTTCAAATTTGTTGTCCAGTGTAATTAGATAATAGAATTATAGAAAAAAAATCAAAGGATGTAAATTAACTCAGAAATAAACACATAACCATGAAATGAAAACAAAGAAATATTTTAATAGCTGTAAAGGATATATAATAATAAAAGACATGATCATCTTCCACTCATCTCCTCAGTTCCTACTACATCTTATTTTATGTATGTTATTTTAAGCTTACTCATGTAACTTACACAAGTGATAATGTGATGTTACGGTGTTAAACAATCTAACAAAATGCTTCACAGATTGATGTGCAGCTCCTTGAAAAGTGATTAAATATTATCTATCCATGAATAATATGTACATTCTCACAATAAGATTTAAAAAGCATATTGATGTTATGACTAAATAAAAAATTCAAGTTAAAATTTCAAAATTGTTCAATGCATAATGATATGGAATGATTATTTATTATTCTCGATATCAAGACATATTTCACCAATGAATGAAGGTATGGCATATAAGTGCATATAAATATTTCAAATCATTTGTGCACTTAAAATTGTTTTCAATATTAACAAATCAGAAACATGTCCAACTTTTAATTAAATAATTTACCACTTTTTTAATATTTAATTTTAGGAAGTTATATTTTGAGGTTATTTAATTATATTATTTTTGGTCTGGACATCTTACCTCAATATTATATTGAGGTAAGATGTCCAGACCAAAAATAATATAATTACCACTTTTTTACTTGAATAATGGACTTAGAGATTGCATAAACATATATATATATATATATATATATATATATATATTGAATGTTGAATATTAGTGAATTCCAAAGGTATGTAGCAAATTGAGGTTATCATAAAAATATTTTTGAACTTTTTACACATGTCTTTTAATCCTCTAGCAGTCACAATTTTTTTCGGAACCAAACTCTGACCATTAGTAGTTGAGGTTAACTTGATACAAAAATTAAAAATTCGCTCTAGTGGTTGGAAACAAAACTCACTATAAACATTGAAACAAAACTAGAAAGGTATTCTCCAAAAATCATTGAAACCCAACAATTAGAAGGGGTTTAACTGAAAGTTAAATATTAAAAATTGCCCTGGCAGCCACCATGTTTGTTTTCTCACAACATACTTGGATGCATACAATTTAATTAACAAAATAAATATACATTTCCATAAACCAGCAATATCAACCATACATTTTACATGCTGAGGTATTTAAGTTTATGCTATTCCTATTGATGGACTTTTTTATTCTATTTCAGTGCCATTAATAGGAGTTTTTGGTAAAATGTTTTGTTAATTATTGCAAACATTTCATTCGAAGGCAATTAAAAGTAGAACATATATGTATCCCTTCTATGAAAGATTTGCTTTGGTAACTATAATAATACCATTGAAATCTTTTTGTGGGAAAAATAGTTTAATTTAACCCACAAACATACATCATTTCGTTAGGAGATCACACATGTGGGTGAAAAATAGCCAAACTTTAGAACAGCCTATAGTGATACATCTGAAATTGATATAAATGTACATATACAATCAACACACATTATGGTGCACATGGGATTCACCTTGTGTAAATACACAATCATATAAACATGTGACAAAAATTAATTACTCTAGATGAAACAAAAACTTTGGAAAAGCAGTGAACAAATAAATGGAATTAATGAATGAGCTGGAGAAAATGCTTTAACATCTCACCTCATAAAATTGCATGGAGGAGAGATGTTAAAAGCATTTTCTCCAACTCTTTCATTAATGTAAATACCTCATAGTGTTACCTCCTGCTTTGATTTTGATTAGAAATAAATGGAACTTGAAATAGCCAGTCCAGGCATCTATGCATCAGAATTTTTCCACACACACTTCTAACACTCTGGAACTGAATGTTCCTATCAAATTCATTTTCTGCTAGAATTACATATTGTGTTGGTCTTCCTATCTTTCTTTTGTGGGTACACTTCACATCTACCAGAAAATGATCTTGGCCTTTTTTATCTTCTTTCTTCACTTAGTAATCCTGATGTGTTGACAAGTGCTTCAAAGTGGAAGGACAGCCAATATGTTCTCTAACAAATCCAAGAGCAAGTTCTTTGAGGAAGGCTCTATAGATGATAGTTTTTTTTTTGTGTATTAGTGCATTTTGATTTGTAAATTTCTAGATACACTGTAGGTGTCTTAGAATTAAGAATTATTTCATCACTCATTGAAGCATGACCAAATTTCAAGGAGTGATTTTGCTTCCTGTACTTTTGTTATATCTCCTTTTTGTTCAAACTGTAATTCCATATTTCTACTCAAAATATTACTGTATCACACGTGCAGGATTTATTTTACCCCGGCACTGTTATAAACAGTTCCATACTTAGACAAATAGGAGAAATTTAATATTTAAAGGAAGTAACACTATGAGGTCTATTTTCATTATTGAGTTAGGATATCATATCAAATTCATTGTAAAGGTTGTGAAAAAGTATACATAGGAAAAACAAAAATGAACTTGAATACAAATTGAAAGAATACCTTATAAATGTTAAAAATGGGGATATAGAAAAGTATGCAATAGCTGCACATGCATGGTCAGAAAACACAGAATCGGAACAAAGGTCAAATTACTGAAACAGTTAGATAAATCTAAGAAACTCACAATTTCAGAGAAAATTTAGATCCACAAGACTAAAGAGAAAATTAATAAATTTTGAAATGCCCGGGGAAAAACAAAAACAATTGATTTGGAAGTTCATCGGTCAGCCAACAGAGGGGGTAGAAATCAACCTACAAGATTGTGAACTGCAAATTCAACAGTTAGAAAGCACTGACAATGACACACAGAGTGTGGACACTTCAGTCTGCAATAAAACTACAAATATGAGGTGAGTCAAAATAACCTAACTCACAATAATTAAATAGGAGAAAACTAATTAAATCACATAAATAACAGTTCAAGAATGTTTGACTGAAAAGTAGCAGGAATGTCATTATCCTATATCATATAGAGTAGTGCTACCAATCAAATTTATATGGGTCTGGGTAATTTTCACCTTGCATGGGTTAATCATGGAAAAATGCTTTAAATTATCTTATATGAGAAAATAAAATTAAGAAAATGGCATCTTTTAAACAGGCCATTAAGTTCCATAGAAGATGTGGACTCAAGAATCTACATATCTGCAGCCAATGACAAAATTGGAAATAAGTAGTTTCTCCTACACTTTGGCTCAACTTAACCTCTGTTATTCATTTTAAATTATATTGAATGGAGCCAAGTTTCACTGTACACATGAATGAATGAAAAAAATATCCATTTCATAGTCAAATGAGTTGTTGCCTAACAAATATAATATTTAAAGACAGCTGGATCTTAAAAAAATGTATCTCGCGAACTTTATTTGAAAACTTTGAACATAGTTGAGTTCTTTATTCTAAGAAATTTAAATATTTTTGTGATTTTTTAAAATAATGTTTTCTTATATTGACAATTATAAGATTACAGGGGCATGCTGGGAAATGGAGATAAAATAAATTTAATGTTTTCCACAGATCCCATGCTGAGGAGCATGGAGCTTCAATATTATGCAGACAATCCAGTAAGATAAGTAACAATTTCAAGCAATCACAAATAGTAGATTTTCAAATCTCTAACAATTTTAATATCTTTCTCCCCAAAAAAAGAAATGAAAATAATGGTAGCACAAAAAATTTAAATTCTGTGCACTAGCTAAACGGAAAACAAATTTTCGAAATTTTAATATAATACATTGGGAATTTTTACATTATGAGGTTTTCTTAATAAGAATCAAATGAATCGTTCTTACCTCATACATCTATGTTTTTTTAACAAAGAACTGCAGTATCGGGAAATACATCATTCCCGATACTGCAGTTGTGTTAAAAAAAACATAATGTATGAGGTAAGAAAAATTCATGATTCATCTGATTCTTATTTCAAAATTTTGTTAGTCAGTGACTGCTTTGATAAGGTAGTAGAAGAATTTTATAATTTTTGTTGATGCTATTCATTTCTTTCCTGGTCCTAAGCATCTAACACACAAATATTTGAACTATGTTAGAAAAAGAGGAATTTTAGTATTAAACTTCAATACAAGCACAGGAGAAATCCAGAGCAATTAACTAATGCATTTATTTTTTAAATTACAACCAGAGAAGAAAAGCTGTCAGAAGAATTATTCACGATAATAATAATTCATGTCAGAATGAAATAAAAACTATCCGTAACTAATTCTCTAAACAGTTTATACTCCAAATACTTACACAAAGTTCTTCTTATGATGGCAGTCTATCTGATATAGACATACTCCTGATGATACAAACATTATCTTGATCCATGAAAAATTATATATTTGGTATCAATGAAATAGCCAAAGATACTGCCCCATGACCAAATAAACCTCAAGTTAGGGCATTAAAAGATGATATATGTTAAGATATTATTACTGCTAATGCAAACATCATATTGCCTCATTCTATCATACTTTCATGTCTTCAGAAAGCACAAAATATATTGATTTTTCAAAGGAGATAACACAGAAGACTTGTCTAATTGGAAACTAATAACAATTTGTTCTGATGTTCATAGAATCAACAAATTCATTCTTAACAAGCATTCACAATCTCTTATAAATTTGTCCAAACATCAACATAGATTTATAAGCCCCCTAGGTACATCTATCAATACTTCTTTCCTTGACTCTATTCCAACTTTGCTCAAAATTAATCATCAAGATGTAACATTAGTTTTCTTGGACATCAAGAAAGCATTTGACAATATGGGACGTGTTTATTTTTTCTAAATACTCCTAACAACCTTTTTAGTTTGGTAATTATACTAAAAATGTTTGCAGATGATCTTGTTTTACTAGCAACGTCTGAAGATGATTTACAATGGTCAGTACATAATTTAAATTTGATAGCCCAGAAATATTCAATGGAAATATCTACCAATAAAACTAAAATAATGGCCTTTTGTGGAAAATCCCCAATACCAAGCAAAATTTTGTTTAAATAACAAAATTTTAGAGAGTTAATGAGTTTACTTATTTAGGATATAAACTATCTTTTGTTGAAAATTTGGATTTATCAGAGAAAATTGTGAAATTCAACAAATCAATGGGAATCATTAATAGAGTTTTAAAATCTTCATTAGTGCAAAAATCAACTCGTACTCATCTTTATCAAATAATGGCTTGACCAGTCCTATGTTATGGGAGTGAAGCGTGGACGAGAGATGAAAGCAGACTAACAGCTTGTGAGATGAAATTTATGCGCCGAACAGCTGGCTACACCAAATGGGATCGAAAGAAAAATGTAGAAATCCTTCAAGAACTTAATGTGTCTCCAGATATCAGCTAAACTGGAAGGAACATGTCTCAAGAATGGCTAGATCCAGGATCCCCAAGGCAACAATGAACTACTGTCCAAATGGGAAACGGTCACTTGGTCGACCTATGAAAAGATGGCACAAAAACTGCTTCCTCAGGCTGTAACAGTTCTTCTAGGACTAATACCTGGCATGATGATGAATTATACTAAAGGAGGGTAATTTTACACAAGTGGAAGTTAATAAACAAAAACTGAAGTTATTTCCTTCGACAGAGGAGTCACGCAAGGCTTGCCTCTCTCTCTATTAATCGATCACATTTTACCAAAATTTTTTAACTCTACAATTTTATTAGGAGAATATAGTTATACTATAATAGCTGGGCTTACAAACATTTCCATCATGGGATTTGCAGACAATATAGTTGTTCTTTACTTCACGGGCTAGGCAAATTGCCTGTTCCACTCGTAGTTGTTCTGTCCATCTTTGCAATGGCCTTCCTACATTTCTTCAAATGTTTGTAGTTAAATGCGGCTTTTGGGATCTTGTTACATTCATTCTTTCTATGCAGTTAAACCATTTATCTCTATATTCTTTGATTTTATCATTCAGTGGATATATATTTTACTCTGTTCTTATATCTTCATTCTTTATTCGATCCAATCTTGTGCAGCCTTTTGTTCTTCTAAGGAAGTTCATTTCTAGGCTTTGTATTCTACTTTGCAATTTTTTTTTGTCATTACCCAAGTTTCACTTCCCATAAAGTAATGCAGGAACTGCCAATATTTTATAAAACTTCAATCTAGTATCTCTTCGTGTTCTGTTCTTTAATGTTTTATGCATAGTTCTGCATATCATTTGAAATTTCGACAGTTTCATATTTATGTCTTTTTCAGTTTTTGTGTCTATAGTAAAATTACAACCCAAATACTAGTTACTAGTTCCAGATGTTTTGTTGTCTATTATGATTTTTGGTCTTATACGTTCATTTCCCCAAAATGCCTTTATTTTTGATTTTCTTTTTGATATTTTAAAATTATATTCTTGGTATAACTGATTTAATAATATAGTTCTTGTTGGTAAAAATAAAGAAGCTCAATACACACAGCACTTTTCATTACTGGATTCATGAAATAGGGCTGGCAATCAACGTACAGAAATCTAATTACCATGGAGTATGCCTTGGGCTATGCAATTACCTTCAGGCACTCAAATATCTCACCTTGGCGAAAACGAAACAAAGAAGTAATTGGAATTCATCACAATACCTTGATTATTGACCTCAGTAAAGAAAAGTTATAAGATCTTTAATCTAGATTTGAAATTTTAACATCTATTCTTCTTTTCAGAATCTCAGCAAAAATGTAATATTTTGTCAGAATTTCATTGTCAGTATTCATCTATTTGTTCCACAGCTCTCTTCTCCAAAATATCTCACTGATATTTCTTTCTGATGCTGACACAATGATTAGAAGTGCCCTAAGAAATTCTCCAGTTATCTATTGACAACCTTGATTGATAGTCTTCCCAGAAATACAATATTCTTTCTTAAAATCTTCTTCATTTAATGGAACATAAGAAAGAATACAATCACATTTTGAACACAGCCAATTTAAAAGGTTTTGGAAAAGAAATAATTGTAAATAAATTAAAGAAATTCAGACAACAAAAAAGATTAGAATAATCTGATTCAAAGAAAGGAAAATAATTTAAGAAAATTACGTATCATCCTGAAATACATAACAAATTTCAAGAAATTCAATATTACATTGGCACCGATAAATAAATTTAGCCTTGGTAATCTATTAATAACTAATAACAAATTGAACACCCCAGATAGCAAAAAAATCTGGAATCTATCAAATTAATTGTAAGGACTGCAATAAAGTATACATAGGAAAAACAAAAAGAAATTTGGACACTCGCACTAAGGAACACTTCAGAAATATTAAAAATGGTGAAATTGAAAAATCAGCTATTGCAGCACATAGTTTATTGGAGAATCATAAAATTGAAAAAGAAGCCCTACTTTTAAAACATTTGGAAAAACCTTTAGAATTGAAAATTTGGGAGAAGATATATATTCAGAAGAACAAATTTAGATCCTGAATTTCGAGATTCCTGATGAACGTGACCTCATCTCAAAGTTCATCAAATCAACACCAGATGGCAACGTTATTGATGGAGATTCCAACGAAAATCCAGTAGTCATAATGTCGGTTGAAAATGAGAGAGATCCTTCTCTCGAAAACTAGTTCCTGTATTTGAAGAAACATAAAATATGAGGTAAGATATTAAAAAATAACTCATTCATTTACGAAGTAGGAAATAGTTCAATAAATAGACTGGAAGCAGCTGAGATGAAATTCCTACGATATATGACAGGATGTGCTCTTTTAGACAAATGGAGGAGTGAAGATATTCGTGAGGAATTACAAATAACTAGTGTGATAAAAATAGAAGAATATAAAAATAAATGGTTTGAACATGTTATTAGAATGAATGAAGAGAGGATATTTTATAGGATGTTAAATTATAATCCACAAGGACATAGAAGTCGTGGACGGCCATTTAAAAGATGGAGCAAGCAACTATAATATGGAGCTGGAACAGATCAGAAATGGTCTAAACCATGACGATAGATGTTGATGATAAATCACAACATGGTGTAACTTCCCACTATTTCTTATGATGTATGATTAGCATTAATTTTATTATCTTTCATTTTTTTGGTGGGCAGCCATAATTTTGATTACAATATGTTTACAAAGCTTAAACATAATTCAGCACAAAGACACTCCAATAACAGGAATTTGAAAAATGGTGTAATTTTCTACATAGAGGAAAACATGTTGTTCTATATTAAGAATATACTATACCAATCTTTGGATCAGAAATAGGACAAATCCAACATCAAATAAATGGAAAGATGCCTTCAAAATGCAGGCAAGTGTGTGTGGTTCAAACTATTCCAGGTAGATCCCAGGGGAATTACCATTGTAGGCATTGCCTCAACAAGTTGAAGTTGGGATCTTGCCTCTTCGGAGAAACCTTGCATATCACTAGACATAACAGAGTAAGCTTTGATCAAACATCTCATGGCCCACGAGGAAGTTCATGGGATAGCTGAGAATGTAGTACAATCTTATTGATATGACTCAACAATTCCCTTCTCATTATTGATCTTACATTTTGAATCCAACCTTAAACAACAAGATGAGGTGAACTTGGAAAAGAAGGCTATATATGAGCTTACTATCCCATATTACAAGGATAAATACCATCTGGACACTTTCTTCATTCAAGTTTTACTTATAGGCAGGCACTAGAGGAACAAATTCTAAAAGCATCTACGAACTAGCAATGATCTTAAAGCACAAATAGTAATAATCATATTGAAGAGCCCTATCTCTATCTTCAGAAATTGTTTATATGACCAGTCTCCAAATTCTGGTTTTTGATTGTCCCTTTAATTTAGGATTAACATCTTGTTTTATATTTCACAAATTCCAAATTTGATTTTTTGTTCCTATATTACATAGTTTTTTAATGTTTTATTTCTGTATTGTCTTGTATACTTTAACACTTTTGGCAGACTCTATTTGGAGAAATTTATTAAAAAAATTATGTTTGTTTTTTCTGCATCAATGAAAACTTTCTGCTTTAATAACTATTCATAAAATTGACATCATAACAATTATTTCAATTTAAAAAAAAGTAAAATATCTGATAGCACAGTTTTTTTTTCCCCCCCTTTTCAAAAAGTATATATCTGTATTTTGTTCCTGAAAATTAAGAAAATGTAATAAATATAATGTTAAAACAAAAATATTTTGTCACTAACTTACTTTTGAAGGACATAAAAATGTTTTCTTCAAGGAAACCATGAAAAAATGCAGCTTTCTTGCCCATTTTTAGTCGATATTTGACAATTTAATTATTTATTTAGCCTGGTGGAGTTAAGGCCATGTAGCCTTCTCACCAGGGCAAACATATATTACATCAGAATATAACCATCACAATGAACTCTAATATTAAATACTAAATAAAAATTTGATCAAAAAGATAATATCTATTATATTACTATCTATAATGCAATTAGTTAATGTTAGTTAAAATTAAGACTAAAACTAATAATAAAATGTATACAAGCAAGATATATTAAATTGTCCATGTCTAATGTATATATAAAACAAAAGAATACTATCAGTGAGGTGTATAAGTTAGTTTGTTATTAAATAATTCTTTAATTTGTTTTTGAAGGAAGTTATAGTTTGACAGTCTCTGACATAGGGCGGAAGGGAATTCCATGTTTTGGTAAATGAGACCGTAAAAGATAATGAATAATATACAGTGTGATGAGGAGGGATATAAAGGACAATGTGCTGAAGGGATCGAGTGTCAAGATTATGTGTGTCGGATAGTATGATGAAGCGGCGTGATAAATAATTAGGCGATGATGTGTGAAGTATTTTATAGAGAAGGGATAGTGAATGGACAGTTCTACGATCTCTTAGACGAAGCCACGATAATTGTTCCAGGGACGGTGTAACATGGTCAAATTTGCGAATACCACAAATAAGACGTGCGCAAGAATTATGAACACGTTGAAGTCTTTGAGTGTAAATAATATTTAAGTCTGTAAAAAGAGTGTCACAATAATCAAAATGGGGCATTGCAAGTGTTTCTACTAACATTTTCCTTAGAGCGAATGGCAGACAATTTCTTAAGCGATTTAATGAATGTATTACTGAGAAGACTGTTTTGCATGTATGGTTTATTTGTGTATTCCAATTTAAGTTGTTGTCAATAAATACTCCTAGAATTTTTACTGTCTCACTATAAGGAATTTGAACTCCATTTAGTGACACATGCGAGACTGTGTTTAGGTTAATTGTAGATAATAGTCTCTGGTGACCCATAATGATTGATTGTGACTTTCTAGGATTTAATTACAGTCCATATTTAACTGTCCAAGTCATTAGTAAGTCAAGATCCTCGTTAATTTTGGCAACAGCGTCATTTAGAGAATATTTGTCTGTGTGGATGTAGATTTGCATGTCGTCTGCAAATAAATTATGTTTGCAATGCTTTAGGGAGTTAGATATGTCATTTATGTAGATTGAAAAAAGTAAAGGTCCAAGCACCGAACCCTGTGGAACCCCAGCTTTACAGTAGGACCAAGAGGAACATAATGCATGATTTCCTACAACAGATTGCTGGCGCTCATGAAGGTAGGAATTGAACCATTGCGTGGCACTATCAGAGAGTAAGAGGTTTTTAAGTTTATGCAACAATAAGTCCAAGTCTACCGTGTCGAATGCTTTACTAAAGTCCAGTAATGTAAGAATGGTAAGTTTTCGATTATCAGCAGCTTCGCGTATGTCTTTGCAAATATTTAGTAGAGCAGTATTTGTATTGTGTCCTGTCCTGAAGCCTGACTGAAATTGATCTAGAAGGTTGTGTTCATTTAGGTAGTCAGTCAGTTGTTTATGGACTAATCGTTCCAGAGCTTTTGAAAGGGTAGGTAAAATGCTAATGGGTCGAAAGTCGTTTGGAGTTAAGGGCATTTTAACTTTAGGCAGTGGGCGTACGAGGGCTTGTTTCCACAATGAGGGATATGTAGAAGTTTGTAGTGAGGAGTTAAAAATATGAGTTATAGTAGGTAGTATAGCGTCGATTATTTTATTCAGTAAAGTAATATTTATACGGTCAGTTCCTTCTGCTTTGGTTTTTATTCGCATGATGGCTTTCTTTATGTCGTAATCTGTAACATATGAGAAGTGGAAATGTTCTCTGTCGGGTTGATTTGTCAGTGATAATTCATTTATTGTTTGTTCTTTATCCTTTGGAGTAGTAGTTATACCTGTGAAGTGATTATTGAGTGTGTCCAGGGAAACAGGTAATTTGTCTACCTGCGTGTCTTTTCTCCCAATTCCCATTCTATTCAAGTTTTTCCAGATTTCTGAAGTATTGGTATCTGTTAGGCTGTATAAATGTCTAAGTTTGGCGTTTCTTATAGCTTGATTTGTCTTGTTACGTAACTGTTTATATTGATTGAGATTTGTGTCTGTTTTGTCGAGTCTATATTTCTTATGTGCTGCGTCTCTATCAGCCATCAAGTTACGAATTGAAAGAGTCATCCAGGGTGCAGGGCGTCGTTTCACGAGTTTAGTTTTTAGTGGGGCGTGTCTGTTGTATAATTGTAGTATAAAGTCATTTAGTGCTTCAACTTTTTCATCTACAGAATGCAGCGTCCATATTGAATGCCACGGCATCTGCATAGCTTCTTCAATTAGGGCTGCATTATCTATATGTTTTAAGTCTCTATACGTAATAGTCTTTCGAGTCGGTTTAGGGCAGTGCAGCGAATATGCTAAGAATATAATATCATGTGCTGATATTCCCAGGGCTGGCAGTTGCCCGTGAGTAAGTACTCTGTCTGGATTATTAGTTGCAATTAAGTCAAGTAACGTCTCAGAGTGATGAGTGTGATGTGTAGGCCGTAGGGGTAGGAGAGTCATATCACAAGCCTGGAACGTAGCCATCAGTTGTTGTGTATGTCTGTTATCAGTGTCTAGTATATTTATATTAAAGTCGCCCATAACGATAACGTGTTCATATTGTATTCGCGCGTTTTGTAAAGTGGACTCTATTTCAGCGATAGCTTTTATTTTAGGAGGTTGGTATACTACACAGAGAAGACATTTTTTGAAACTGACAAATATTTCTATGAACATAATTTCAGCAGATGGTTCGTTATTAGATAAATACACAATTTTAGGAGTAAGGTCCGTTCTAACGAAGGCTCCAATACCGCCCCCGCGACTGTAAACACGATCATGTCTAAGAAAAGTATAACCATCCATGTTAATTAAAGAAGAGGTAATGTTGGGATTTAGCCACGTTTCAGATATGAGAAGAGCATGGATATTCAAAGAGAAGAAAATTGTTCTGATTTCATCTATATGTGCAGTAATACTTTGAGCATTGAAATGGACTTACTGCAAGGAAGTAGGGTATGGGGATAAAGCTATTTCTAAAGCATCTCTTGAAGTATTAGGGGCGAGAAGGGGTGTGGGAAGGTTATTGTCCTGTAACCTGTCAGAGATTGTCAAAAGAAAATCGTTATTTAAACGAAAAATGGTCGTAAAATATTTCAACAAAATTACGAACTATACTTGGTACCACGTCACTAAAAATATCTTAAATTTGATATACTATTAATAAAATGTTAAAAGTGATAACTGTTGGTTATTCACTGGCCGTGTTCGCACATATTATATATCTGATGCCCGGAGAATAATATGATTGTTGTCTCCTTCTTTAACATGGATTGCACCGTCAATTGTCCACACATTTGTTACACCATATTTGGAGATGCATTCTTTTAATAGTTTATACCTCATTTGAGTTAAGTCTTCCCTTATTGTAACACCACTGCCTTTCAGTTGTTTTTTGTTCTGGAAAACTTTTATCCTTTTCCTATAACTTACGAATTTGACGATAACCGGCCAAGGCCGGTCTGCCTTTCTCCCCACACGATGGCTCCTGTCAATATCACATGTTTCTATTTTAACACCTATTTTAGACGCCACATCAATAGCTATTTTGTCTGTGCCCTCAGCGTCCTTTTCAGGGATGTCAAAGATACGTAAACATTGGCGGCGTTGGTACTGTTCAAGGGAATCAGTTTTTTCGCACAACAGTTGTTCTAGTTTTATTATTTTTGCATCTCTTTCCTGTAACGACAGCTCCAACTGTCTAATGACCTCAGTGTTCCGATCTATGGTTGTTTTCAACTCACTTACTATCGCCTCACGCACCGAGTCCTTTAGTAGCTGCAACATGGCAGGGTCCCTCAAACATTCCTGCATCACACGCTTTGTCACTTCTTCTTTATTCTCGTCGGAATTCATTGTTTTGCTTGGCACCATTATATACAGAATAAATGTACACACAAATAAATTCAAAATATCCGATACTACCTGTAAAATATAAACAATCACCTGCTGAAAACTGTGCAAAAACACGAGCGACCAGTATATTCACTAATCACTGTCCGCCATGACAAAATGAAGGGCATCTGTAACCAACCACCAACTGGATAGTATCTTCTTTTCTTGAGCATCTGATTTGCAAATCCAACTCCTGGTCTTATTTTTCTATAACAATTATTTCTTTCCCATCTCAATTTCATTAAACCTTCTTACTTTGTCACACTATTGATTGCTTTACTCTAGATGATTAAATCCAATTCATCAATGTTGCCATCTGAACTGAGATATAAGCTGTTCTTCAGCTTAGTTGGCAACACTGTCTTCCTTGAAAATTTTTATGTTTACTTGACTGCATTATTTTCAGTTTCAGAATTTCTTGACTATATTGACTTTCAGAAAGCTAATCTTGGGTCTACAATATCTGGGTATTACACATTTTCAGAATTTTAACTCACTTTCATATTCATTAGAGATAAATATCGACAATGTACACTTAAAAAGGTTTCAAAATGCAGAGTCCCTTTTATGATCCACTGCACATGCTCGAACAGCTAAAGCTGTGGTTCACGAGGTAACATTGCTAAATGTTTTAAATATGCTGTATTTGGTTTTAACTGTCTTAAATAGTTAAAGAGCAGTGAAGGAGACATGTTTCTAGATATTTGACGAGTGTTTGACATATACAATATTATTCATATCGCGGCGTTTCAATAAAAGTTCAACTCTAGTGTATAGTGTAAGTATACAAGACAACCAGGACTTAGACGACTAGTATCAGATGTTCGAATAGCATAGATCGTTATACCAATTATGAAAAATGAAATATATATGAGAGCAAGGCTTCAAACCCCTCGACAATGATTTTTTGTTATTTATTTGTATTTCTGCAAAATACATCCCATAACATTTATTTCCAGCCATGTAATCTACATCCACTTTACACTATTTTAAGTAATATTCCTGCCTTCGTAAACTCTATAACAGACCAAATATCTTAATTATCTATAACACTATTTAGCTATCGGTATAAATTTAATTGTGTGTGCAGTACCATGTTTTAATAATAATGCTATAAATTTATGCAATGAAAGATAATACAGCTTCAAATGATTATGTAATAATTTATTACATATTAGTGAGGAAAAAGTTTCACCCTTCAAGTAAATATTTATGTGTGTCAAGTCCAGCCTAATAATAGCCCATAGATGATGGACAACAACAACAACAATAATAATAATAAATAGTAATACTTCCAAAGAGTTAGTTTGTTTTTTTCTTTAAGAGTGGACAGACAAAGTAAAATAGAAAGCATTGTAACAATTAAAAAATTTAACCTCACGGGGAATTGAACCTGTGAGCTCTTGCATACGAAGCAAGCCATAAGGCACTGAGCTAAGCATTTGCTGTCTTGCTGTGCATAAAATAATGCTCTGCATTAGAGGAAGGGGAATGTATTGTAGCTCTACTGTGCAATTAGTTTACTCGTATGAATCGTGCGTTAAAACTTGAAATGTTTGAGATTAAAAGCCCACTCATTCTTTTTTTTTTGCTAAGTGTACATCTTTTTTAGAAATGCTGATATTTTAGTGAACTCTGAAGTAATGAAGCTATTGAGACCGTTCCCATCAAAAAATTTTTACAGATCTTTAACAATCTATCTAGTAGACACCAAAAATGACCATGAGAAAAATGTATATGCACGTGTGTGTGTTTGTTAACACTCTAGCAGCTGCACTGTTTTTTTAGAACTAAACATGGCATATAGCAATTAATTACAAATTGTAAGGTTGAGTTCATTAACCAGTAAAATCAAACTATGAGATTAACGAATTAGCCCGAAACGAAAATTTAAAAATCATTATTTTTTACTTTTCACAACAAAATTAAGTATAAGCTATAAAATATACAGGAGGTATTAAAAAAAAAGTGAAATATAACTATTATAAGGAGGGTTTACCTGAACCTCAAAATTAAAAAATCCCTCTTGCAGCCACCATATTTGCTTTGTCACACCAGATTTTTTTATATCATACAATTTATAACCCTTAATTTGGCAGTGTATCCTATAGATACAATGGTTTAATTTATTTAATATTTTTAATACAGCAATGAAAAAATGAATCAGTAGAAATTATTTAAATTTGTGTCAAATTATACAACAATATGCAATAGATTAGGCTATGATTTGTTTTTACTGCAGTCTGACACATGTAAATAAACTGAATAATAAATTAAGTTTCCATCCAATTTATGGGTTAACAAAAGGATAAGCAAAATCGGACTATACATTCAACTTAAGGAAATTGCTTAGTTTATGCAGTTTCTGCATGATGGACTTTCTGTTACCAAATTTTACATCTCTTGAAACAATTATTATGTGCTTTTTCTTGTCCCATAAGCCTGAAACGTATAGTTTTGTATCCAATGATAATGTATTTTATACTCCTATGGTTTCCTTAAATGTCCCTTTGGTAAGCAATAAATTTTAAATATCTGGAGTTTTTTTTAGGTTCTCAATTCTGCATCGTATAGGATATACTGCTGATGGGCTACAGTTTAACCAATGAGTGGTGATGCAGAAAACTTCTCCCCACATTTCACTGAGAAGTCCTGAATAAAAAACAGTAGGAATCTTTAGCATACGAGTTTACATCGACATAATTACTGCTCAAGTTTACAAATTTGCAACCAGTATGTTAGAAGCATCGAGTAGAAATTTTAGGACAAATTTAGAGAAAGAGATATTCTCAGTTTCCTCCAATGTATCAACATTTTCTAAATATTCAAGATTCTTACTCATTTTATATTTTACAATTAACACACACCAACACTGGAAACTTAAAATGGACGAACTATATATGGAAATATTTTTTACTGTTTTTACAATCACTCTGCACTTTTTACTTTTAATTACTTTTCCCTGGGCCTGTAACCTGTTGGACGTAAGCTAACTTTATGAATAAATAAAGTTTTACAAAACAGAAAGATTTTTTATTGATGGAGAACAAATATTACAATAGCTTATATTTGAAGAGAAAATTTTTTGACCAGACTGAGACTTGAACCCAGGCCCTTTGGATTTCCAGGCCAATGGTCCTGAGTTCGAGTCTCAGTTTGGGCAAAAATGGTTCTCTTCAAATATAATTTATCCTTCAGTGAGAATTAAATTTATAAAAAAACATCATTACAATAGCTGTTTTATTTGTGGGACAACAATGTAATTAATATTATCAATCAATCTCAATCTACTAAGTACTGTTAGTGCATCAAATTTAAATTTGAAAAATGTTAAAATTATTTCTATCCCCATATCCCAATAAAAAACAATAAATTATAATTTCATATAAGAGGAAATCATAACAATTGCACTAAAAAAATATATACCATGGCACTATAACTCATTTTAACCTACAAAGTAAAAGGTAAGTTACAAAATAAAAGGTAAGTGATCTAATACTAAAATTTTATTACTAGTGCGAAAATGGGATGCACAAATCAGGGTAGGATTCAATTTTTTCCTCTTTTATTAAAAATAAAAAAGGGGATGCATATGATGTGTCTACATGCAAATAAGGATATAATGTAACGATATTAATCACAATTAATTTAATTCTTATGAATTTGAACCTCATAATGTTAAAAATTCCCAAATTTAATATATAAATATTAATGCTCCCTAATTTATATATCATTAGTGGAATGTGTTCTATAAGTTCAATAATTCACTGAACCTCTGAGAAAAATAATCCAATTGATTAAAAATAGTGAATAGTTTTCTTTTACTTTTACTAAGTTTCTTAAATAGTTTGAATCAATAATATATTTACATTGCAGATATCTTGAGCAAAGCTATACAGGTGTATTTTCTCTCTATGAACCTCTTGGATTAGTTTTTAAATTATGTGAGAAGAAAGGGAAAGTAGCCTGCTTTCATATATCTTGTCATTGGTGGAAAAATGAGCATAAAAACACAAATATTGAACTTTTATAGGAATAAATGACTATGAGGTTTAATTTAAGATACAGTAAAATCAAATGTTTCATACCTCTCCTCATATTAATCTTATATTAATATGAGGAGGGGTATGAAATATTTGATTTTATTATAACAAAAACACAAATTTGGACAGAAACAGATGAGTGAATCCAAAAGTCCTATGTTCTAAGTACTATTATAGTGACAAATCAGTTAAAATTTTTCAGATTATATTTGTTTATGCATTCTATTAAATTAATTTAAAACTAATTTTAAGAGTAAGAACCACGAGTTAGTTTAGACAGGATCCTCCACTATTTATCACACTTTAAATTAGTTTAATTTTTATTTCTCATAAAAATATTCAGATATATTTTTTAATTAACTTTTTTTAAAATAATTATATTTTTCATTCTATAAAAATATTATCAATTTATTACACGTAGCTTACCTAAAGATTTATTGCTCACGTTTAGTATGCATGTCTAAGTTAATATTCAGAATATCTACATAATTATAATCTTCCTCCATTTTCTTGACTAACAACTGATGTAAAATACAACTTCTTGAATATTTTTAATAAAATACACAGCTTATATTACAACCCCACTTCTCTTACACTTTATGAATAATTTCACAAAAGTTAATAAAACTAAAGAATCAAAAGAATAAAAACTTTAATATTACATTTTTGTTCATTAAAGACTTTTTGAGGAGATACAAATCATAAAAATAAAATTATAGAAATAATATAATTAAAATCAAAATAACTTTGGCAAACATTGCATTACTGATAATTCTTAAAATTAATGACTACAAACTCACTTGTGCAAACAACAGTATATAGTAAAAACTTTTGCCCAACAAATTTTTATGATTACTGTTAATGTACTGATACAGAAAAGATTCTGAAATTGCTTGAAAAATGTGAAGACCCTACCAGGACCAGATATCAATTCAGATCATGTCTTACTAATAGGCAAAGTAGATATTTGCCTGAAGAAGATAAGAGGAAGACAGGCAACAAAAAACTTTGACTTGGAGAAACTTAAAACTGAAGAGGAAAGGAGAAAATTCCAACAACATTTTCAAGAGAAAGCCTCTAACCTGGAAATCTCATCTGGCAATAACTACGAACACTGGAATCATTTGAAAAGCTCTATACAGACAGCTGCAGAGGAAATAATAGAATACAAAGAGAGCAATAATATTAAGAAACCTTGGGCCATAGAAAAATGTTGGAGAAGATGGAAGAAAGAAGAAAATGGAAAAATAACAATACAGAAGATACCCAAAGAAACTACAGGAAACTAAACAACGAACTTAGAAGAGAAACTGACAAAGCAGAGGAAGAGTGGATGAAGCAGAAATGTGAAGAACTAGAGAATCTGGCGAGGAAAGGAAAATATGATTTAATGTACCAGGAAGTTAAATGCTTGGACTATGGAAAGAAGAGCAGGAAAACTATGTGACTGATTGAGGACAAAAATCATGAAGAAATAACAGACAAACAGGGAATTATTAATATGTGGGAGAAATATGTAGAAGAGCTATATGAGACAAGAAATTGTCAGGCTAACTTAGATATAGAAAACGAAGAAGATGTATCAGAAGATGGAAAAGGATTTTCAATTCTGAAGGAAGAAGTTGAACTAGCAATTAAGGAAATTAAAAATGGGAAAGCAACAGGGGTAGATGGAATCTCCATTGAATTGGTTAAATGCTTGGGTGAAGGAAATTCTGTTTTTATGCAACAAAGATATATAAAGAAGGTAAATGGCCTGAAGAAATTGACTGTGACTGTGTTAATACCAATACCAAAGAAAAAGAATGCTAAGAAATGTAAAGAGTTCAGGACTATCACCTTGATATCACACTCTGCAAAGATTCTCCTGCGAATACTGAATTGATTTTTTACGTTCTACGATGGAAAGAGAATTGGAAGAACAGTTAGGCTTCAGGAAGGGAAAGGGTACAAGAGATGCAATTGGATTGATCCGAACAAAAGGAGAAAGATGTATAGATAAAGATAAAGAAGTTTATGTGGTATTTGTTGACTGGAAAAGGCCTTTGACAGAGTGAATTGGAATAAACTATAAGCATCTTGAAGAAAATTGGCGTGAACTGGAAGGAGAATAGGCTCACAAGTAATCTTTATATGAAACAGTGAATAAAAGTGAAGATAGAAGGAGAAATGTCAGAAGGAAAAGAAATTGGAAGGGGGATACGGCAAGGATGTCCTCTATCACCTACTCTTTTCAACTTCTACCTGGAAGACCTAATGAAGAACTGCTTCAGGAATATGGGAGGCATAAACACGGGAGGAAGAAGAATTAAGTGCATAAGATTTGCTGATGATATGGCTTTGCTAGCAGAAGATGCAATGACACTGAGGAACATGCTCATGGAGCTAAATGACAAGTGCGAGGATTATGGAATGAAGATAAATATAAATAAGATGAAGGTCATGATTATAGGAAGGAAAGCAAGGAAGATAAACATGAGGCCATTGAGCAATTGGAGAGCTTCAAATACTTGGGTTGTACTATCAGTAGTAACATGAATTGCAGTCAAGAAATAAAGCAGAGGACAGCAATGGCAAAAGAAGCTTTTAACAAGAAGAGAAGCATTTTCTGCAGACCTTGGCAAAATTAAAAATATACAGATGTGCTAGACAGAGTGGGTGAAGGAAGAACAATGCTGGAACTCATAAAGAAGAGGAAAAGAAATTGGATTGGCCACTGGCTAAGAAGAAACTGCCAGCTGATGGATGCCCTAGAAGGAATGGTCAATGGAAAGAAAGTTAAGAGGCAGAAAAAGACATCAGATGATAGACAATATTAAAATAAATAGTTTGCATGCAGATACAAAAAGGAAGGCTGAGTTAAGGAAAGAGTGGAGAATGTCGAGTTTGCAGTGAAAGACCTGCTCTTGGGCAGAACACTATGAATGGGAAAAAAAAAAAAAATTGTTAATGTTATCCAGTTCTATTTACCTTTTTTTTTCCCCCATGAAACCTGCAAGCTCATTAAGCGACAATAGACTATTTTATACTAAACAAATAGGCAAATATAAAAAAACTGCTTAGAGAATTTAATTAATAGGGTAAGCTCATTAGAGAAAATAGGCATGAAGTATTTCAAGGGTCAAGGAATTATATATATATATATATATTGATAACTGACACAATAAAGTGATATTCAAATATCATTTCCTTAATCATCAATCAAGTTGTCAAGATTTATTTGGTAGACACATCCCAAATCAATTACTAATTTTTATGGAAAATATTCTTAAAATTGTCTTCTGGGAAGAATGTATATACTGGCACTTATATTCAAAAGTTTTATGGAAATGTCAGTTACCAAACTCCTTATTTATACTGTATTAAAATCTGCAAAAAGAAATACATAAAAGTGCTTTATTAACTTGTTCTACATCTTACTTTCATTTTTGTAGAGAAATAAAACTTTAATTAACAGTATCTGAAAGCCGCCATATTGTAATAAAATGTTTATCATATTCCTTAATTACAGAGCAAGTTATAAACAAATTATTAATAGTGTTTGCTTCCCAACATTCATTTATCTTATAAACAAATTATATTAAAATTAATGTTGGGAAGTAAATATTATGAGGTTATATCATTAATATTGAGCGGAGAACATATTTTTAATAACTCACCTCATACAATTTCAAATTTATTTGAGACCATTGTTTTCGAATGAATTTTTCATTCATCTTCAGTCATGACTCCAACTGTTATATTTACTATGCATTACAATTAAACATTACCCTTAAGTTTGCCAAGTCTAGCTTCATACTCATACATACATAATAGCGTATTCTTAAGGTTTGAGGATAACAACATAATATCAATACAGTTAAAATATGATTTGAAAACTTCACACCTCACCTCATAAAATAAAAATGCAATTTAGTTGGGAATGAGATGATGGTCTCCGAAATATGTCCAAATGAGAGAATCATATTTTATGAGAAGAAGCATAAAGTTTCTAAATCATATTTTGATTTTATTGATATTTACCTCAATGTCATTTTCCATTAATATTTTACAAAAATCAGTTAATGATATTAATATAAGTTAATACGTATTTAATTTGGTAACTAGAATTAACTGTATATAAGTTTGTTGATACAGTCCTTTAAGACTAACTTTGGTCCCTAAGTACAATAATAATTGTTCTACCATTCCTGATTTTCTAGATATATTTAATAACTATATTAGCTCTTTGCAGATAAAATAAACATACCTGCTACTAATGTCAAAATTAATTACAACTATGTTTCTAGATGATAGTGAAAATAATTATCAGCTTAGATTTATCAATATTAACTAGGGTTTCACAAATTATAAGTATGTTTTAAAGTTATATTTAAATTAATATTGGGAAGTAAACATTATGAGGTTATATCATTAATATTGAGTGGAGAACATATTTTTAACGACTCACCTCATATAATTTCAAATTTCTTTGATACCGGCGATTTCAGACAATATCTTGTACCTCTTCAGTCATGGCTTCCAGAGACTTTCATGACTGAAGAGGGACAAGATATTGTCTGAAAACGCCGGTATCAAAGAAATTTGAAATTATATGAGGTGAGTCGTTAAAAATATGTTCTCCACTCACTATTAATGTTTTAAAGTCATTATCGTTTATTGAATGCTAATATAAGTTAAATTTTTACTTTTTAAGAATTAACGCTATGAGGATTTATTTATATATGAAAAATTTTACATCACCTCATACCCTTCTTATTAGACTGTTTCGGGACTGTTATCAACAATGGTCATGAAAGTACTGAGGATGGAACGTAATGAGGTCTAGAACCGGTTTAATAAGAATATGAGGTGAAGTAATTTTTTAAAATAAGTTAAATTGTTTATTGATTTTAAAAAATATATACTGAAGTTGCAAATATGTGAAACACTTAATATTTAAACAATGTAGTTGGTGATCATTTTCTCCCATTTTTAAAATGTAGGGACCAAAATCCTAACTTGCTATGCAACAAAATTGTTTTTAATTTTCAAAATTATTTATTACTAGATCTTAAGAAACTAGTTTTCCCCCCCGATTATATGTAAAATGTATATTTTTTTCACGTTTATATAATTTTTATAAATGATCTAATTTAACAATGTTGTAGCTGAAATTATTTTTTTAAAACATGTAATACAAATGTGGTGTGTGAAATAGCCATATAGGTTTGATAGTGCGAACTGAGAAACTCTGCCAGAATGGCGAATAACTTTTCTTTACGAAGAAAAATAATATTGCATAAGCTGCTTCTTAAATTCATAATATATTGTTATAAATTCATAAATTAATTATGAGAAATAACATTATGAGGTTTTCAATTAATAAAAATTAATTAAATGAGTCATATCTCACCTCACTGCAGTTTCCGTGCTTCAAGAACACAAAATATGAGGTGAGATACGACTCATTTAATTAAATTTTATTAAATTGTAAATTTTCTTATCCAAAATTTGTATATGGAGATTCTTTAAATAAATTAAATAAAACATCTCAAACATCCGGATTTACAGCTAAATCTTGCACTTCTCTTTTTCAGTGGAATAAGACTTTTTTCATTCCAATACTTGTGACTACTATGTTAAAATTTCTCATATTGGCTATGTTGTCATTTTAACTGAAAAACATATGACTAATTCGTGGGGACCACAAATCAAATTGTTATATCTTAAAGTATGTTTAACACAGTGGGAGGAAAGAAAAGTGAATTGTCGTTAGGCACAACACACAATATGTAGCCTGCTCCAGTGAATTTGGATATGATATATATATATATATAACCTTTATGTGTGCGTAAAATAACATACATAAGCAGAACTTTCCAATGACTAGTTCTCATGATGGAAAGTATGTAGAATGTCCGATGCTGGTCAGTGAAGGTTTATATTCTCAATCCATTGGCTCCATCTCCACTGTACTGTGGAAATGTCGCACCCAACACGTGTTGCCACTTCCTTTAAGGGTAACCCGGCTTCCCGGAGGCCAATAATGCGACCCTGTTCGAAGTCCGTCAGTTCTGGATTCGGCTTCTCGCTCTGCACAGACTGGAAACCAATCAAGAAACCAGTCTGAGGCTTTTTTCTCTTTTATAAATTATTAGCAACACTACAACTTGTCCAATAACAGTTAAAGATAGCTTCCCTGCCATTCAAATTTTTGTTTTCTTACGCAAATGAAAAAAAAGTGTCTGGTTCTGTAAACTACAGTAAGTTACATCATTAACTAGAGATAATTTAGCAATTATATACTTAAATATGTTTGAAGATAATTAAAAAAACAGCCAACACGCTGGATATTTGATGTAAAACTACTACAAGTTGTTCCTAATTTCAGAAACCAGGTGCATCTGCCACAGGATAATTGTTTTTATTCAATCCTAGGTATCCAGTAGGGATATTTTTTTCCTATATATTTTTTCTGTATTATGGGAACTTATATTTTCTTAATGCTAATGCTTAAAGGCATTGTATGTCAATTCTCAACAAATTCTATGGGCTAAGGAAATAACTTTGAAGTACTGTTTTTATGCAACATTCTATTACAGAAAAATAAATAATACCTAAATAATAATATTAATGAATACCTGAAACAAATACATATTAAGAGAGTATGCTTTCTACTTAGAGACGTGTTTTAATTGTATAGTTATTAGTTTTGTGCAGTTCTATATTTCTTTAATTTTAATAGCGTGCAAAAAAATTTAACTTTTTGTAAAGTTTTTTTTACAGAATTTAATTTGTAATTTATAAATTGGTATGAAACTTCACGATAATGAACAATTTTTATAAAACAAAATAGATTTAATATTAAAAGTATTTTAAAGCCATTGATCATCAATATTATTTCAACATTAGGACATGATACTATTTAGCTTGCTATTGCTATTCCTTCATAATGATGATTATTTGTCGGTGCTATAACAAATCACTGGACATCTTGTAGTGTTGCAAACATAAATAAAACATAAACAAAAATATTTTAGTGCAGCCAGAAATGACTTTCTTGAACAGTTTCCTATATATCCAACATTATTTGATAATGTAATAAAGCTATTTTTTCAAGAAAAGCATCAATTTAATTGAACATTTTGATAAATTAAACTCCTTAAAAAAAGTGGCTCTAAATAAACAAACTTCCATTTTCTAAAAAAAAGCTAGTCTTCTCTAACTATCCAATAAAACATGGTGATTTGTGCATATAACATATTAAAATATACCGATCAAATTAAAAAAGTCAATTATCATTTAATCAATTGATTTGGCGTTTACTTGATGGAAATACATATTAATTAAATTAAATAATTATCGTTTAATTAACTGCCTTCACCACTAGGTCTATACCAAAGTTCTCATTTACAAAAATTTTACTTTAACTATGAAGTGAATCAAAACAAAATACCAAGGATTTTGATTGGCTGCATTCTTCATTGCGAATGAATACTTCCCAAAAAAAAAACAGTTTCAAGTAGATATAAATTATTTCATATTAATTAGCTAATATTAAGTCAATATTTTAACACTAAAATATAACTGCAACTTCATTAAAATTATTTGTTTCACTGAATTGTTATATTTCATGAAATCATTCGTTAAAAAGTGTGCATGTGTAGGCTCTTTCTATTATGCAGATGTCCACAAGTTTCAGTTGTACAGAAATGTAAAAATAGTCGATAATGAATCAGCCTTGAGACAAAAACCATTATTTTAAATATATTTAACATATTGTATAATAAATTTGTTAGATTAATCTCAGAATTTACCAATGTTTCTGTGACAAATGTATAAATCTAAAAAAAAAAGTTTCTCATAGATAAGGTGAACACTCTAGGTTAAAAAGGTAATAAGTGATAAATGTAGTGTGCCACAAAGTACATAATTTATTTATATTTCATAAATAAAAACTGCAGTTTATAAGAGTCATAAAGATGACTGAAGATGAAAGTGATGCCTCTTGAAACTGCAGTTCTGTGCTTGAAGGTTGAGTGGCAGAGAAGGCCTTAAAAGGCCTTAACTCTACCAGGTAAAATAAAGCTATTATTATTATTTCATGACACACTTCCAGTTATTACATTAATTTTATTCAAACAATGAACTGCTTATTTTAAAGAAGTTAATCAATTTGTATTTTATGTATTGTAGTGATTGGCAAAGAGAAATATGTTGTCTTTATACGTATTTTATCCCTTCAGATTTTAATGGAAGCAACTCACTTCAAATCAAGAATATACCAAATACCACATCAACTCAGAGACTTATATAAATAAAAACTTAAGAATTTCTCTTTGGACCTGATTAGAATTAATTTGGAGATACGAGGGTCATACTGAAAGTCGTGAGCAACCCATTGTTAAAATTCAAATTTCAACAATGTAACAAAAATAACTGCAGGATCGTAATCTACAGACTTTATACCACAACATTGCCGTTTTGTGGCATCATAGCTTCTATTATGTCACCACACGCAGTGTTTCCAAAATGGCAGACATCAATGTTTCGTTTTGACAGCGCGCTGTCATTGAATTCCTTGTTAAAGAGGAACAATCTGCTGTTGATATTCACCAAAGACTTCAATGTGCTTACAGAGATGCCTGCATGGGTACCAGCAGTGTTAGGAGATGGGTGAAAAATTTTAAAGATGGGAACACGAGTATCAAAGATGAGCCTTGTAGCGGTCGCCCACGCTCTGCCTCCACGGATTGCAACAAGTAAAGAGTTGATGCGCTCATTAGAGACGACAGGCGTATCACAGTGAATGAAATCGCTACAAAACTTGCAGTAGGACACAGTGCAGTGCAAGAAATGATTCACAGCTTAGGTTACCAAAAAGTTAGTGCCTGTTGGGTTCCACGTTTATTGAGTGAAGACCACAAACTTCAGAGAAGAACCATCACCCATAACCATCTTCAGAGATTTCAAAATGAAGGTGATGATTTTTTGACGAGTATTGTAACAATAGTGGGGCACTAGAGATATTAACGCGGGAACTAGATAAATCGCCCTTAGATATAGTCGCTTTACAGGAAATTAGGTGGCCAGGAGAAGGTAGTCAGGAATCAGGAACCTTTGCATTATTCTATGGGGGTGCAGAAAGACCTGCATTTGGAACGGGTTTTTTAGTCAGAAGGAGGATCCTATCCGCTATCCGAGATATTAAGTTTGTTAATGATAGGATATCATACATAATTCTAAAGGGTAAACGACATGATTTTATAATTGTAAATGTACATGCCCCCACAGAAGATAAAGATGACAAGATCAAGGATGAGTTCTATGAAGAATTAGAATGCTTATTTGATAGCCTTTCACGATATCATATGAAAATTGTCATAGGAGATTTTAATGCAAAAGTGGGGCGGGAAGATATATTCAAACCAACAATAGGCAAATTCAGTCTTCATGAAGATAGTAACGACAACGGGGTTAGATTAGTCACATTTGCCACATCGAAGAATCTGATTGTTAAGAGCACAACATTTCAGCATAAGGATATTCATAATCACACCTGGACGTCCCCAGATGGAGAAACTCGGAACCAGATAGATCATGTATTAGTGGATAAACGCTGGCACAGTAGCATCATTGATATTAGATCAGTTAGAGGGATAGACTGCAATTCGGATCATCATCTGGTCAGAGTGAAAATCAGACAACGGCTATCGCTTATGAGAGGAACGAATGCTAAAGATGATTCTGTAAAATATGAATTAAAAACTTGAGAAATGATGAAATGCGGCAAGAATACCAAATCAAAATTGCTAATAGATTTGAAGTACTGGAATCTTCAGATGACAATGTGGCAAATGAAGAAGAACCTGATATAAATAAAGAATGGGAGGCTATAAGAGATACTATTAAATTGTCAGCATCAGAAAGCATTGGTTGTTTAAAAAAGAGGCAAAACAAGAAATGGTTTGATGAGGAATGTGCCAACATTGTAAAGAAAAGAAAACTAGCAAAAATTAAATGGTTACACGAGCCAAATGAGGTAAATTGAGAGCACTCTGGGTACGATATTAGACGTGAAACCACTAAGTTACTAAAGAGTAAAAAGAGGGAATATTTGAGAGAGAAGATTAATGATCTTGAAATGAATGCAAAAAATAGGAACATTAGAGAATTATATCAGGGAATTAGTATAGAGAAGAAAGGGTTTCAGGCTAGAACAAACATAATTCGAAATGAAAATGGGGATATGATTGCAGATTCTAGGAGTATATTAAATAGATGGAAAAGTTACTTCAATCAGCTATTAAATGTACATACAGAACAGGACATTGAAGAGGTTCAGTTACAGACAGCAGAAATGCTAGTCGCAGAGCCAAGTGCATTAGAGGTTGAAATGGCGATTGAAAAATTGAAGATGTATAAAGCATCAGGTTCAGATGAGATCCCAGCAGAACTCATAAAATCAGGAGGAGAAAAATTGATAGACAAAATACGCTGGTTGCTTAGTATGATTTGGGAAAGAGCTCTTCCAGATGAATGGAAGGAATCAATTATCGTACCAATTTATAAGAAAGGAGATAAGACTGATTGCAACAACTACAGGGGCATCTCATTACTTTCAACTTCATACAAGGTTCTTGCAAGTGTATTAGTAAGCAGACTTACTCCCTACATTGATGACATTCTAGGAGATCATCAATGTGCATTTAGAAGAAACAGGTCTACAACAGATCAGATTTTTAGTATAAGACAGATTTTAGAAAAGAAATGGGAATATAATGGCACTGTACATCAACTATATGTAGACTTCAAAAAAGCATATGATTCAATTAAGAGGGAGAAGTTATATAGTATCCTGCTGGAGTTCGGAATTCCTAAAAAGTTAGTTAGACTTATACGAATGTGTCTAAATGGCTCAAATAGTAGGGTGCGTGTAGGCAAACAGTTTTCAGACACTTTTGAAATCCAGAATGGGTTGAAGCAAGGAGATGCACATCTCCTCTACTATTTAATTTGTACTAGAGCATGCCATTAAATCTTTAGAGAATGAGGAAGGCTTACAACTGAATGGTATTAATAAGCTGTTAGTTTATGCTGATGATGTAGTACTATTGGCCGATAGCGAGGAGATACTAAAGGCCAACACGCACACACTATTGAGTAACACTAAGAAATTAGGACTGGAAGTAATAAATATCAGTAAAACTAAATATATGGTCACAGGTAGAAATTCAGTATATAATGGAAATGGACAGCTAATGACAAATGAGGGAAATTTTGAGGAAGTGGCTGAATTCAAATACCTAGGAACAATAATCACAAATAGGAATGAGACGCACAAAGAAATTAACATAGGCTCAATTCTGGAAATGCATGCTATTATGCATTGCAGAGACTTTTGATGTCCCAACTCCTTTCAAAAAACGTTAAGCTGAAAATATATAAAACTATTATTCTACCAGTTATATTATATGGGTGCGAAAACATGGACTCTTACTTTAAGGGAGGAAAGGAGATTACGAGTATTTGAGAATAAAGTTCTTAGGAAAATTTTGGACCAAAGAGAGATGAACAGACAGGTGAATGGAGAAGACTACATAACAATGAACTACATGGTCTTTATAGGAAGCCAGATATAATAAGAACAGTTAAGTCTCGTAGACTGCGATGGGCAGGACATGTTGCACGTATGGGGAATGAAAGACGTGCATGGAAGCTTCTTGTAGGAAAGCCAGAGGGAAAACGCCCAGTTGGTAGACCAAGAATGAGGTGGGAGAACAACATTAACTTTGATTTGAGGGAAGTAGATTATACAGGGAATGATTGGAAAGCATTAGCTCAGGATAGGGATGTATGGAGAGCTTATGTCCGCGCGGCCATGAACCTAGGGGTTCGATAGTGCCAGTGAGTAAGTAAGTAAGTATTGTAACAGGTGACGAAAGCTGGTTTCATCGATACGAGTCTGAAACAAAACGCCAGAGTATGGAATGGCACCACTTGAATTCGCCATCAAAGAAAAAAGCGAAGACACAATCTGTTGGAAAAGTTATGGGCAGCGTCTTCTGGGATGCGCAAGGTTGCATTCTGGTTGAATTTCTTGAACCTGGACAAACCATAAATGCTGCCCGCTATATCCAGACACTTGTGAAGCTCTGTCGTGCATTGCACGACAAACGCCCTGGAAGGAAAATCATTCTGCAACATGATAACGCGCATCCTCACACTGCTCGTGCCACTGTGGAGAAAATCAGGACATTTGGGTGGGAAACTCTTCCACATTCTCCCTATAGTCCCGATTTGGCACCCTCCAACTACCATCTTTTCGGTTCTGTGAAGGAGCAGATGAGAGGCCAACGCTATGAGAAGCTGGAGGATATTCGGAAAGCAGTGCGTCAGTGTCTTCGAGCAGCTGGAATGGACTTCTATCATAAGGGAATTTTCAAGCTTATAGAACGCTGGACAAGATGTGTGCAAAGAAATGGAGACTATGTTGAAATGTAGCACAAAGGTCTGTAGATTAACATGGTGTACTTGGTTTGTCTAAAATAAATATTATGATTGTTTAAAAAAATGTTGCTCATGACTTTCAGTATGACCCTCTTAGTTTGAGAAGAATCTTTTTAAGTGAGGGGGGTTCTAATATTTCATATGAATAAACATGATTAAAGGTTTCCTGACATGAGTAGAAAATTCTCTCAAGCTTGCTTCTTTTTATTGCATAAGCAGCGACTGGTTGAATAGCGAGAGTACAATACAACAATATTTGGTATTGACGATTTTATTATTAATTTAACACTTCTCACTGAAGTATAAATTATATTTGAAGAGAAACATTTTCGCCTAGACCGAGACTCGAACCTGGGACCCTTGGCTTTCCGGGCCAAGTGCTCTACCAACTGAGCTACCAAGGTGAGTTGCGATCTAGACGGCTTTCCGGGCCAAGTGCTCTACCAACTGAGCTACCAAGGTGAGTTGCGATCTAGACGCAAATTTTTCTCTTATATACAATGTAATTCCCTCGTGCCAAATGCTTGTATAAGAGAAAAATTTGCGTCTAGATCGCAACTCGCCTCGGTAGCTCAGTTGGTAGAGCACTTGGCCCGGAAAGCCAAGGGTCCCGGGTTCGAGTCTCGGTCTAGGCAAACATTTTTCTCTTCAAATATAATATTTGGTATATTTGTTCTTTTGTTCCACATGTGGGCCCTCTTTCTCAGGTATAATGTTATTGGCAATCCTTTATTGCCTTTTTCTATTATTTATTGTCTTTATTTGGGTGTCTTGACAATTTGTGCACATTCTTACCATTACTTATTAATTTTTGTATATTGGTAACATTGTATGGGGCACGCCATAGCATAGTGGTTAAGGCACTGTGCTACAAGCCGGAAGGTCGAGGGTTCGAGTCCCGGTGGGGTCAGAATTTTTAAACTGACCCAAAACTTTTGGCGGCAGTATGGCCCTGGGGTCGACTCAATCTCTAACGGAAATGAGTACCAGACACTGGGGGTAAAGATGGCTGTCATGCAGGGCTGACAAGAAGTGCCGATTGTCCAGAAAAGTGGGAGCCCTAACCTCCTGAGGCCTGTAGTGGGATACCTTTACCTTTTACCTTTTTGGTAACACTGTATTTGCTTACAACATGTATATTTTACTTTGTTATGTACTTGTCAGTATGTAGGATAGTACATCACTGTGTGGTGTGTGAATCCCACACTGTGGTTGGTTGACACTAAGGCTCGAATCTATGAACGCATTAGACTGTAAAAGTCATTCTCTGCCTGTACTCTGCTGAGAAAGTTGCATCCAAATATGTTTTTGCGTACTCAAAAATCTGTTCATGCGATAATAATTGTTGAAATTCCTAAGCTACTGGCGAGGTGACTTAGCAGAGAAATGAATCGTGAGCAACCTGATGGGAACCGATGTAGTTTGAAACCTTGTCACGTACCTTGCTGCTTTATCCAAGATGTCGGACCTTGAAGACTTCGATCATGTTTTCGGTATACAAGGAGAAGAGGAATTTGATAGTCTACCAAAGAATTCAACTGGAAGAACAGGAGAATCGGCATAATATTGCACGATGCAAGACGCCATCGTATACAGTATTATTTGCGGGATGCAAGCGTAAATGCGTTCCTCTAGCAGACAAAAATAACAGAAGTGAGAATTCTGGGTAATTTCTTGCCAATATTACGAAAACGATGACTTTGATGCATGACCAGTTAGTGGGTAGCTAATTCGATCTTTGCACTTGCTCACGGAAAGTCAGCTCACCAGTGATTGCAAGTAATTTGAGTAGAGACTAATATATTTGCAAGCAGCCCTAAGACTGCTTAGTCGGCTTCAATATATTAAATATTAATTTTTCTATTTTCTGAAATCTATGTGGCCAATCTTGTTATGTCATGCTTTGTGGTGTGCTCCCCTCCAGTGGCTTCAATCACCATGTGGTATGTCTAGCAGACAGCAGACGTTTTCTGATGAATATTCTCAATATCCAAGCTTTAATATTATTTGTGAAGTGAAAAATGATATAATAATTTTAAATAGTGTGTCTGCAATGAAGAAAGTGTTTAAATATTAAACCAAAATTATTATTATTATAAATCATCAACATCATCAATGTATTACAAGAACAAATATCATTAGTAAAATAAAATAAGCTTTAACATTAATAAAATACCTGTGATAACACAGTCTATAAGCTCAGTAGTATTTCCCTTGGCTACACTATAAAAATGAACTTCCACATTGATAAGTGCTAGAATCATCATTATTAATCAGCATAATATAATGGACAGGTTCCTGACTGCCTTCTCCTGGCTACATAACTTCCTGTAAAGTGACTATATCTAAGGGTGATTTATCTAATTCCTGGTTAATATATCTAGTGCCCCACTACTATATAATGTCCTAACATTCCATGTTTCTAGGAGCATGTTCCTGTGTTTGAGCCTTTGGCATGGATTCCTTGAAGTATTCCCAGCCTAGAGAGAATATTTTACCTCTGGAAAATTTTACCCAGTGGAACCCAAGTCCGCGTTTGTTGATAATTGTATTTTTATGGTGAAAGATCATCACTCTTTTGACCAACATACTTTTTTTGTCTGGCTTATCGCCTTCGACTTGTCTGGCATGGGTAACCATTTTGGCAGCAATGCTACCAACAGGGTTTCTCAACAACTCTCTTGAGCTTATTTATTTTCGTTGCATGCACAGGGCCTGGTTAAATAGTGGCAGTAAAATACAACAATACTCGGTATATTTATTATTTTGTCTCAAATGTGAACCCTCTTTCTCAGGCGCATCATCATATTCCACACATTGTGCAGTAACAGGCTGGAAATCTTCACACTCAAAGTGATTGAAGGTTTCTCAACATGAAAATAAAACTCTCTCAAGCTTGCTCCTTCGCATTGCGTATGCAAGACCTGGTCTGGTTAAATAGTGGCAGTACAATACAACAATACTCGGTATATTTGTATTTTGTCTCACTTGTGAATACTCTTTCTCAGCCTCACATTGTGCAGTAACAAGCTGAAACTCTTCATCCCTCAAGAACTTACCTACCCACGTATGAAGAACAAACAAACTAACAAATTCACTGACACTATCAAATCCAGAAGTTGAAGGCCATACAGAGTTGTGAAGAACAAAACATTCCAAAATTACTGAAGCCATTTTCCTAGTTAGCAGCCTTATTTTAATCTGAACGATAAGGGTAATGATTGTAAATACATCAATGAATCAATTGTTTACTTAGTACATTCAACAAAGACTTAAATTTATCCTTAAATTCCTGATTGAACTATGATGGAATCAATAGACTGCCATCAGATCCATCAAGCTGCCAGGTTGGTGTTCCTGATGAATAGTTAGATGAATTTACTTAAAGTTAGGTTAACTCTAAAATACCTACCGAATTAAACATTTTATCAACAATTTGCAGACCCTAAAGAAATATATTTCTGCATTAAAAATTAAGTCTATTGTTGAAAATACAATTGTATTATAATTTTTAGTTTAGCAAAATCAAAGTAAAATGTAATACACAATTTTGTACCATATTTACAGAATTATCGTTAAGTAAATTGACAAATAACTAGTACTTTGAAGTAGCTATGTAATATAAGGAAATCAAAACCATTGTTCCTTCAAAAACATAACAGCCAATTTTGTAGAATTCTTTAGAAATAAATGTCAATCCACCTAATCAGTGAAAAATCTCTTAGTTAAAGCAGAGAAAATGAAAACTTCAGAAACAGTAAATATGCATATAAAAGAATTTGGTGATAGGGTTCTGTATGTATTCCAAAGATAAAATGGAGCATATTTTCAAGCAAAGAGCAATATAAATTTTTAAATTTGAAGAGAAAAATTTTTCGCCTAGACCGGGACTCGAACCCGGGACCCTTGGCTTTCCGGGCCAAGTGCTCTACCAACTGAGCTACCGAGGCGAGTTACGATCTAGACGCAAATTTTTCTCTTATATACGTTGTAATTCCCTATCGCCAAATGCTTTTGAAACCATTGTTTCTATCTTTGCAAATGGCGGCTTCTTAGTTAAGAAGACATTTATTGGAAATTTGACATTACTTTAAAAGCCAGTAAGGCCTCTAATGATGTTTTTATTATTAATTTAACATTTCTCAATGAAAGATAAATTAAATTTGAAGAGAAAAATTTTCGCCTAGACCGGGACTCGAACCCGGGACCCTTGGCTTTCCGGGCCAAGTGCTCTACCAACTGAGCTACCGAGGCGAGTTACGATCTAGACGCAAATTTTTCTCTTATATACGTTGTAATTCCCTATCGCCAAATGCTTTTGACACCATTGTTTCTATCTTTGCAAATGGCGGCTTCTTAGTTAAGAAGACATTTATTGGAAATTTTGACATTACTTTAAAAGCCAGTAAGGCCTCTAATGATGTTTTTATTATTAATTTAACATTTCTCAATGAAAGATAAATTAAATTTGAAGAGAAAAATTTTCGCCTAGACCGGGACTCGAACCCGGGACCCTTGGCTTTCCGGGCCAAGTGCTCTACCAACTGAGCTACCGAGGCGAGTTACGATCTAGACGCAAATTTTTCTCTTATATACGTTGTAATTCCCTATCGCCAAACGCTTTCTGAAACCATTGGTTCTATCTTTTGCAAATGGCGGCTTCTTAGTTAAGAAGGACACATTTTATTGGAAAATGGACATTACTTTAAAAGCCAGTAAGGCCTCTAATGATGTTTTGAGTATTAATTTTAACATTTCGCAATGACAGAGAAATTAAATTTGAAAGAGAAAAATTTTCGCCTAAGACCGGGACTCGAACCCGGGAACCCTGGCTTTCAGGGCCAATGTGCTCTACCAACTGAAGCTACCGAGGCGGAGTTACGATCTAGACGCAAATTTTTATATTATCAAAGGGGTTAATTTCCCTATCGCCAAATGCTTTTGAAACCATTGTTTCTATCTTTGCAAATGGCGGCTTCTTAGTTAAGAAGACATTTATTGGAAAAATTGCCATTACTTTAAAAGCCAGTAAGGCCTCTAATGATGTTTTTATTATTAATTTAACATTTCTCAATGAAAGATAAATTAAATTTGAAGAGAAAAATTTTCGCCTAGACCGGGACTCGAACCCGGGACCCTTGGCTTTCCGGGCCAAGTGCTCTACCAACTGAGCTACCGAGGCGAGTTACGATCTAGACGCAAATTTTTCTCTTATATACGTTGTAATTCCCTATCGCCAAATGCTTTTGAAACCATTGTTTCTATCTTTGCAAATGGCGGCTTCTTAGTTAAGAAGACATTTATTGGAAATTTGACATTACTTTAAAAGCCAGTAAGGCCTCTAATGATGTTTTTATTATTAATTTAACATTGAGAAATGTTAAATTAATAATAAAAACATCAAAGAGCAATATATTCATCATTACAGTCAATAATAACCCATCAGTCAACTAGTGAGACTGTTTATATATAGAAAGGCAAATCAAAACTAGAAATTACAATAAGAAATAAAAATTACTATATAACGATATAGATTTCATCAGCAAAAAGGAAACATCTTAAAACAAAAATAGTTCACTAATTCACCCTGACTGTTTGGTGATATCATGACCTTTAATAAATTTAATTCATTAGATTTTCTCTGATGAATTTACAAACACTGTGATCTCTCTTATATTTCATCAAATGACAGATCTAGGTCGCCTTTGGCCTGTCAGCTGGTTGCTAGCTTCACATCTTCATGTGCCATTTGTACAGATGAATGTCAATGATTATCCATGTCCCCATGGGGATTCAAACAGGCGCATGTCCTACAGTTCTGCACCAAGACATGATGCCTTAACCACATGACTATGGGATGGGACATGATCCCTCTGACAATGGATTTTTTTTATTTCTAAGAATGGAAAGTCTCTTAATTTTCACATGAGTAGTTATTTTGCACCATATCGTTGACGCCACTGATCCTTGCAACTTGCTGAAATCTTATCCATAAATGGGCTTTTTAAATGCATCATCATCATCATCATCCATGCAAGTATTAGGCCATGTGGCCTGTTATGGTCTCAAAGAGGAATTTTCCATCCAGTGCTTTTTTGCTTGGGGGCAGTAGCGAAGTATGGCTTTTGGAATTCTATGAGATGGCATTCGTTGAAGATGGGCTTTCCAATTGTTCTGGTAGTTTTGTATATGGTGAAGAATGGGTTCTACATCCAACTCTTCCATAATTTCCTCATTTCTTTTATGGCCCCACTTTGTGTAGCCTGCTGTTCGGCGCATAAATCTCATTTGCTGTTATTCGGCTTTCATCTCTTCTTCCTATTGTCCATGCTTCACTACCATAACTTAATGCTGGTCTTGTGAGAACCTTATAAAGCCGTAATCTTGTGTTCTGTACTAAGATTGTTTCATTATACTGTTAATTATCGCTGTTGTTTTTGTAAAATTTGTTTACTCGTTCTAAAATTTCATCATCCAAAACAATTTTGTTAGGTATAGGGTATTTCCCACAAAAGGCCATCACTTTAGTTTTCTTTGTATTGATTTCCATATTGTACCTTTTTGCAATTATATTAAAATTGTATATAGAATACTGTAAATCTGTTTCTGTTGGAGCTATTAATACCAAATCATCTGCAAAAAGCAAGAAGTCTATTTTATGGTTTCTATTAATTTGGATAGAACTGTGTCTCATGTGTCGCCATTCAATGCATTTAAAACATGATAAATACACAGTGCTATTATCTACTCCCACAACTTCAGATTTCAATCTTGGGACACTTATGTACTGTAAGAAGATATACTTCTTATGTTTGTTAGAGCTCCTCCTCTAGTTTCAATACTGTCATACAAATTAATCAGCTAATCACTGTACATTTCCCTTATTAAAACAATAAAAGAGCTTTATAAATGACCAGAAACAAATTTCTGAGTTCCTTGTACATTTTATATTGATAACCAATATTAAAAAATGCAGTAATCATGAAAGCTTACTCCTTGATGCTGAGTCACCTACTGTGGAGATTTCAGTTTTTGTAAGATACTTCTCAGAAGGATGAGAAAATTTTCTTATTCGTATGGCAATGAGATATTTCACTAAACAAAAATAACTTTCTCAGCCTTGAGAAGTCACTCAAAGGACTCTAGTACTTTTTTGAACTTGAAATGAAAGAATTTTTTAAACTTTAAATTAACTCAAACGAACCAAGATGTCACAGTATTCTCTTGGTAGGAATACGGTTACAGATCTTTGTAAATTTTTTGATGATACCGAAGACTATCAGTAGGAATAGTCAAAACAAACTTTCTTTGGATTTAAAAGTTTCATGAATTTTTTGTGCTCTTAATATATGTAATATATAATCAGTTCTAATTTTATTAAGGTAGAATTTTTTATCACTCACCTCATATTGTTCTGTGAGCGATAAAAAATTCTACCTTAATGAATATATCTCATAGTGAGAATTCCTGAAATAAGTAGTTCTAATTTTATCTATTTTTTTTATTGAAATCAGGTATAGTTTTTATTTTCAGAAGAAGCTCAGAATAATTCAAGTAGGCCCATGTATAGAATCAATTCTACACTGCTCAAAAAAATTAGGGGATATTGTAGAATAACCTATTAAGACTATGCTTTTAGGAACAGTATTAGATGCAATCACTTTCTATTACTCCAAAAGAACGTAAACAAGAGTTTGAAGTCATTACGTAACCTCTGTACCACACCGGATGTCAAAGAGATCCTGATTAGGAACATGGCAAACAAACAAAGCAACATTAACATGGGTGAAAATGTTTCTTTAGTATGGTGTATGGTCTCCTCGAAAGGCCAGCACTGCCTCACACCTGTGTGGCATTGATGCAATGAGGTTAGCAATGAGTTCTTGGGGGATACGTGGCCACTCTTCCATAAGAGCAATGTGCAGCTCTGGAACAGTTGAGGGAGGTGCTGGTCTGCCTAATGCATCCCACACATGCTCAATCGGATTTAAGTTCGGGGAGGAAGCTGGCCATTGCATACGCTCGATACCCTCCACTTCCAGCATGTCGTCCACAGTCTGTGGGGTCGTGCATTATCGTCCATAAAAAGAAAACAATCACCTATGGCACCAGCATAAGGCACGACAAAAGGTCGGATAATCTCATCTCTATACCCTACCGCAGTCAAAGTACCACCTTGGATGACGTAGTGGTCCGTACGTCCACCACTACTGACTCCTGCCTACACCATCAATCCACTGCCACCATATGGGGATCTTTCACGTACAAAAGCTGGATAGCTATGATTGCAGTGAAGGACCTGCCTTCGGGCAGAATTACTAGGATGGATACATATATATATCTAAAATTTACTGTTGTGGTACTGTACTATAGAATAAATCGGAAATAACTTTGTTGGGCCTTTATAAGTACTGAATTTTGCAACATTATCTATATGGAAAGATAATCAAGTATTTCCTAGAAATTGAATACAAAGAGTTAGAAGCAGAGGAACAGGCAGGATTTAGAGTGGGCAGATCAACAATAGACCACATTTTCAGCATACGACAGATTATAGAAAAGAAAACAATCAGAGCACAACCGCTACATCTAGTATTTATATATATATAGAAAAAGCCTACGATAACATTCCTACATCAAAATTATGGAAAGTCTTAAAACTAAAAAAAAAAAATAAATAAATCCAACACTGATTGAAGCAATTCAAAAACTATAATCAGAATCATATGTGCAAGTAAAAATGGGAAAGTACTTGTCTGAAAGTTTTCAAACAAATAAAGGATTACGACAGGGATGCTATATATCTCCAACATTATATAAGATTTATGCTGAAAAAGCTATTGAAGAATGGAAAAAGAAATGTAAACCGATGGGAATACCACTAGACAATAATTCAACAATATATACACTCCAGTTTGCAGATGACCAATTGATATTGGCTCGAGAATTTGAAGATATAGAATACCTCACTAGAAAATTAATACAAGAATATAGTTTATGGGGTTTAAAATTCAATATGGATAAATCTAGATATATGACAATAGATTTAATACTAGAAGAAAATTTTAGGGACAATTAAATACACTGAAGAATATAAGTATTTGGGAATTAAAATTACTAAAGATGGAAAGCAAGAAACAGGATCAATATAGGAAAGTATGCTTTATCTGCCCTAAATGGAATAGTATGGGACAAACATATCTTCAAAGAAACAAAAAAAAACTATTTTTAATACAATAATCAGAAGCATTATTACCTATGGAGCTGATGTGTGGGCTTTAAATGCACAAATGAAAAAAATATTACTCGCCACTGAAATGGACTACTGGAGACGTGCTGCAAGAATATCCAGGAAGGATAAAATCAGAAATTCATATATAAAAGAAAAAATGCAGGTACAATATTCAATATTAGATTTTTATAAAGAGGAAACAATTCAATTGGTACAGACACATTAGAAAGATGGAAGAAGGAAGACTACCTAAGATAATCATGGATTGGGAACCACTGGGAAGGAAAAAGAAGGGTAGACCAAATATTACGTGGATTCAGGGAATCTATGAAACTAAGAGGGAATGGGAAATAGAAGAAGATATATGGATGAACAGACAAGAATGGAAAAATGTGTTGAAACAAATGTGTAGTTAACTGTGAACATGGGTACCGGAAAAATGTATATTCATTGTAAAAGCCGGAATAATAAATAAAAAATTATTAAAAATGAAGATATTTGAAAATAGATTCAATTTGATAGACAAGTTAATCTGCAAAGAAAAAGGCAAATTTATTTTTCTAAGAAATCCTTTATCAAGTTATAAATATAAGAAAAATGTCAGAGGCCGCAAGAATAAATGCAAATATAAAATTATTTTAACTTGTTACACAGGGCCATCATCAATTAATATATGCACTAATATATACTTTGAAGTCTCTAATAAAATTTATATAAACGGGAAATAGTTAATGAAAACACAAAGATCATAATAACAGTTTAAAGCAGTGCGTGTAGCTAGCGTATACGTCACGTCGCTCTGCATCTGGTGAAGAATTCAACCTGCACACATGTCACGTACCTCCACACTGACGGGTTAAGAATAAAATTGCCTTAAAATGTGCCATGATTTATTATTTGTTGTGAATATAAGCCACACCCCAAATTATGTCTTCAGTTTTGGCAGAAAAAGTGCTGCCTATACACAAGTAAATACGGCATGTATTGTATTATGCTATTATTATTATTATTATTATTTATTAAGTACAGTAATTTGTATATGCAGTACAGTATTTTAATGTTATGTTTATAACATAATTTATGCACTCCACCATTTTTATGTTCGTTATCTGTGTTAAATCTTAGATTTAATTATATTTAAATTAATGATGGGAAGTTGCATTTTTTGGAAAAATGGTTGATCTCTTTAAAATTAAAAAAAGAATAGAGGAATATCTCAACCTTACAAAACTTTGTATAAGCAATGCTTATTTTACAAACAAGTTTCAGGTTTATCTATGGGAAATCCTCTATTTCTATTTTCATGAGTTACTTTAAATGCTATGTCACCAATGCTTACACATGGATTTTCAAGATTTGGTACAGATATGTGGATGACATATTTTCAATAATAAATTCTAAACATATTGATGATGCTTTGAAATTGCTTAATCTGCAAGATGTATCACTAAAATATACCAAGGAATCAGAAATTGAAAATCAAATTCCGTTTTTAGATTTATACATAATTAGAAATGAAAAAACAAAAAAACTGAATTTGATGTATACAGGAAAGATACACATACTGATAATTATATTAAATCAATGGGCTTTAATCCTATTGCACATAAACATGCAATATTTAATAGCCTCTTATACAGGTTAATAAATATTCCACTAAATGAAGAACATTTTAACAAAGAATACAAGAATATCCTAAATATAGCCAGATTAAATGGTTTCAATAAGGAAATAACAACAAACAAATTAAAGAAACTCAAACAGAAAAAAAAACTTAAAGAATACTCTACTCTACAAACTGTAAGTAAAGAAAAAAAGAAAATTTCTTACCATCCGGAAGTACATATGAAATTAAAAAAAAAATGTTTGACAAACACATTACTTTGGCATCAATAAATAAATTTAGTCTGGAAAAGTTTCTAAGTACCAATAAAAAAAATCAACATCCCAGACAGTAAGACATCTGGAATTTATCAAATAAATTGTAATGATTGTAGCAAAGTATATATGAGGCACTTATAATAGCAAAAACAAAAATCACATTTATTTTATTATTGCAATATAAACTTTCAACCTTCTTCTTTCATCCAAATTGTTTCACTACAGAACACAATATTTAACTTCTTTGCATTGATGGATACGCTATATCACACGATATAAAAAAAAAATTTGTGAAACTTTAAATGCATTTTTCTCAAAATTACTCTTTTTTGCATATATGCCCTTGCTATTTTAAGCACCTCATATAGGAAAAACAAAAAGGAATTTAGAAAAACGTACTAAAGAATGTTATAGAAATATTAAAAATTGTGAAATTGAAAAATCAGCAATTGCTGCACATAGTTTGCTAGAACATCATAAAATTCGAAAAGAGGAAAAACTTTTGAAACGATTAGATAAACCATTGGAATTGACAGTTTGGGAAAAGATATTCATTCAGAAGAATAAATATTGATCTATGAACTTCGATATTCCAGTTGATAAAAATTTAATTTCAAAATTTATAATTCCAACCAAAGATGGCAGCACAAGAGGTAACATCCATAGAGAAATCAACAACCAGAGAATTTTTCAGTGTAAGTCAAGACTGAAGAGGGACGAGATGTCGTCTGAAACCGTCAGTATCAAAGAAATTTTAATTTGTATGAGGTGAGTCGTTAAAAATATATTCTCCACTCACTATTAATCTTAGATTTAATGTTTATGTTTATTTATGTTTGGCAGAGATGCCATTGTTTTGCACATCTTCGCCATTGCTACGCAGCAGGCAATTCGAATGTAATTTTACGTTTTTCTTATATTGTTTACATTCAAATTCCCATCTGTTTACTTTTGGTTGCATTTGTTTGCATCAGACGGACCTTATTCTCTATTGATTTATGAATGCTGTCCGTCTGAATGATAGTTTGTTGTGTTAGTAATTTATTTACTCATGTTTTAAGTTTTTTCTCGACCTCAACCAGGAAGGTCGAGCTCTCTCTTAACCCGTCAGCGCCGACATCCATACGTGGTATAGACCCTCTCTTCTTCACTTATTGCCGACATCTATACGTGGTATAGACCTATGCAGGCGTGTTTTCTTTTTGTTCTGGATCGTACATTTTTGAAGCTACAAATATGTAATTTATTTGTGTTTAACGTAGAAATTATGAGCTTTGAGGACATATGAATAAAAATAATATTTGTTTAAAATTTCATTTGATATTTTTTTTAAAAAAATCAGATGAGATTGAAGTAATCGTAATTTTCTCAAAATGTGCGCGACCTTTTCATTCGTTTCTTTACTGCTGTGTATTCTTATATTTGCATATGAACAATATATTTTTGAAGCCTATGATCTTAGCTTTCTTTCTAAGTGTATGAATCAGCTGTAATCACATTTTTTCATGTGGTATTGAGGTTGAAGTAGTTTCTTACTTCAACACTCGATGGCACACAGACCTAGCTTTGTGCTGCTTTCTGTAGGGCTTCTAATAAACTTATACACAATCTAATTTTTCAGGTCGATAAAATGATATACAGGCTGTCGATTGATATATAAATCGACCTGTTTAGGGGAATACCTGATTTATTTTGCCTCTTTCAAAATAGACGTTATTTACAAGGAATCATGGTTCACGGAATCAGTCTGAGGCGCGGTGTCGTGAGTTTACGTAATGGCGCGTGTCGTGAGTTATATACGTAATTATGGCCAGTGTAACCTAAAAGACACTTCATCAGAAAAATTACCCCTAAAAGTGATAAAATGAAACCTCAAAGGACGTGTGTTGTTTGTACTAAACATGGGAAAAGAAAGACATCTGTTTATTGTTGCCAGGAATGTGATGTAGGTCTGTGTATTGAAGAGTGTTTTGAGCTGTATCACACCAAGCTCAACTACGAGGTAATGCGATTTTTTATTTCTAAAATTAGTAGCACTAAAATAAGAGAAAATTATTTTTATGGTCTATGTAGTTGTAAATAACTGCTGTAGAATTTTTATACGAATCCAAGCAATAATTCAGATTCCAAGTATAAACATTGCTAGTGCTTTGACAGAAGATTGAGCTTGAGTTCACTCTTCTAAATATTCATTCTGATTTTGGTTATGTCAGCTGCTTTTGTATATACAAGTTACAAATGAATCAGCACTATGCCACACAATATATTTAGTGTCTCACAGAAAGAAACAGGGATGTCCAATGTGAGCAAATCAGATTTCAAAAAAATTTTTTAATAGTTTATAAAGGCTTCTGAACTCCATATGGTATGTATTAAATTTCGCATTCATTTCTGAGCTAACAACTAAAAATTTTGTTCAAATCCATCGATATTTAAAAAAGTTATGATCGTTTATATAAATCAGTCTTCTAGGAATACTAAAATGTTAAAATGGCCTCCGTCCATGCAGTAGGAAAGCAAGTAAAAGGGTGCGTCACTGACGGGTTAAGCAAGTTCTCTATAGACACTCGACTAGGAAGGTTGAGCTGTCTCTACAAGTAAGTTACGTTCTATTTCTACTCTCTACCTGAGTAGTAGACTTATCTACAAGTTCCAGCATCTGTGGAATACGTGATCATTTTTAGATGATCAATTCTTCTATGTATTGGAGCAGCTGCTAGACTTCAACTTTGGCTGTGCGAATTGGCAATCACAGTGACTACTACAACAGGACACCGTATCCCATTAGAAATTGGAATAGACCAGGAAAAATTTAAAATGTGTTGAATACAACAATCTGTATAATTAAATATCCAAAATTTATCTGGTACCAATTAGTTCAGATAATTGACACCTGACGTAACACAAGATGCACATAAGTCTAATGCTGATTTCATTCATTAATAACATTTAAGTAATTTTACAAATTGCAATACCACCATTAATGTAAAGAGTTTGAAAAAAAAAAATCTTTATTTGTTACGTTTGTTTCTTTGGTATAGTATTAAAAATAAATACGAAAGAATAACTATTTTCAAAAATTGAGTATTTTCATATATCCATATCTTGAGATAATACAGGTGAACTTCCAAAGACAAATTTTCTATATCTCAAAGTAATTTTAATTTCCAGGTAGTAAAAAAAAAAAAAAAAAAAAAAACCACACACACACACACACGCACGCACGCACGCACACACACACACACACATATATTTATTTTACATGTAATTTTTTTCTGCAACTCGAAGTTCTGTTATTCAAATTTTTCAATATGATGAAGGACATTTCATGCACAATATAAAACATATTCCCTTATGATAAATGTTCAATAAAGAGAATGAAGTAACCTTACTTTAATTCAATGTATAATTCATCACCACCAAATCATGATTAATGTTATTCTCCCAGTTAATTCTTGGACTATTCACTGGGTGATCTAATTTTCCTCCATGCCCCTCTATCAATCCTTATTCATGGCATATTACCAGCCCATCACAGTCTACAATACTTAACTGAATTAGGAATTTGTAAATGGCACCAAGTTCCAAAAAAGTTAATTGTAAGATAATTTTTATAAATTTGGATATGAAGATTTATTTTTATAAATTCATGCAGTACAGGTTGTTTGGCATGACATTACACAGATTCACATTAATTCTTATTAATTTACTATTATGAATACATTATTAAAAGTGTTGGACTAGGCACCTTTTATAAATTAAACACTTAGTAACAGATTGAAACAGAATGCAAATTTTTGTGATACATTTTATGGGAAAAAATATATATGAAAATACGAAACACAGCCTTGTATACATTGATCATATTTGCACTTCCTATTTCACATAAACAGTAACCATGACCTTGTCATGATCAATATTATTTTCTTCAATAAAAGGGACTAGGTCCAGGATTTGGTACCTTTTGAACTATAAGATGCACCATTAAACTGTGAACTTTGTATAGGACTTGGTTTTTTTGCATGCTGAATAGTACAGTCATTTGGTTCTAAAAAAAGAGGTTACCGGAGTTTTGAAAATGGGTAATTTTATATGTTTTGATATGCTCTTTCCAAATTTCAACTTTGCCACTCGTGCCGCTATATTGAAAAAATGGCACCTAAAAGCAGTTTTCTTGATAATATCTCCTTTCCGACTCATTTCACAATAAAAACATTTATATACAAAATGAAACTAGAGAAAATTTCCTACAATTTATGTAATAATATTTTTTTCATAATACAATGGTTTTAGCATACGAGCGCTGCAAACCATTATACATCTACGCCAACCCGTGACATTAAATTTTAACTGATTACATTTGTGAATTCTAAAATTAACTTAAATCTAAAAACTATACTAACAATAGATATTTTACTATGCATTGAAAAACCGGCTTACCATGGCCTGTCCTCCGCAGGTATAAAGGAATACTTCGCCTTTGTACCACAAAGTAAAAGTAATCCATCTTTGAGTTAGCAGCTGATTTGGCAAGACAATCTGATGTTTGAATTTTATTATTTATTTGAAGATTACCCAGGCTGAATTTGTTTATGGAATTAATCAAAATTACATGGAAAGTAACACTACAAGGTAATTTACAATTTATAAATTGAAGTGACTCAATTCATAATGGATGCAATGAATTTGCTAAAGTTTTTCTGAAATTTTGTGTATTCCAAAATGGTAAGTAAATTTCTTTAAGTGTTTTTCTTTTTCTTACTATTAGTTTGTAGGATGTTATATCCTCTCCATCATTTTTGTTGAGTGATTTTTTAAAACTTATATTTAGAGATCCGTGAAATTCACAAGTTGCGATAACGCAAAATACTCTAATTTTGTCATTTTCTTGTACCATTTACTAACTCCACTTTCCACAACCTCAGAAAAAGCATTTCTGAAACACGAAATAACACCAAATTTTTAAATTTTCAATTAATTCCGGAGATTTTTTGTTCTATTTGCAAAATTTTCATAGTGCATTTTTAAACACTTTGGATTCCATCTTCTTTTTAACTGCCATATCTGCTTCCTCCATGCTATCTTGCAAAGATAAATGGTTGCAACACAGTTCACAACAGAGGTAATATTTTCTGTCCTTCTCATGCTCAAATATGGTCTCTCCATAGATTTTAAGTCGTATGATCAATATGAATTCCAAGAAATACAAATTATATCAATGTGTAAGATAAGTTTTCCCCCCATAAATTTTTGCTGACGTAATTATCAATTTTATATCAATCATTAAGTAATGGTATGATCAAATCTGAAGAAAACATTTCTTTAAGTATAAGCAGTAACCTGACAATAATGCAAGCACTGCCAAATTTGAATAAGCCAACAATGGATCATGAGTAATTATATCATATTGATAAAATATTATTCTTCCCAATTTAATTACATAAACATATTTTTCTATTGGATTACATATCTTATAACATGGGTTTTAACAAAATGTAACAAAACAAATACTGACAAATAAACAAACAAAAGGAACTCACGGTTTGAGAAAAGATCCACATTCAGAAAAACAAAGGAAAACTTATGAACTTTGAAATTCCCGCAAATTTTGACCTGATCCAGAGGTTCATCGGTCCACCAACAGAGGGAAGAAGAAGAGTTTCTTCCGATCGACATAACATCAATCACCAAGAAAGTGCTGAAGATGATACCGTTGTGGTCTCGAAATCACGATCTACTTAGAAAATTTATATGAGGAGAGGTAAGAAATATTTAATTTCACCATAAATTAAACCTCATATTGATTAATTCCTATAAAAGTTAAATACTGACAGTTTAAACAACAATGGTCAAATGCAATTTTAATTCCCCCTCTTTCCCCCTTCAAACTTTGTTTCAATCAACACATTCAGTGAAATGTATACCCTGGTCAGTTTGTGTTTTACTTAAGTCTCAAGTAATTTTCATTATCATTTGTTGTTTTTTTTTAATTTTTCTACCTATTGTCATGCCAAAACCAAGTGTGTCAGCCACTCTTAAGAATTAGAAAGCAGAGATACTCACCATGGTTGCTTTTTCTTAAAAGGTAAATTTTGCTAACAAATTAGTGACTACGATTAAAATTTTATGCATTTTAGTGTATTAAAATCGATATCAATTGTACAAGCTAAAAGTTGACCTTAAACTACTGGACATATCATTCTTATTGTGTTTAATATACAAAACTAGGATTAAGAAGACTCAAATTTACATTTTTTTTTAGAATAACACTGCCAAATTCCCAAAAACATTGAAATCTTAAATTTTCCCTAAAAATAAAACCGCTTTCATGGATCTCTACTTATTATTTTCTTACCAAAACCATTTAGCCTGGCTATGTATGAAATGTGATAAAATAGGAAACTTTGAAGATAAAGAATCAGAATGTAACAACTACTAAGGCTGATAGAGAAAATAAAACAGTAATTTTAGACAAATCTATGTAAATAGAATTAACACTTCTAGATTCTGATGAGTATGAAGAATTAAAAACAGATCCTTATTTCCAGATCTCAGTTTAAAATAAGAAAGAATTTTCTTGAAACTAGTACTGGAAAAGATATAAAATATGAAGTGAGGTATAAATCTTATTTATATTATTTTTAGTCTGAACATCTTACCTCAATATTAATGTTGATTTGTTCTTGAACATGTTTCAAAACAATTCTGTTTTATCGTCAGCTTTTCCAGAGACTCAATATTAATGTTGATTTGTTCTTGAACATGTTTCAAAACAATTCTGTTTTATCATCAGCTTTTCCAGAATTGTTTTGAAACATGTTCAAGAACAAATCAACATTAATATTGAGGTAAGATGTTCAGACTAAAAATAAGATAATTAAAATAACCACAAAATATAACTTCCTAAAATTAAATATAAATCTTATTTTAAAATACAATAGGAAGTAGCATGAAGAGGTTTCTTCAATAATTGAAGCATTTTGTCTGTTCATTCTTACCTCTTATAGTTGTTTTTGTTGAACATATGTTTCAAGGCTTCTTAGCACCATCGTCAGCGATTACAGAGTCGATAGTGCTAAGAAGCCTTGAAACATATGTTCGACAAAAAAACTATAAGAGATAAGAATGAACAGAAAAAATGTTTTAATTAGTATAAATCTTAATTCATTTAATGATTGTTAAAGCTTCAAAGTTTTAATTCCTAAAAATATGAATATCTTTTTTTCTTAACCTTCAAAATGGCAAAACACTAATTTCTCGTACCAGTTATTTGAATGTGTCGGATCACAGTGAAAACGAGGATTTTTTAAATTTCAGTTTCAGGTAAACCCTCACTTCTAATTGTCCGACACTCACTGTCTTTTTTGGAGAATATCTTCCTTAGTTTATTTCAACAGTATATGATGAATTTCATCATGAAAACTATAAAATTGTGAGCACTAGAATGATTTTTCAATTTTTGTTTCAGGTGAACTACTTTTAACGGTTCGATTTTTCTGATTACTTTTTTTACTGAATGCTATGAGCCAAGTTTGACTCGGAAAAAAAATGTGGCTAGTAGAATCTTGATATATATATGTATATAGTCCACTGCCGTGGTCTCGAGGTAGCGTGCTGCCTTGTCACACAGTGGGCCTGAGTTCGATCCCCAGTCGGGGCAATTTTTCTGGGTGAGGTTTTTATCGGGGTTTTTCCTCACCTGTAAGACAAATGTCAGGAAAACATTAAGGCCCAAACGGTCCCTGAAATCATATGGCCATCATCATCATCCTTATCATTATCATCATCATCATCCTTCACCGGTGTGGAAAGCAACGGGAAGCTACCACACCTACACAATTCCCTAGTAAATGCTATGTTTGCAGCTTTACTAGGGAATTATAGGTGTGGTAGCTTCCCGTTGCTTTCCACACCGATGAAGGATGATGATGATAATGATGGCCGGATGATTTTCGGGGACCATTTGGCCCTAAGCTTCCCGACATTTGTCTTACAGATGAGGAAAAACCCCGAAAAACAACCTCACCCAGGAGCCTGTCCTGACTGGGAATCAAACCCAGGCCCACTGCATGACAAAGCAGCACACTACCTCGAGACCACAGCTGTGGACACACACACACACATATACATATATAAATAAATTCCTGGCACCACAGTCCTAGAAGGCCCTTAGCCTACCAGCCAGCTGCTGGCCTCACATCCACATGTGCAATCACAGAGGTGGATGATCATTCAGCCAGTGTAGGGGTGACATGTGGTCAGCATGTCAAGTCCCCCAGCCGTTATAGCTGGTTTTCTCAACTTGGAGCCACTACTTATTGTAGCTACCCAAATGCCTCACAATGCTGGGTGGACACCGGTCCCATACTGGCTGAAATACCATGAGAAAATTTGTTCCCCCCTGGAGACTTGAACCAGTTCAAGTCCCATAGCTCTGCGCCAACGCTTCCTGCCTTAACCACTTGGCTACGGCATGAGACATACACACACACACACACATATATATATATATATATATATATATATATGTGTGTGTCATGGCGATTTTCTATGTCTACTAGGTAGGATTGATAAAGACATGTACATTTTTTACAAAAATCTTTGAAATAACCTCAATGGATTCATTCCTTTGGAAATTGCTAAATTAAGCTATACCTTGGATATGCAAGTTATTGTGTGAGTATAATGAAAATTTTTTATATTTTGGAGTCACAAACAATTTTTCTATCAATTTGGAAAAACTAAACTATGTACCTAAATGCTACTGTGAAATGTTTTGGTATCGCATGCAATATAAATCTGAATCAGAGACTTCATCTCACTCTGAATCTAGCTGATGATGAAACCATAAACTTTCGAAACATGTCTGATGAGAAAAGTATATTTTATGAAGTGGGATGTGAAATTTCTAATTCATATTGTTACATGTCGCATAGCGATGTTTGAATTACACGGGCGAGTTAGATTGCCGCACAGCCGGCAGAATTGTCTGGAGTGTGTTGCTAGATGGTTCTACCGGTGTCTCTCTTTTTTGGAGAAAGATCCATGCAGAGGATTCTAGGCATCAAACTGCCTAGAAGCTGTTTCTGGTGATATCTTCGCGCCTTATATACGGGCAGAGGCATGAGACTGCAGTCAGTTTGCAATAGCTAGTCATGTGGTGAACAGTGGATGATAAGTTGTGGTGAATTTATTTATCAGTGAGTGGAAAATTGTTCTAACTAACAAGATTATTTCAGGAATTGTAATTGTGAATAGAAGTTTGTTGATAATTGAAAGAGTTAAATAAAGTGTTTAGTGAAATTTTTAATAAATTCATTGTTCTTAATTTACAGCTAAATAACCTAGAAGGAAAATAGAGGCTATCGTGGCACAATATTTATATTCTATTGATAATTTGCCTTAGAGTATCATTTCCCACTCAATTTTATTAAATTGTATACAATATTATATTTGAAAAGAAAAATATATGCCTAGACTGGGGTTTGAACCCAGGACCTTTGACTTTCTATGTCATTGCTCTTCCATCTGAGCCACCTAGGCCTCCAATCTAAACGCGTATTTTTCTCTTACACATAGTTAATTCCCTAACCCCAAATGCTACGATTTTTGCAAATGGCGGCTTCTTTGTTAAGAAGACTTTTTATTGGGAATTTAAACATTACTTATAAAGCCAGTAGTGCTTCTTTCAATGTTAATATTATTCGTTTTTAAACACCTTAATGATGGACAAATTATATTTGAAAAGAAAAATATATGCCTAGACTGGGGTTTGAACCTAGGACCTTTGACTTTCTATGTCAATGCTCTTCCATCTGAGCCACCTAGGCCTCCAATCAAAACGCGTATTTTTCTCTTACACATAGTTAATTCCCTAACCCCAAATGCTACGAGCCGTTGCTACGATTTTTGCAAATGGCGGCTTCTTTGTTAAGAAGACTTTTTATTGGGAATTTAAACATTACTTATAAAGCCAGTAGTGCTTCTTTCAATGTTAATATTATTCGTTTTTAAACACCTTAATGATGGACAAATTATATTTGAAAAGAAAAATATACGCCTAGACTGGGGTTTGAACCCAGGACCTTTGACTTTCTATGTCAATGCTCTTCCATCTGAGCCACCTAGGCCTCCAATCTAAATGCGTATTTTTCTCTTACACATAGTTAATTCCCAAGAGCATTGACATAGAAAGTCAAAGGTCCTGGGTTCAAACCCCAGTCTAGGCATATATTTTTCTTTTCAAATATAATTTGTCCATCATTAAGGTGTTTAAAAACGAATAATATTAACATTGAAAGAAGCACTGGCTTTATAAGTAATGTTTAAATTCCCAATAAAAAGTCTTCTTAACAAAGAAGCTGCCATTTGCAAAAATCGTAGCATTTGGGGTTAGGGAATTAACTATGTGTAAGAGAAAAATACGCATTTAGATTGGAGGCCTAGGTGGCTCAGATGGAAGAGCATTGACATAGAAAGTCAAAGGTCCTGGGTTCAAACCCCAGTCTAGGCGTATATTTTTCTTTTCAAATATAATTTGTCCATCATTAAGGTGTTTAAAAACGAATAATATTAACATTGAAAGAAGCACTACTGGCTTTATAAGTAATGTTTAAATTCCCAATAAAAAGTCTTCTTAACCCTTTGCCCCGTATAGCGTAGTAAAACATACTGAATGTGCTTTGTCGCTGCCCCGCATAACGTACCAAAGCGTAGTAGACTGTAATAGGGCTGTATTTCTACTTGTATTTATTTTGTTGGAAAATTTTATTATTTTTGTCATAGTTTGGTATCTGTGGAATGCATTAAAAGTGGCAACAAGGCTTGCTTTGTACATTTTCGTAAATTTCTTAACGGTATTTTCTTTGTGTACCGAACCCTTTTTTGAAAACCTCTATCGGTTCATCTGTAACCATTGTTAACGAAAGCAAAAATTCAGGTCTTAGGAAAACTATTTCTAGTTTCAATCCACTGTGCAGTGAAGACATTGTGGCCGCGATTGATGAAGAAATTGATTATTAAAGTGATGGTTGGAACGCTAAGTAGAGGGGTAGCTTAGCACAAGACTGTTATATAGAGCAAGCGTGTGACTGTGAACAAGATTTTCAAGCGTCAACTGCCGAGCCTAGAGATAACCAAGGAAAGAATATTATTACTCTTTTAATAAAATTGGTCCTCAGAATTAAAAAAAAACTTTTTATCATTACTTATTTTAGGAATTCTCACTATGAGGTATATTCATTAAGGTAGAATATTTTTATCACTCCCCTCATATTGTTCTTCTTATTTGATTATAAACTAGTTTCGGAACATAGTTTCTGTTCCATCCTCAGTATCATCACGACCATTGTTCTGTCGTCTTGAAGAGCTGTCCTTCTCTCCTTCCATTGGCTGACTGAAAAACCTCGAAACCAGGTCATTCTCACCGGGAATTTCAAAGTTCATTAATTTCTTCTTTTCGCTCTTTTGAATGTAGATCTTTTCCCAAACAGTAAGTTCTTTAGGTTTTTCTATTTGTTTTAATAATTTAGCTTCTTTCTCAATAAGATGTTTTTCAGATGCATGGGCAGCCACTACAGATTTTTCTGCTTCCCCTTTCTTGACATTCCTGAAATGTTCTTTCACTCTAGTTTTCAAATTTCTTTTAGTTTTTCCTATGTAGAATTTCTCACATTCTTCACATTTAATTTGATAAATCCCTGATTTGTTTTCTTCTTTAATTTTCTCATTCTTATTAGGTCTAATCAGTCTACTGATGCTGTAGTCATTTTTGGGTGCTAACCTTATGTTGAAATCTTTAAAAAAAAAATTTGAAACTTGTGGTGTTTTAATGGATGATATGTGAATTTTCTAAATTTTACATTATCTTAACTTTTAGAAGAGTGCTTTGATTAATAAATTTATCAAGTTTCAAATTTTTTTTAAAGATTTCAACATAAGGTTAGCACCCAAAAATGACTACAGCATCAGTAGACTGATTAGACCTAATAAGAATGAGAAAATTAAAGAAGAAAACAAATCAGGGATTTATCAAATTAAATGTGAAGAATGTGAGAAATTCTACATAGGAAAAACTAAAAGAAATTTGAAAACTAGAGTGAAAGAACATTTCAGGAATGTCAAGAAAGGGGAAGTAGAAAAATCTGCTGTGGCTGCCCATGCATGGTCTGAAAAACATCTTATCGAGAAAGAAGCTAAATTATTAAAACAAATAGAAAAACCTAAAGAACTTACTGTTTGGGAAAATATCTACATTCAAAAGAGCGAAAAGAAGAAATTAATGAACTTTGAAATTCTCGGTGAGAATGACCTGGTTTCAAGGTTTTTCAGTCAGCCAATGGGAGGAGAGAAGGACAGCTCTTCAAGACGACAGAACAATGGTCGTGACGATACTGAGGATGGAACAGAAACTATGTTCCGAAACTAGTTTATAATCAAATAAGAAGAACAATATGAGGTGAGTGATAAAAATATTCTACCTTAATAAACTTTTTATCATATTTGAAGAGAAAAATTTTCGCCTAGACCGGGACTCGAACCCGGGACCCTTGGCTTTCCGGGGCCAAGTGCTCTACCAACTGAGCTACCGAGGCGAGTTACGATCTAGACGCAAATTTTTCTCTTATGTACGTTTTAATTCCCTCGTGCCAAATGCTTGAAACCATAGCTTCTATCTTTGCAAATGGCGGCTTCTTAGTTAAGAAGACATTTATTGGGAATTTAACACTACTTTATAGCCAGTAGGGCTTCTATTGACGATTTTTATTATTAATTTAACACTGCTCATAGAAGGATAAATTATATTTGAAGAGAAAAATTTTCTCTTCAAATATAATTTATCCTTTACAGTAGAATATACCTCATAGTGAGAATTCCTAAAATAAATAATTTATCCTTCTATGAGAAGTGTTAAATTAATAATAAAAATCGTCAAACTTTTTATCGTTTACTTATGTTGTACATAGTTTGGAGGCTGGAACAAACGAAAGATTTTTTTCCCACTATTCAGGCCTATAGATAGTAATTTCAATGTCCTGATTTCAGAAGAAAATAATATGCCGCGAAAATTGAGAGGAAACAAATAAATAAAACTAAAATGGGTGGAAACATATCTAAATGAAATTAAAGCTTAAGTTGGAATTTTAATACTTTTGATAGATATTTTTATTGTCAGAAACATAGTACAATGTATGACTTCAATTAGTACGTAATTAATGTGGTGTTTTCAACCAATTAATGCTGATATATTCATGGACAGTATAAAGAGGATTTAAAGTCAATGCTGATTTATTTATTTTTAAATTTTGAAACAAGAAAATACTCTATACCGTCTTCAAGACTATTGAATATATTCACGGATACCATCTTATATCTATTTTGAGTTATAGTAAATTTACATTAATTAGAGACTATTTTTTGATGATATTTATGTATGTCCTATTGTAAGACAAGCAATGACTCTTAAGCGATTCGAAAAACATTGCAGTATCTCCATTTGAGTGATGTTATGGGAAGAATATTACGAAATAATATTGAAAGTGCGCCACGCACTGAACATCATACAGTAAATATGTTAGGGCTGATAGTAAGAGATCTTATAAATTTATATCACAGTGAGAGAGGAGTGCAAATTAAAAATTAGTGTTAATTTAAAGAGTTTAAATTTAAATTTAGGTACAGTGATTTTTAAGTAGGGCCCATAGTGATATATGTGTGACTATATGAATATAACAATAAATATTGTATATTACGCAATTGAGAAGAACAGCTAGACACAAAAATGGTGAGTACTCTTACTAAATTAAATATTTAATAATTTAGCTATTAGCGAGTTTAAAAAAAAATATTCAAATTCGGTAATTACTGCGAAAAATTTAATGGGAGACCAAAATTATAATAAATTATTTTTAAAAGTATAAAACTCATATTTTGTCGGTATATTATATTAACATTATCATGGCATATGGGGGAATTTTTTCTTCAGATATAAAATATATATATAGAGAGAGTAATAAGAAAATAAATTGGCAAATAAAATAGTAAGTAAATTTAATAAATTTCAACAAATATACTTTATCCGTATTCGAACATTGGAATTGCTATATGTAATCAATGATACTACTTTCTCTGTGTGTACATTGTTTTATTTATTCAATATATGTTATTTTTTTAAACATTGGCATAATACTTTCAACTGGAATTTAAAATTTAGAAAATACCTAATTAATACGGTTTCTTAATATATTGATATTAAAAATATATGTTATGGATATTGTAAACAATACCATCTCCATAAGATGATGATTTCAGGTTAGTTTAACATATATATATATATATATAGTATCTTTACATATTTGCTTAATTATTTCATGAAGAAATTCGTAATTACAAAACAACCAGATTCTGATGTAATTTGTTTCACATTATTTTCAAAGAATTATTCCACATATGCCACTCTTCAATTAAAATAGTCGAGAAGACATTTAAAATTTAAATACCCCAAAATGAATATGTCTCTCCACAGCTAACTAGTAGAAATCATTGAGTGGGGCAAAGGGTTAACAAAGAAGCCGCCATTTGCAAAAATCGTAGCAACGGCTCGTAGCATTCGGGGTTAGGGAATTAACTATGTGTAAGAGAAAAATACGCGTTTAGATTGGAGGCCTAGGTGGCTCAGATGGAAGAGCATTGACATAGAAAGTCAAAGGTCCTGGGTTCAAACCCCAGTCTAGGCATATATTTTTCTTTTCAAATATAATTTGTCCATCATTAAGGTGTTTAAAAACGAATAATATTAACATTATATACAATATTCCTATCAACCTAGAAAATTATCTGAAATTTAAATATTTTGGTTCACTTAATGGAAATCATCTACATGAAATCCATTTGTATGCATACGAAAACAAATCAGGAATTTATCAGATCAAATGCAGGGATTGTGACAACATTTATATTGGAAAAACGAAAAGAAATTTGAAAACAAGGGTGAAAGAACATCTTAGAAACATCAAAAATGGAGAAGTGGAAAAGTCAGCAGTAGCTGCTCATGCTTGGTCCGAAAAACATTTAATTGAATCAAAAGCCAGTCTAATTAAACAAATAGACAAACAAAAGGAACTCACGGTTTGGGAAAAGATCCACATTCAGAAAAACAAAGGAAAACTTATGAACTTCGAAATTCCTGCAAATTTTGACCTGATCCAGAGGTTCATCGGTCCACCAACAGAGGGAAGAAGAAGAGTTTCTTCCGATCGACAGAACACCAGTCGCCAACAAAGTTCTGAGGATGAGACAGTTATAGTCTTGAAATCGCGATCAACTTAGAAAATATATATGAGGAGAGGTAAGAAACATTTAATTTCACCACAATATTGATTATTTCATCATTCAAAATGGAACTTTCTTTAGTATGTCTTGTTTTTTTTTACTTCAACATTGGATGAACCTTAGATTTTTGTTCTGAAAATTTTAAAAAATAAATTCTCTAATTACATGGTTGAATAACAGTCAAATGTGGAAATAAATGTGTAGCCTACTTATTGATATAATATAAAATAAATCAACACTCACCAATTGCTCTTCTGATTGTTCATTCTCATGTGATGATGTAGTTTCATCTGTGGCATTTGTTTTTGCCGACGACAATCTTTTTGAACCTCTTAATGGGGTCTGTTTACCTTCTCCATCTGCAGCAGGCTTTGGAGTTCCTGCCTTTGGACTTCCTAAAAACAACAGAAATATCTAATTTAGATTTTATCATAAAAATTCAAACACAGACAATAATAACAAATAATGAGTAATATCTGACCTCATACAAGGTACTGCAGTTTCAACAGGCATCCCTCTCATCTTCAGTCACCTTTTTTAAGACTGTCAAATTTTGGTCTACATCTTCATCTTCAATGTTGCCACCTGAATGTTGATTTGATGAACTTTGAGATCAAACTTGCTTGTCGGAAATTTAAAAATTCATGGATCTAAATTTGGACGGCATTCTGCAGAAAGGAACCAACCCATGTGGTATGTAAACTGAGAAAAATGCATTCAAAGTTATTCTCGAATAAAAAATTCACAGTGATAATTAAATATTTTCTAAGTGCACAAGCCAATAGCATATTAAAGGTCATGTCTTTCAGCAAAATTTGAATCCTTGACCGTCCTTAGGTAATAGGGCTTACATGTTTTTTGTGGTTTGGTTCCTTTCTGCAGAATGACGTTTGGTTTATGTGCTATGTGCTATGGAGAATCAAGTAACAGTATATTTCAATCAGATTAATTTATTATCGTGTCTTTTTTTAATACACATAGTTATCATACAGCAAATTTCTTATTCTATTTCAAAATCAGGAACACCTGAAAACCCTTCAACATCATCCTCCAAATTAGAATCTCCTAGGAGAGGTGTATACAAATCTTTAGCGTCCTCAGGAATTAAGTTCATTACTGACTGCAAATCCTGGAGTTTTGGAGCTGGAATTGTTTTCCCATTGGGCCATAGTGGTGAGAGTTTCTCATAAAACTGAGATGATGGTCTACCAACTTGTCGTTTCTTGATGTCAACCTCTGAAAAGTCTTCAGAAAATGACTTGCTGATGAAAAGTGAGAATGGCTTGTCCTTCTCAACCCTTATTTCTCGTGCCTGCAGCCATGAAATCTTTTCCTGGTTCACATTGACCTTCCTGTTCGTTATCATCTCCACCATGAAAATTCTGCATCTTGATTACCTGCAGGGGGTTCTTCTTTCTGCAGGTCTTCATTATTGATATGTAATCGTCAGGCAAGTAGATCCTCTGCTGATGTTTCAGTGCTGATTCAATGTCTGAGAAATCAGCATCGTTGGGGAGGAAACTATGGCCCGAAACAAGGAACCTCAAGCTGATTCTTTTTAATGATGGGTGTACATCTAGAGCAGCTTTCAGCATCAGGGTGAGCTTTATGTTGCGGTTCTGTCCTCCACAACTGTCTGACCACAATATAAGTTCCTTAGTGTCTCTTCCAATCTTATTTTGAATATGGTAGAGCAAGCATGAGCCCACTTCTTGTGCTCCTCTGCCTGCTCTCCCTTCCGTCCACACGTAGCAGAAGCCCTTATTTTCCTTCCCTGCATGGATTCCACAGTTGTACAACCAAAGCTGTCGTTTGTAAAACATTACATTGGAAGGAATCCTAGGCAGTGGTAGGGTTTTCTCCATATCGAATGTTAAACATTCTAATGAAGGTTCTTCCTTAGCCCTCTTCATATCACCCCTCATCCGTTTTTGAGCATCTTGTGCTAGGTCTATGTGCTGGTTATGATCTTCCTCCAGATTCTTCTTTTCTTCATCTGAACTGACACTCTTCACTTTGGCTGCATAAATATCACACCTACTGCATGTGTCTTTTTTTAGGCTCTTGAATCTTGAATTGAATCGTTTGAGAAATATTCTTCTGTATGTAGACAAACTTACAGGCTCATGCACTTCTGCTTTATAAGCTTCATACATGTCCTGTAAAGTTAGATCAGGAGGAAGATATTCTGCGTCACTGGTTTCTCTACGGTAGTGAGATGTGTACTTTGGAATTCTTTGTATTTGTTGAACCACTTCTTCTGTCTTTTGCTCTGTGATCTTGTTATGACCACCCTGTTTTATGCCTCTTTTGTCAACAAGACAGTCAGACCTGATCTTCTTCATTGCAGTGTCGACACGCTTTGTTGATATCCCCAATGTGCGGATGAACATATCTCTGCACACCGTGATTTCGCCAAAACGATATTTTCTGGAATATGTTCTTCCGTTACTTTGTCCATAGCGTCTGCTTACAATATATTCTGAAACATGGGTACCGATGAACATTGTTTGGGCATCATAGGCCCCAAGCTGCCAAAATTTATCGAATTGAAGTTTCTGGAATTCCACTGGTAATTTTTCGTGGCATTTGCTGGAGCAAGAGCAAATTAAGTCTTTGAAATCTTTCTGCACTTTTACGCCTTTATAATTAAAATGCTCTTTATTTCTGTTCCTTTTTAATTTGTTTTCTCCTCTTGCAATTCCATATTTCCGTTTCCTTCCTCTCTTTGGCCTTACAGCTGGTGTGTCCGATGTATCAGAACTCGACGCATCTGGTATATACGCTTTATCTCTGTCGGAGTCATAGCCATCAATGTTTTCAATAATGGACATATCTTGAATATTCTGTAACAAAATATGAGTTGATGTTTTTTTATTATTAATTTAACATTTCTCAATGAAAATTTTTCTATTCACATTTAAAAATTCAAATTTAAAACATGTGTTACTTTTAAGGTCTATTCACATGTTAATCAACAGTGTTAATTAAGTTACCTAATTTCTCGCTCTCCTCTTTCTCTCTCTCATACACACACACGCATGCACAAATAAAAAATAAAAATAAACAAAACTAACCTCAACTTCATTATTCATATGACTGTCTTTTGGCGCATGTCTGGAGTCATTAATATATGTCCTATTTTCTCCTTCCACCTAAAAATAAAAAAGAGAGAGCAAATTACACATGAAAAATAACTAGCCAGGTTCATCAATAAACAAGCAAAGGATAATAGAATAAAATTTTAATTCAAACCTCATTTTCAATGCCAGATGTTGTATTCTTGTAATCAGCACTGGTCCCTGGTGCAGATAAATTATTTGTTCTTGTACACTTCTGCATTTCCTAAAATTTGTAAGAAATGTTGCAATTAAGATGTAGGAAAAAATAACAACAATAATAACAACAATGGTACAGTACTGATAGGAATAATCACAATTACTATTATTATTATTAATATTATTTATAATTCAATAATAAAATACAATATTCTCTGATGATAATATTAAATATTAAGATGGAGGAAAAATAAATAGATATAATAGTAATAATATTAATTATATCAATAAAAAGGATTAAAAAATGATGATTATATTATATTATAGGCCTATTCATCATGACAACAATAATGTAAGTTTTATAATACTTTAGCATTGTTAACTGACAAAATCATCAAAATTGATCTACTCACTTTTGTATATTCCACTTCACATGGCTCTACACATCTTCTTCCTCTGCTTACACAATCCATAACTCTTCAATTTTATTATCCTACACTAATCTAATACTTTATTACCTATATTCTAATGGTTGATTCTACACTCCTCTGTTCTGAAGGCAAGGTCAACCCTGAAATCAAATTCTGCTGAATGGAACCAAACCACCCTGGTTCTTTTCTGCAGAAACAAGAATGTGGAATTCCCTGTCAGTGTTTTCTTGGGTGGTCCACAGATGGCATTCAAATGCAGAAAGAAGGTTGGTTCTTTTTTGTAGAATGCAGAACACATGTTGAAGAGCAATTCTGTGGCATTAACTCTAATTCTTAAATTTTGAGGGTTGGTTCCTTTCTGCAGAATGCAGTCCATTTATTCTTCTCAATGTATATATTTTCCCAAACTGTCAATTCCAATGGTTTTGCCAAATGTTTTTTAAAAGTTTAGCTTCTTTTTCAACTTTATGACACTATAGCAAACTATGCGCTACAATTGTTGATTTTTTAATTTCACCATTTTTAATATTTCAAAAGTGTTGTTTTGTGCGAGTGTCTAAAATTCCTTTTTGTTTTTCCTATATATACTTCATTGCAGTCTTTACAACTAATTTGATAAATTACAGATTTTTTACTATCTGGGTGTTAACGAATCTGTAAAATTTACAGAAATACTTTACAACACGTGATGCAAAAAATGTTTCTAAGTTCCAATCATACAATATGCGCTTCCGCCAACAAACTCAATGCAGTTTACACTATGGAATCACAGGATGCAGCCAACATTGTCCTTTATATCCCTCCGCATCACACTGTATATCTTATCATTATCTTTTACGGTCTCACTTACCAAAACATGGAATTCCCTTCCACCCTATGTCAGAGACTGTCAAACTATAACATCCTTCAAAAACAAACTAAAGAATTATTTAATAACAAACTAACTTATACACCTCACTGATAGTATTCTTTTAACAATTAACAAATTAAATTATGTATGAAAATAATATTAAGAATAACAAATATTATTTTCATTTGTTTTGTTTTAAATATTTTATAGTTGTAAAATTACTTTTCTATATCTCATTATTTTTCTTTGTTTTTTATATACATTAGACAGGGGCAATTTAATATGTCTTGCTTGTATACATTTTATTATTAGTTTTAGTCTTAATTTTAACTAACATTAATTAGTTGCATTATAGATCGTAATATAATAGATATTATCTTTTTGATCAAATTTTTATTTAGTATTTGATGTTAGAGTTAATTGAGATTGTTATATTCTGATGCAATATATGTTTGTCCTGGTGAGTGGAAGAGAAAGTTACATGGCCTTAACTCCACCAGGCTAAATAAATCTAATCTAATCTAAACATATACACGATATTTAATGAACCTAAAAGCTAACCTAACACAATTTAAGTACTCTAATCTGTGACTGACCAACCTAAGAACTAACCTAACACAATTTAAGCATTTTAATCTGTGAAAAAATGCAATGCCCAAAAATAAATAGTAATTTCTGAAATTCTGAAGTATATGTGTACATAAGAATAAAATGAATAGTGAATTCTTCTTACCTCATACTTCTATGTTTTTTTAAAACAAAGCACTGCAGTATCAGCGAGCATCATCACCATCATCAGCTGTTTTCACAACTGTCAATTTTTCTTTTGCCGGTAATTATCCAAACTGCCATCTGGTGTTCTTTTGAAGGAATCATTTTTTAAACTGCCATTTGTTGTATTTTTGAAGAACTTTGTAATCAAGCTCTTCAAAAATACAACAGATGGCAGTTTAGAAAATGATTCCTTCAAAAGAACACCAGATGGCAGTTTGGATAATTACCAGCAAAAGAAAAAAGTTGACAGTCATGAAAACAGCTGATGATGGTGACGATGGTCGCTGATACTGCAGTGCTGTGCTTTAAAAAAACATAGAAGTATGAGGTAAGAAGAATTCACGATTCATTTTATTCTTATTAATAAAACCTTATAATGTTAAAAATTCCCAAATTTATTATATTAAAATATATGTGTACAGTTAATTAGTACATACACCATGTTGGCTGCACTGGAACACGTATTAGTTGTTGCATGGAATATTTGTTAAAATCAATATAGCTGCCACATCTTCATGTAGTTAAAATATCAGAGAAAAATATATTGACATAATTGTTAGAAAAAATATAAAAATCATTGTAAATGGTGGGAAATAATTTGAAAAATGAAACCCTAAGAATAAAATTTGACAGGAATTTGAAGGAATTGAAAAAATGCGCCAAAGGTTGTAAAGTTTATCCAAATTTACTAATGAATTAGAAAAGAATAACCAAATCCGTTTTTTTATCTGTACATAATCAGAAATGAACAGCAAATTCAATATTTACAGGACAGATACTCAAGAGATAATTACACAACATCTTGAAGTTTCTATCATATTGCACATAAACATGCAATTTTCAACAGATTAATAAACATTACTAAACGAAGAGAATTTTAAGAAATAATACAATCACATTTTAAAAAAGCTAGTATAAATGGCTTTAGAAAGGAAATAAAAAATAATTAAATTAATTTCAGTCTGGTCATCTTACCTCAATATTAATGTCAAAATATCAGTTCCTACAATAAATATTAATAAAAAATAAATTAAAAAAATTCAGACAAAAAAAATATGTTGTTTTCAAATGCTGGGCCTTGGCAACAAAGCCATTAGCGTTCTTGCTCTCCAACAGGTAATACTTCACAAAAAAATATTAAATGAATACACAAACCTACAATATGATTTCAAGAAAGAAAAACAATTCAAGAAAATTACTTACCATCCTGAAATACACAACAAATTAAAAAAAATATTCAAGAAATTCAATATTACATTAGCATCAATAAATAAATTTAGCCTCGGGAATCTACTAATAACTAATAACAAAGTTAATGCTCCAGATAGTAAAAAATCTGGAATTTAAAGATTGCAATAAAGTATATATAGGAAAAACACTCGCACAAAATAACACTTTAGAAATATTAAAAATGGTGAAATTGAAAAATCAGCAATTGCAGCTCATAGTTTGCTAGAGAGTTATAAAACTGAAAAAGCAAACTTTTAAAACATTTGGCAAAACCCTTGAAATTGATAGTTTAGGAAAAGATATAACATTCAGAAGAATAAATTTAGATCCATAAATTTTGAAATTCTCGAGAGCAAGATTTGATCTCAAAGTTCATCAAATCAACACCAGATAGCAACTTTGAAGATGAAAGATGTAGACCAAAATTCAACAGTCATAAAGATGGCTGAAGATGAGAGGGATGCCTCTTGAACTGCAGTACCGTGCTTGAAGATCATGGAGTATGAGGTGAGATACGCCTCATTATTTATTAATTATTAACTTGAAAAACATCATAATGTTACTTCCCATAATTAATTTATGATATAGACAATAATAAATTCAGATTTAAGGAAACTTTAAACAGAATAAAAATTTTACATAGTACTTTAAAAAAAAGTACTGTTTACCTCCTAGCTGAACAGCAATGTTCAATGTATATTTAGCTGAAATCTATGGCATAATTGTGTGTAAAATATGCATCAATATAACATGTTTTTGTTTCATATTTTGTCATTATTTAGCCCTCTTTTTTCCTTTCTTTCAAATTCTATGGTTAAAATTACTATTTAATTTATGTTAACAATACTCATCCTACACTCCTCTCTGTATACAATATTACATCATCCACTTAAAGTGATCTGCCAAAGTGGTGTGTTAATTGAAAACAGACCACATTATCTCCTATTCACCCAGAGCCGAACCCAAATCACAAAAAGTGCAAGTGGTGGCATTAGAAACACATGCACCCACATACATAGAAATGATATTTACTAAGCTTTGAAAATTAATTTAAAAATAACAAATCAAATACAAATCTATTAGTCAGGAGGGAGCCATTATACCACATGAGATAGTGCAACAGGCCATGTTCTATAAATTGAAGTGAGGCAATTTTGACCAGAAGGAAAATAACAATTCAAACACAAGCCATGTAGTAAGTTACTAATACTACATACCATTTGCTTCTGGAGGGATACCACCACCACCACCACCCTCTTCTTCATCAAGAAATTTCTTAGGTTTGATTTTACGGCCAGATCGGCTGATAAGCTCTGGTTTAGGAGGTGACTGAGGGATGGCAGCAGCAGCAGCGTTTGGTGTCACAGAGGTTGCAGAATTGGTTGTAGAATCTGTGGATTTAGCTACATCTGTTGACTTACGTGTCGCTGCTACTGAATTCCTCTTTGCACGTTTGGCATCTGTCTCCTAAAATCAGTAAAAATATTCTCACTTCTTAACTTCAAAAAATGTATATGGGACATTCCATACAAAATCGGCAAAAAATTGTGAAAATTGAACTCACACCTTTAAAAGTTTACCATTTTTTTACAGTGAAACTTTATGATATACTGAATATCTGAACCGAATTTCAGGTCTTCGCTTGGTGCAATTGAAGAGTAATAGAGCTGTCAATTTATCAATTGTTTTAAATAGTCTCTTTTATAAAATAAATTTCTCGAAGTATAACTACTCCCTCAGCTTGAAAAGATAGTCACTTTATAGATGATTTTATGCTCTATCGCCTGAAAATTAGTATGTTAATATTTACGTTTTTCTGAAGGGCGTAAATGCAATTAATATGCAATTGACCTTCCTCACCAAACATTTTATAAAATAATCAAAAAGTGTCACATTATTACCTGAACACCAGTTAATTTTTTGTAATTAGTATTAAAATGGAGTCTTGAAAGGAAACTACCCAAAATAATTATTTTCCTAAAATCTCCTATGTGTAGACTGCCCGCAATACCTTACGCGTGAGTGGAGATCGCTCGCTCGTACAAACAATGACGGAGCTACTTGGTAATAGTCCTTTGCGCACTTACAAATATTTTTATTGTTATTATCATCATTACATTATTTTTATTATCATTATTACAATTATTACAATTATTACATTATCATCATCATCGTGGACAAGTGGTTACTCTGCACGCCTCCGATTCCGAGGTTCGCGGGTTCAAACTCGATAGGAATCAATGGCATTTTAAAGGCGTAACAATTCTGAATGTACCTTTCTCCAGAAGGAAGGAAATCCGTGATTCCCGTGTCGTAAATTTATGGTACGTAGGAGAACCTCGCGCTTGAAATAAATTGCTACATAATAAACGTCATTAAATATAACAATCTTTATTGATATATTCAGTAGGCGGTTAATTTTGTGCTGATTTTGGCTAATGTATAGTTTAATTTAAATTACTAAGCACCTACGAATTCAAGCTGGTAGGCCTATTAAAAATATTTTCTAGAGAGTAGTTTTGTAATGTGTTGTAATATTTTGTACTTGTACCCTACACCAATGTCTGATGTTGAATATTGTAAATAATGTTAAGCTATCGGTAATAATTTATAACAATTTTCATGCTGTTACAAGTAATATTTAAGAGGTATAAATATATTTTATTGGCTTGGTATCACTTACTGATCTTGCATCCTCTACTCATGATATATCTAAGATGATATTAAAATGCACGATACTATTAGCTTTTATTATAAGCTAAATTGTTATAGTATTTAATTTAATATCTAAATTTCCCATTATTCTCCTTTTATAACACAAAATGTATACCTCTACGATTATTCTCTCATTCCAGAAATATTTAAGAAATTGTAAAATTATATATTAACACATAATATTGTTAATAACTATTGTATACTAATATATGCATAATTAAAATTATATTTAACTTCTAACTCACCATTTAGTCTCAGTAGATCTGCAAACTTGTGAGTTAAGAACAATAAGATATTATATTTAATTTGACTGTGACACTTAAAATGACGAGATGCATTTAACATACCCAGTGGTGTAAATCAACTGTCTAGTATGTAATCTGAACTTGAGAATTGTTTATGTAAAAGCAGATGATGTTTAAGGAAGACTTGCTGACACTGCATTATTATTGTTTGGTAGGAAGTGATACGAGTATTAAAACATTCGGTTTTATTTGGAAGTGATATCTTATAACAATATTATTTCGTCAATATTTTCAGGATACAATAAAGTACACTGAATAAAAAGTTATTTTAAGACTGAAATTAGTAATTATAACATAATAAAAATTTATACCAGTTTATTCAATTAATGATGTAAAAGTTTTTATTATATAATATTACATTAAAACTGTAATGAAAAATTTGTAACAAAATAAATAATTTGTTAAAAAAAAAGGACACAAGATTACGAGTATTTGAGAATAAAGTTCTTAGGAAAATTTTTGGATCAAAAAGAGATGAACAGACAGGTGAATGGAGAAAACTACATAATAGTGAGCTACATGATCTGTATAGGAAGCCAGATATAATAAAAACAGTTAAGTCTCGTAGGCTGCGATGGGCAGGAAATGTGGCACGTATGGAGGATGAAAGAGGTGCTTGGAAATTTCTGGTAGGAAAACCGGAGGGAAAACGCCCAGTTGGAAGATTAAGAATGAGGTGGGAGAATAACATTATACATGATTTGAGGGAAGTAGATTATACAGGGGATAATTGGAAAACGTTAGCTCGGTATGGGATGTATGGAGAGCTTATGTCCGCGCTGCCATGAACCTGCAGGTTCCACAGAGCCAGTGAGTGAGTTAGTTATAAATAATTTGTTTAATAATTCATAGTAAACGTAAGTAACAGAGCTCTTTACTTCTTACTTCAGCAATAAAATTTGATAAATAAATATCTACTGCGTAAGATTTAAAATATCGCCACTTTTATAAATTTACGGTACTGTTCCATTAAGCAGAACATATAATAATCTATTCGATTTAATGGCAATTGAAAAAGTCACTGATGAAGCGGGGTCAGCTCTTTCAATAAAGTACACGCGCGACCTTGGTCGTGAAATGAATCTGCTGCGCCGTGGACCCGCGAGTTTTTTTACGAAAATAGAATAAAAAACATTTATATTGTCTGAACTATTCAACTCTCCAAAAAGGTAAGTGCTGCAAATTAATCCTTATTACGTGAGTAATATCCTGTATTTTTTCCGTTTTAATTTGTTTATATGTACTGCGGTAAACCGCCATAAAACAGAAAATTGACACCGAAAATAAAAATATCCTAATTATAAAAATAACACCCTTAAACTACATGATATCACCTATATAAATACGTTTGAAACAAATTTTTACTGTTTACTGTTTCAGAAATATTAGTTAGTAAACGTTTCAGCTTATCATATTTACGATAATTTTAGATCATAACTACAAACCTATAAAATGATAAAAATTAAATTTCGATATTAATATGTTTGTAAATATATTCACTATATTTAGGGATACATAAAATTAAAAAAAATAAATTGCAAGATTTTTTGCTGTCCGATTTGATATGGATTATCCCAGAGTGTTCCATCCAGAATCCATGTGAGTCTATTGAAGAAGTAGTTAAGACAAACATTTTGAGATGGTCAACTTACATGAGTTGGAAATACCACATAATGTCATAACTAGAGCTAGGAATTTTAGGTGCTGCACTTTTTTTTTGTTATTATAATGTTCAAATTAGCTAGTATTGCAAAGAAAACATTAAATAAATGCCCCTAACTGTGTTTTAGTTGCACCTCTTTTCAATGCTAGCACCTTTTTGCACCTTTTCTTTAATGGAAGCACATTTTGCATCTTTTCAAACCTTTTTTGTCTCCTTCGGAACATTTTATTATTACCAAAATAATATATATATATATATATATTTATTCAAATACGATTTCAAAGTTTGGTAACGATATGTGGTATCAGTCCACATCATATTACTTCCACTTCAGTGCAATCCCGTTAGGCTATTCCTTTTAAATTAGTTTGCGCCTCATTGCACCACAGTTATGCGAAAGCTATTGTTCAAGCAAGGAAGGTTGTTGAGTGTGTGAATAAATGTTTCAATTCAAAATAATATTTGACTAGTGCGGTCTGCTATTTTCCTGAGTTACCAGTATACAGTATGCCGAAACCGAAAGTGAACTCCTATAAACTACGTGATATTGTTAAAAAGTTTAGTGCAGATGGAATTCAGAGTGACGGATCTGTTATCAGGTGCATTCTTTGTGATATTTCAATAACAATTGATGAAAAACATCAATGCATTCGTGTTATGCAGCATATAAGTAGTGTAAGTACTTATACACAGTCTTTAATATAAGACAACATGCGTGAATTTTGTGTCGTTAGTTACTTGTTGTAATTGGTTTTGGTAATCTTTAATGATTATTTACATGGGAAATTTGCAACTTTTATTTAAAAAATTGCACATTTTTCTGCTAAATTAAAGCACCTTTTTCACCAAAATTTTGCACCTAAAATTCCTAGCTCTAGTCATAACATTACAAAAAGGATTACACTACCATGGATTAATACTTTATATGATGTGTTGATACAGAGCTTAATATTACTTATTGGAGTAATGGTCAGACAACTGCTATGGATTAATATTTATGTGATGTGCTGATACAGCGAAGCTTAATACAGTAAAACTTGTTTAATGCGGAAATCTGTTCAATGTGAACAAATCTATTGGTCCTGGCAAAATAACAGTAATTTCATGAGTATTTATTTTGCATAAAACGGAATCTGTCCAACGCGGAAATGGAATGATACTTCTGCACAATTCATGAAAAAAATTATAAAGCGGAAAGACAGAGAGAGAAATTAGTTAACATTTTACTGAATTCCCGTTTTAGGCCAAGAAAACAATAAGGAATGATATTAAATTAATATTGGGAAGTAAACATTATGAGGTATAAGAATTAAATGAATCGTGATTTCTTCATACCTCATACTTCTATGTTCTTTTAAACACAGCACTGCAGTATCGGCGACCCATTGTCACTATCGTTAGCAGTTTTCATATATAAATTATGAGGTATAATCATTAAATTATATTATTTTTGGTCTGGACATCTTACCTCAATATTAATGTTGATTTGTTCTTGGACATGTTTCAAAACAATTCTCTGTTTTATCTTCAGCTTTCCCAGACTCTGGGAAAGCTGAAGATAAAACAGAGAATTGTTTTGAAACATGTCCAAGAACAAATCAACATTAATATTGAGGTAAGATGTCCAGACCAAAAATAATATAATTAAAATAACCTCAAAATATAACTTCCTAAAATTAAATAATAATCATTAAAATTCATCGGAGAACATTTTGTTTAAACAACTCACCTCATAGGATTCATGCTTCCATGATACCGCAGTTTCAAACACAGTCGTGTTCATCTTCAGCCATAATAATAATAATAATAATAATAATAATAATAATAATAATAATAATAATAATAATAATAATAATGCTTTATTTTAGCTGGCAGAGTTAAGGCCATAAGGCCTTCTCTTCCACTCAACCAGCGAATAGTAAAATTATACAAAAAATTACATACATATTACAATTTTAAGATATTAAAACACAGACTAAACAAAATACAAAGATGATGTGATCTAATACTAGCTAATACTAACAAAAACATAGAATATAATAAAATTTAAATTATGTAAAATAAAGTAAGTAGCTTCCTAGATGACTATTAATGGAATGCTCTATATAGTTGTTATGCAGTTAATGTTTTCATTGTGTCGAACTTAAGATATCAGTTAATTTGGATTTAAATAATGATAGTGATTGACAGTCCCTGACATGACTGGGAAGTGAGTTCCATGCTCTAGTCATAGATATTGTGTAAGATTCAGAGTATAGACAGGTCATATGTTGTGGTATCAAAAGTAAAGAAGAGTCTTGTGATCTTGTTCCTAAATTGTGATGAGCCGATAAATTTTGAAAACGCGTTGTTAAATAACTTGGTAAATATGTGTGTAGAATTTGGAATAGTAAGGTATGTGAATGTAAAGTTCTTCTGTCATTTAGGCATAGCCATGATACGGCCTGAAATGATCTATGGTTGAATTTATGAACTTCGAAATCAAAGTAATTTCGTTAGGGATATAAAAATTTATTGATCTATCTTTATTTTTCTGAATGTATATTTTCTCCCAAACTGTCAATTCCAAAGGCTTCTCTACTTGTTTTAAAAGTTTAGCTTCTCTTCCAATTTTATGATGTTCTAATAAACTATGTGCAGCAATTGCAGATTTTTCAATTGAACAATTTTTAATATTTCTGAAATGTTCTTTTGTCCAAATTTCCAAATTCCTTTTCGTTTTTCCTATATAAACTTTATTGCAATCTTCACAACTTATTTGATAAATTCCAGATTTCTTACTGTCTGGGACATTTTTATTGGTACTTAGAAGATTACCCAGACTAAATTTATTTATTGGTGCCAAATAAATGTTTATTTATATTTAATTAATGTTGGGAAGTAAACATTATGAGGTATATCATTAAAATTCATCGCAGAACATATTGTTTAAACAACTCACCTCATAGGATTCATGGTTCCATGATATTGCGATCATGACTATGTTTGAAATCGCGATATCATGGAAGCATGAATCCTATGAGGTGAGTTGTTTAAACAATATGTTCTCCGATGAATTTTAAATGTTTATTTGTCAAACATTTTTTAAAAATTTTCTATGCATTTCAGGATGGTAAGTAATTTTCTTGTATTTTTTCTTTTCTTTGCAATTTTGTAGAGTAGTATATTCATTAAGTCTTTTTTTGTTTTTGAATTTCTTCAACTTATTTATAATTAATGTTTTATCAAAACCATTTAATCTAGCAGTGTTTAAGATATGTTTATACTCTTTGTTGAAATTTTCTTCATTTAATGGTACATTTGTCAATCTATAAATTAAGCTATTGTATATTTTATGTTTATGAGCTATGTGATTGAAGCCTGATGATTTAATGTAATTATCTGTATGAGTTCCTTTCCTATATATATCAAATTCAATTTTCAGTGTTTGATCATTTCTAATTAAACATAAATAAAAAAATGGAATTTTATTTTATTTTTCTAATTCTACGGTAAACTTTACTGATTCATCCTGAAGGTTCAATAATTTAAGAGCATCTTCAATATATCTGGAATTAATTATTGCAAAAATATCATCCTCATATCTGAACCAAGTCTTAAATATCCATGGGTATGCTTTTGTGATTTGACACTCCAAATAACCCATGAACAAATCTGCCAAAAATGGTGAGAACGATTGCCCATTGACAAACCCGAAACCTGTTGGTAAAATTTTCCATTATAGATAAAATAAGAATTACTGACACGTAGCTTAGTAAGAATTATATATTCCTCTATTATTTCATTTTTTTGATATTAAGAAAAAATGTTACATTTTTTGAGAAAATGGTTAAGTTCTCTTAAAATAAATCTTAACCCTCTTAGAGCCAGGCCTGACTGCGTGTGCTAGGGGTTTAAATGCCAAAGCCGTCACAGCTGGCTTTAATGTTCCAGCATTTAAATTGCCAGAAACAATTTGATCGGCCGTCTAAATTTTGCATAGTTTAACTAATTTTTTGGCATCCTATAGTGAAGGAATGCAACTTGCATGTTAGCGGAAACTTTCGACCTTGCTTTAATATATTTATGAGGGTGTTTTGGCTTTCACTAGGGTAGTTTTACAAGTTAAAAACAAGCTCCTTCAGTTAGTTGCAGATGTTAAGTGTGGATTTTTCAAGTCGCAATGGCAAGCGGTTCTAGTGAAATTTTTAAAGCTGGTGTAGATGACGAAAATTTAATTTAGTATTTTGATCAATGTGAAGTTGATTCCGATGGATTATGTTCCGCGAGTGACAGTGATGATTTAGGCTCTGATAGTAGTGACGGAACTGTACCAGACACACCCCCGAATCACCACATACGAAAAAAAAAGCGTTTACACGCTTCTAATGGAGCTTCCTTTGTTTAATTTGATATACAGGTATATGAAGATAATGGTAATGTTACCTGTGAAAACGACGATGGCGATGAAAACGATATTCAAAATTTCAGAGAAATATTTCCTACTGAACCTGACCCAAATCCTGAGCCTCCTTTCACATTCATGGAATTGCCTGGACCAAAACATACGCCTCCTCCTGATTCCCCTCCAATATCTTATTTCAGATTGAAAGGTTATTTATTATTAATGCGAGATTTATTATTAAGGCTTCAAAATCCATTGTAATATATGTTTCTCTATTAGGCTAAATTTAGTGATAGGTTTACACTTTTTTCATTAGTGTTGGTGTTAATTTTAGTGTCAAGAAAACATTAGTGTTAATTAACAGTTACTAAAAACAAAGATTGACTTATTCAGCAACAAGTCTTCTTTCCAGAAAGTTTAGGTGAGTACTATAAGAATAATTATTGTATTTAATTAGCTCATAGATATTTTTCCTTCTCTCTCTATCTCTTTTTTTTTTGTAAATCGTATTCGATGTAGATTCAATTTTTTATGTGATTTCGTAATAGAATAAATGCACTTTGTTATAGTATTTTTTTACCGTTGTAATATCAATTTTAAAACAACTTTTTAAAATTAAAAGCATTAAAAAATATTTAACCGTGCGCAAATATCATGTTTAGTTAAATGTATTAATAATACTTTACAATAATTAAAGACATTATTTTTGTTAATCGATTGTGTTATGTATGGGCACTCTATTCCATAAGTTTTAAATTATAATTCGTTAATAGGCAATCCGCTCTCACCATTTTTAGCTGATTTGTTCATGAGTTACTTGGAGTGTCAAATCACTAAAGCATACCCATGGATGTTTAAGACTTGGTTCAGATATGTGGATGATATTTTTGCAATAATAAATTCTAAAGATATTGAAGATGCTCTTAAATTATTGAACCTTCAGGATGAATCAGTAAAGTTTACCGTTGAATTAGAAAAAGAAAACAAAATTCCATTTTTGGATTTATGTATAATTAGGAATGATCAAACACTGAAAATTGAATTTGATATATTTAGGAAAGGAACTCATACAGATAATTACTTTAAATCATCAGGCTTCAATCACATTGCTCATAAGCATGCAATATTCAATAGCTTAATTTACAGATTGACAAATGTACCATTAAACGAAGAAAATTTCAACAAAGAGTTTAAACATATCTTAAACACTGCTAGATTAAATGGTTTTGATAAAGAATTAATTATAAATAAGTTGAAGAAATTCAAACACAAAAAAAGACTTAATGAATATACTACTCTACAAAATTGCAAAGAAAAGAAAAAAAATACAAGAAAATTACTTACCATCCTGAAATGCATAGAAAATTTCAAATTTTTTTTGACAAATACAACATTTCTTTGGCACCAATAAATAAATTTAGTCTGGGTAATCTTCTAAGTACCAATAAAAAAGTCAATGTTCCAGACAGTAAGAAATCTAGAATTTATCAAATAAATTGTGAAGATTGCAATAAAGTTTATATAGGAAAAACAAAAAGGAATTTGGAAATTCGGACAAAAGAACATTTCAGAAATATTAAAAATTGTTCAATTGAAAAACCTGCAATTGCTGCACATAGTTTATTAGAACATCATAACATTGGAAGAGAAGCTAAACTTTTAAAACAAGTAGAGAAACCTTTGGAATTGACAGTTTGGGAAAACATATACATTCAGAAAAACAAAAATAGATCAATGAATTTTGATATCCCTAACGAAATTACATTGATTTCGAAGTTCATAAATTCAACCATAGATGGCAGCACTGAAGATAGCGACAATAGAATAGTTGACGGCCGAAGAATTTCGTCAGTCGGAGTTATGGCTGAAGATGAACATGACTATGTTTGAAATCGCGATATCATGGAAGCATGAATCCTATGAGGTGAGTTGTTTAAACAATATGTTCTCCGATGAATTTTAATAATTTATAATTCGTTATACTTGTTTATTTATTTGCAAATATTCAGAGTCGTGTATTTTCAGCCAAAAAGGCGTGGCATTTCACAGTATGCTAGTCTAGCAGATCGCTAGCAGCCAACAGCTGATCGTAACTAGCCGACAGGTTTGGCACTCGGCACTAAGAGGGTTAATTTATAGATTGACAAATGTACCATTAAATGAAGAAAATTTCAACAAAGAGTATTACATGTTTAACAATTCATTAAGGAAAGTTGAATTAATCTTTGTCTCTTATGGGCCCGGGCAAAGATATGTTAATTTGGGCAATCTATGTTTTCAACTCAAGGTATTTATCAACAACATTGGTATGATCCAGCACCAACACGCACTGCAATAAATGGTAGCAGTCAGAGTGGTTCTGGGTTCATGTCCCGGTTCAATAAATGGTAGCAGACAGCGTGATTATGGTGCAGAAGGATAAATTTAATTTGAAGAGAAAAATTTTTGCCCAGGACCTTTGGTTTACCATACCAGTGCTCTTACCAACTGAGCTACCGGGGTGACGCAAACTTTTTCTCTTATATACGTTGTAATTCCCGCACACCAAATGCTTGAAGTAGCTCAGTTGGTACGGTAAACCAAAGGTCCAGCTCTGGGCAAAAATTTTTCTCTTCAAATTTAAAATGAATTATATTTATCTCACCTCATACACTACATATTGTTCAAAGCACTTTTCCAATCATGAAAATATCCATGGCATATTTTTCCACATTTTACGATTCTCACATTTCGAAGGTAATAACAAAATAAACTTGATTAAGACCGACTTTCAAAAATGAGAACTATATTTGACACCCATTAAAACAAGTATGCAAAATATTCCAAACCCTCAGAGCATTTAGCTGTAGATATGGTAACTCTAAATTCAAAGTGTCACATTCAAACAATACATACTTATGACATGAAACCAGACCAGCCTTATAGTCTTGTGGTCAGAGCTTCTGACTGTAGTTCAAAAGGCCCCCCACATTAAATTCTTGGTCAAACCATAGAAATTTTTCCTTAATATTTTTTTTCTTTCTATTTTTCCTATGGTTGTCATAGGCCTGGAATTTAGATTAAGTTTAGGTTCAAGGATTCTACTGACACTTCATTATCATTGAACATCCATCATATCATCAGGGTAATGTTATTAACTCTACCTTCTATGCACCCCAACTTCAGAATGGGTCACAATTCTGACAAATGTCGTAATGACAACCTGGTGGTATTGGAGGGGAAAAAAAAAAAAAACTTATGACAAGAAACATATAAACCTGCAATTATTAAAGACTATAACAGACAGATGGGGTATGCAGATAAGAGTAACAGAATTGCAAATAGCAATTCCATCTTTCAACATACATTCAAATAGACAAATAAATTCTTCGGTGTTTTTATTATTCACTTCATACATCTCAATGATGGATTATATTTGAAAAGATAAATTATATGTTCAGACTGGGGTTTGAACCCAGGACCTTTTGAACTCTAGGCAAATGCTCTACCAACTGAGCTATCTGAGAAACTCCAAAATAAATGTAAATTTTTCTCTTATGTACACTGTTAATTCCTGCGCACCAAGAATTAACAGCGTATATAAGACAAAGCAGGATTTTAATATCATAATAAATATGAAAGTTAAAGTTAATAATTTTGTATTTTAAAATTCTCTTAATATTTAAATATAACTTAAGTAAAGAAATTGTATTACATAACAGTCTTTCTAAAACAATGCTTTTAAAATTGTTTTATGCCATTGTTGTCAAAATTATAAAGCTTTCAGTTATAACTATAATAAGAACTAATTATATTATTTTTAGTCTGGACATCTTACCTCAATATTAATGTTGATTTGTTCTTGAAAATGTTTCAAAACAATTCTGTTTTATCGTCAGGTTTCTCAGACTCAAGCTGACGATAAAACAGAATTATTTTGAAACATGTTCAAGAACAAATCAACATTAATATTGAGGTAAGATGCCCAGACTAAAAATAATATAATTAAAATAACCTCAAAATATAACTTCCTAAAATTAAATATAATAAGAACACCTGCCTTACTTCATATTTTTAAATGAAAGTAAACTAAACTCTGATTGGATGTTAAAACAATTAACTTTTTGATTTAACAAATCAAATTTAAACCTTATATTTAATGGACTATTAACCAATAGAATTTAAAATTATTACATCATGTGATGTAATAATGTTCTTTAAAATTATAAAAGAATTACACTAGTCAATCTTCATACAACTTTCAACAAAGATAGAAGCAATTGAGCTCTCCTGATAAACTGTGATATTTAATACAAGAATAATTGATTTCAGAAAAGAAAATAATTTAATTTTAATTGATGGTGAAGAATAATACCACCTACATTTACTTAATCTGCTGGGAACCTACAAAGTGAAATTATTTCTACAAGAAACAGTTTTTAGTGATTTTTAAAGTGTTTTCATATCCAGTGTACCAACTACCGACCCTAAGAAGAGAATCCGGCTATACCGAAAATCAAACCCAACCTGAACCAGTAATTCTTTTTTGCGACACCAATCCTTCTTCAAAATGTTACTACAACATTGGGCATGAAGAGAATTATTACTGCTTCACGATGTCACCACAACGTGGGACAGCAAAATACTTCTTCAAAGAGAAAATATTGTGTTAGGTTGGAGTTTCTCAGATAGCTCAGTTGGTAGAGCATTCACCTAGAGTGGAAAAGGTCCTGGGTCCAAACCTCAATCTGAGCGTATAATTTTTCTCTTCAAATATAAATAAATTCTTTATTCTTATTAACCTGACAGTCTTGAACAACAGGATTCTTTTATTATCATGTGTGATAAAATATTCTCACCAACAGCTCAGTCTTTAGTAGTAGAATAAGGCAAGATGGAAAAACTTCATCCCCTGATGAGAGGAATTGCAAATCTTTGTAAATCATTACCTGAGAAATATCTTGGGTGCAATGAGTTAATTATGAGTATATTGATGTTTAACATTTTCCAGAATTTGATATAGTTTTATTTTAGAAAGAAAATAATATTGGTATGCCTGAATGGTAGCGGATTAGAATATGAAGCTAGAAGTCTCGGGTTTAATTCCCAGTGCAGAGGTCAATTTTTTCTTTTCAAATAATAATTTGTTCATCATTGTGAATGTTCAATTTAAATTATAACATGGAAATGTTAAGCTTTACTGCATTAATAATTATGTAAAAATTCTCATAAAATGTTTTCTTGATCTAGAAGCCTTCAAATCGCATTGTGAGCAAAGGCTCTAAGCCTCAGATATGTAAATAAGACAAAAAAATTATTCTCTTCAAATATAGAAAAATTATTGCTTGCATTGGGAAGCCTGAATAGCATAAAAGATAGCACACTAGCATATAAAGAGTTCAAGTCCAAGTTCAGGTGTTAATTTTTTTCTAATAATAACAGCAACGGAGCGTGGAATTTCGACAAGTGTTAGCCCCCATTTTATGGATATAATATTATTATTTATAATAAGTAAATGAACTTCTAAAAAGAATGAAATGCAATATTAGGAGTATCAAATATAATAAACTACTATAGGTATAGGGTTTAGGAAATGGTAGGAGGTAATTGGACATATTAACTGTTAATTAAATATATAAATGTATGATTTTAAAACACAGATATTCGTCTCCACGACCAGCTGGTTTCTAGAGCTTGTAAGTGAGCTCTGCTCTATCATCGTTAGCCTCGGAGAGATGCTAAGGGTGAGATCTCTTGTTTCATTTTATTGAATAAAGTAGCAGATATAGAACATATTAAGTTGTTTTGAACATAGTGTGATGTGATAATGAACACAGTAGAAATGTCGAAATTGTTTCTTAATTTCTCATCTATGGTGCAATAATTCAATATAATTAGGCCCTACCTCTTGTTCGGCTAAGAAACACACAGCATCTATTAGGCAGCTAACAATGTACTTAATATTTAATTTTAGGAAGTTATATTTTGAGGTTATTTTAATTATATTATTTTTGGTCTGGACATCTTACCTCAATATTAATGTTGATTTGTTCTTGGACATGTTTCAAAACAATTCTGTTTTATCGTCAGCTTTCCCAGACTGTCTGACGATAAAACAGAATTGTTTTGAAACATGTCCAAGAACAAATCAACATTAATATTGAGGTAAGATGTCCAGACCAAAAATAATATAATTAACAATGTACTTGTTTGCCTTAACGTTTTCATTATGCTTATCCGTATTAACTTAATTTTTATAGCCCAGCTTCAGGACTCTTCAATTCTAGTGTTTCAAAATTATGTAGCGCTATTTCACAGTTAACATGGGTTTCAACTATTCATGACTTTTTCAGCACATGAAAACTATTTACATCAGAAACCCCCTTTGTTGTCCAAACATTTTTCTTCGTTGAAAATAGATGGCAGGACTAACAGGGATAATGACTTCCTGCAGCCATATGTCATGTTCATACCAACCTTCACGTTCTTCATTAAATGACGCACTTTTGTTTATGTTTGACTTATAATATATATATATATATACCGGGCTTCCAATATAAACCCGGACCAGCCTCACGGGGTTTCACCCGTCAGGCAGCGCTCTCTCCTCGTCCACATTTCACTCTGCCAGCCGCTCATCCTTGAACTAGTCAGTTTACTATCGTTCGACAAGATGAGACGTCAGCTGACATTAGCACAGCGAATTTATGTGTGTAAATGTTATTATAAATACGAATCAGCTCGTCGCGTTCGCGAGGAATTTATTCAGAACTTCCCTGGACAATTACCTCCTTCCAGATCGACAATCCACGATCTTGTGACTAAATTTGAGACCACTGGTTCAGTACAAAATAAGAAACACACGCGAAGATGTACGGTTCTCACCGAAGAAAAATTAGACGAAATTGGCGAAAATTTGGAACGTTCACCACAAAAATCATTACCGAAATTAGCACAACAAGTTGGGATTTCACTATCTTCTGCACATACAGCAACAAAATTGTTAAAACTTGACAGTGCCCGAACTACAGCGTGTCAATCTAAATGTGTTTACTCGGTATAATGCCTGTTTAACTGCAGGAGGACAACATTTCCAGCATTTTCTATAAGGTAAGAAACAGTTCAAGGACGGGTGGCAGGCAGGGTGAATTGCGGGAGGAAGAGACAGCACTGTGTGCCGGGTGAAACTCTGTGAGGCCGGTCCGGTTTTATATTGGAAGCCCGTTATATATATATGTATTTAAATAAGGAGTTGGTTTATAACTTTTTTTCTTTTTCACAACGCTTCTTCAGGAAAAGTGATGACTTAACAAGTCTTCAGTATTTTATTTAACTTTCACAGGGAAAGAACACTATGAGGTTTAATTTAAGAATTAAATTAATGTTTTTATTACCTCACCTCATATCCTTTTTTCTTTTATACTGCAGTTTTGGAGCTTATCTCCATCGTCGGTAGCCTCTGGTCGACCGGTGTTATGTTGTTTCTTGGCAGTTTTCTTCTTACTTCTATCGGTGGACTGACGAACCTCTGGATCAGGTCAAAATTTGCGGGAGTTTCGAAATTCATGAGTTTTTCTTTCTTGTTTTTTTTTTGGATGTGGATTTTTTTCCCAGACTGTGAGTTCTTTTTGTTTATCTGTGTGTTTGATTAGGCTAGCTTCCGTATCGATTAAATGCTTTTCAGACCAAGCATGGGCTGTTACAGCTGACTTGTCCACTCCCTTTTTTACATTTCTAAGGTGTTCTTTCATTCTGGTTTTTAAATTTCTTTTTGTTTTTCCTATATAGATTTTGTCGCAATCCTTACATTTGATCTGATATATTCCAGATTTATATTCTTCTCCAATTTTTTCATTTTTTGTTGGCTTTAATTATCTTGTTTAGGCTGTTTCATTCTTTGGGGCCAATCAAGTGTTAAACTTATTGAAAATTTTCTGGAACTTGTGGTGTTTTAAAGGATGGTAAGTGAATTTTTTGAAACTTATGTTCTCTTCTTTTTGTTTTTTAAGTGTGCTTTCAATGATTAGTTTTTTGCCTTTTAAACTTATTTATTTTCTTGTGTATCATGTTTTCTTCATAACCATTTTCTATTGCTACTTTAATTATGTATTCTTTTTCTTCTTCATATTTTTCTCGGTTCAGGTGTACATTCACCAATCTGTGTGTTAGACTATTGAATACAGCTTCTTTGTGAGCGAAATGGTTGAATCTTGATGCCTTAATGTAGTTATATTTTTTGTGTGTTCTTTCTGTATATTCCAAATTCTATTTTGTTTTTTTCGTTTCTAGTTAGGTTTAGATCCAAAAATGAAATTTGTCTGTCAGTTTCAGTTTCCATTGTGAATTTTACAGTTTTGCTCTGAAGGTTCAGGAGTTTTAAGGTATCTTCTATTTATATATTAAATTTGGGAATTTTTTAACATTATGAAGTTCAATTAATAATAATTAAATGAATCGTGATTTTTTCTTACCTCATACATCTATGTTTCTTTAAACACAGCACTGCAGTATCGGCGACACTTCAGTGCTGTGTTTAAATAAACATAGATGTATGAGGTAAGAAAAAATCACGATTCATTTAATTATTATCTTCTATTTGTTTATGGTTTACAATTGCTATTATATCGTCAACATATCTGCGCCAAGATTTGAAAATTAATGAGTGTCCCCTTGTTATTTTCTGTTCAAAACAGACAGATGAACAAAAAGAACACACAGTCTGGGAAAAAATCCCCATCGAAAAACACAAGAAAGATAAACTCATGAATTTCGAAACTCCCGCAAATTTTGACCTGATCCAGAAGTTCAATAGGTCCACCGATAGAAGGAAGAAGAAAACCGCCAAGAAACGATATCACTGGTCTACCAGAGGCTACTGACGATGGAGATAAGCTCCGAAACTGCAGTATAGAAGAAAAAGGATATGAGGTGAGGTAATAAAAACATTCATTTAATTCCTAAGTCTTCAGTAACTCAAGCACATTCCTCTCCCATGATATTTATTTAGTGGTTTAATTATTGTATTTGATATGCTCAGAAGCATTATGTTTACATAGGACTTGCTCGGAGGAACTGAAACCTCGCTGAGTGCTAACAGGGCAGCTACAGAGTATCATTGGGATCAGCTTGAAATGCAACAGGATGTACTACCGATGAGCTTGAATGCGCCTGCGCAATATACTCTCACAGTCATCTTCCATGTTAGCCTCAGGAAATCGGCTAACAGTGCGGGCATTTAAAACGTTGAAGCACATGGTATTGTATTGGAATGCTACAGTACATATACAACGCATACAATATATATTATTAAGTTACTATTGTTTACAACATTTAGACTACTATCTATGCATTGTTGTATCTCGTTCTGGTATTATATTTTGTTTTAATTAAATATCAAAGAGTTTAATTCTAACTTTTGAAAGTGTTAGCCGGGCTAACAGTGCTAACATGGACACTCCGCCACTGAATAATAATAAAATTATCATTGCATAAGTTAAATTTAAATTATAAATGACAAGGAAGTCTATCTTAATTCAATACGAATGAGAATTTTCAGTTGAGGTGTGGCTTTCATGACAAACTTTTTTCTTATTTCCCTTCAAATTTTATACCTTCAGACAGCTTATTTTTGAGTAAATCAATGGCAAAGAGAATTTTTTTTTCCTGAACCGGGAATCGAACCCCGAACCTTTAGCTTTCCGTGCTAATGCTCAGGCACTGAGCTAATCCAGGCTTCATTCCCATCCAAGCAGAAATCCTTCCTTTACCTTACTCTACTGGTCCTACATTCAATTGCAATGAATCATCATTCACAAATACACAATGAATGGCTTCTACCTGAAGAAGACATGAAGGGACTCCACACAGCTATACCATTATTTATTAAATTAATATTGGGAAGCTAAAGCTATTACTATGATAGAAATAAGTAAATTAATAAACACAATTCAATTATTGTAAATCAATGGTAAAGAGAAAATTTTTGCCTAAACCAGGAATCGAACCCTGAACCTTTAGCTTTCAGTGCTAATGCTCAGACCACTGAGCTAATTCAGGCTACATGCCCATCCAAGCAGAAATCCTTCCTTTACCTTACTCTACTGGTCCTACATTCAATTGCAATGAATTATCATTCACAAATACACAATGAATGGCTTCTACCTGAAGAAGACATGAAAGGACTCCACACAGCTATAGCATTATTCATTAAATTAATATTGAGAAGCTAAAGCTATTACTATGATAGAAATAAGTAAATTAATAAACACAAATTATTGTAAATCAATGGTAAAGAGAAAAGTTTTTGCCTGAACCGGGAATCGAACCCCGAACCTTTAGCTTTCCGTGATAATGCTCAGACCACTGAGCTAATCCAGGCTTCATTCCTATCTAAACAGAAACCCTTCCTTTACCTTACTCTACTGGTCCTACATTCAATTGCAATGAATCATCATTCACAAATACACAATGAATGGCTTCTACCTGAAGAAGACATGAAAGTACTCCACACAGCTATAGCATTATTCATTAAATTAATATTGAGAAGCTAAAGCTATTACTATGATAGAAATAAGTAAATTAATAAACACAAATTATTGTAAATCAATGGTAAAGAGAAAAGTTTTTGCCTGAACCGGGAATCGAACCCCGAACCTTTAGCTTTCCGTGATAATGCTCAGACCACTGAGCTAATCCAGGCTTCATTCCTATCTAAACAGAAACCCTTCCTTTACCTTACTCTACTGGTCCTACATTCAATTGCAATGAATCATCATTCACAAATACACAATGAATGGCTTCTACCTGAAGAAGACATGAAAGTACTCCACACAGCTATAGCATTATTTATTAAATTAATATTGAGAAGCTAAAGCTATTACTATGATAGAAATAAGTAAATTAATAAACACAATTAAATTATTGTAAATCAATGGTAAAGAGACAAATTTTTGCCTGAACCGGGAATCGAACCCCAAACCTTTAGCTTTCTGTGCTAATGCTTAGACCACTGAGCTAATCCAGGCTACATTCCCATCCAAGCAGAAATCCTTCCTTTACTGGTCCTACATTCAATTGCAATGAATCATCATTCACAAATACACAATGAATGGCTTCTACCTGAAGAAGACATGAAAGGACTCCACACAGCTATAGCATTATTTATTAAATTAGTATTGAGAAGCTAAAGCTATTACTATGATAGAAATAAGTAAATTAATAAACACAATTAAATTATTGTAAATCAATGGTAAAGAGAAAATTTTTTTGCCTGAACCGGGAATCGAACCCCGAACCTTTAGCTTTCCGTGCTAATGCTCAGACTACTGAGCTAATCCAGGCTTCATTCCCATCCAAGCAGAAATCCTTCCTTTACCTTACTCTACTGGTCCTACATTCAATTGCAATGAATCATCATTCACAAATACACAATGAATGGCTTCTACCTGAAGGGGACATGAAAGGACTCCACACACATATAGCATTATTTATTAAATTAATATTGAGAAGCTAAAGCTATTACTATGATAGAAATAAGTAAATTAATAAACGCAATTAAATTATTGTAAATCAATGGTAAAGAGAAACATTTTTGCCTGAACCGGGAATCGAACCCCGAACCTTTAGCTTTCCGTGCTAATGCTCAGACCACTGAGCTAATCCAGGCTTCATTCCCATCTAAGCAGAAATCCTTCCTTTACCTTACTCTACTGGTCCATTCACAAATTCAATTGCAATGAATCATCATTCACAAATTCATTGTGTATTTGTGAATGATGATTCATTGCAATTGAATGTAGGACCAGTAGAGTAAGGTAAAGGAAGGATTTCTGCTTGGATGGGAATGAAGCCTGGATTAGCTCAGTGGTCTGAGCATTAGCACGGAGAGCTAAAGGTTTGGGGTTCGATTCCCGGTTCAGGCAAAAATTTGTCTCTTTACCATTGATTTACGGCTCTTTTCGGCAATAATGAAGATGAATTACAATATTCCACTCATCATCTTAATATAATAGCCCAACGATTTAACATGGAAATATCAACAACAAAATCTAAAGTTATGGCCTTTCAAGGGAAATTCCCAGTAAGAAGTAAAATTTGTATTCAGAATTCAATGTTAGAGCAAGTTAATTCATTTAAATACTTAGGATATAATCTAACTTATAATGAGGAATGTGATATATCCTTTAAAATACAAAACTATAATAAAGCTTTAAGAATTATCAACCAAGTTTTTAAACCATCAAAAGTGCAGAGACACACAAGAATGAAAATCTATAAAATTCTCCCTAGACCCATAATCTGTTATGGCAGTGAAGCTTGGACCATCAGAACTCAGGATGATCGTCATATTACAGCCACAGAGATGAAATTTCTGCGACGAACTGCAGGTTATAGCCTTCTAGACCACAAAAGAAATTCAACAATAGCCAGAGAGTTAAACATCGTACCTATATCTGAATACCTCCAAGAATATAGAAACAATTGGCTAGCCCATATTCAGCGCATGGATCGTCACAGAATACCAAAACAAATTCTTCACTACATTCCTCGAGGCAGAAGATCTGTGGGTCGACCTTTTCGGAGATGGCGGGAGACCGTAACGGGCTACTGGGCCTAATACTTGAAAGGACGATGATGATGATGACCATTGATTTACAATAATTTAATTGTATTTATTAATTTACTTATTTCTATCATAGTAATAGCTTTACCTTCTCAATATTAATTTAATAAATAATGCTATAGCTGTGTGGAGTCCTTTCATGTCCTCTTCAGGTAGAAGCCATTCATTGTGTATTTGTGAATGATGAATCATTGCAATTGAATGTAGGACCAGTAGAGTACCCCTCAGGGGTCCTCATCTAGGGGATATGTGGATGGCGACCACAAGTGCCCAAGCTGAGCAAAACATTTCTTCCACTTACTTGTGTTTTGCACTCTTTTAACTTTACTATCTAACCTCTCTTGGTCAACTCTTGTTTTTTTCGACCCCGACGCTATTAGGGCATCCGAGTCTTTCCTTTCTTCCATTTCTTCTTTCCTTTATTTTCTTTTCTTCTCCAGAAATGCCTGACCAGAGGCTATAAGATGGCAGCCCCATCACTGGTCTTGCTTTCCTTTGGCCAGCAACCAATTGAAGGGACTATTATTATCCTTTCAAGTCTCTTACGAGAATTTCCCGGAAGGATCAAACTAATGACGACCAAAGCATGAAAAAGGACAACTCTTGGAAGAAAAAAAATATTTTGCTTTTTAGTACATGGACTGTACAAGGGATTTACTATAAAGATGATCAATTAGATGATATATTGTGCAAAAAGGGGATTTCTTTAGCTGTAATATCAGAAACAAAAAAGAAATTACAAGGCACCAAAGAAACTCAAAATTACATTCAATTTTATAGTGGTGTAAAAAAACATTCATGCACAAGCAGGAGTAGCCGTTATGATTCGTAAATGATTTAGAAATTCAATATATAGCTATACTTTTTGGAATGAAAGAATAATTCAAATCCGAATAAAATTATCTCTAGGATACTTAACAGTGATAGGTATATATGTACCTGTAGAAGGAGATGAAGAAGAAAGTGAAAAATTTTATCATGACTTCCAGAAAGTTATCAGCACAATTAATAATAATGATATGATTATAATTTTGGGTGATTTAAATGCCAGAATTGGTAATACTAAATTTGATACATATATAGGACCATATGGAGAGCAAACCTGTAATAGAAATGGCTTACGGTTAATTGATTTTGTCATGTTTAATCAATTTACAATAATGAACTCAGTATTTAACAACAAGGATAGTCACAAATATACATGGGAAGCCAGGGGTCTTAAATCAATAATTGACTATGCTATATGTAATAAAAAATTAGCATCTAAAGTTCTTGATACAAGAGTTTACAGAGGACCTGAAATCGAATCAGACCATTACTTACTTGTTTGTCCAATTCGTATGCCACCGAGATGGAAAAATAAAAATAAAATTAATAATGTAAAATTTGAAAAAGTGGACTATACTTATAAAGTAAGTCTTTTCCGAGATCCCACTATTACCTGGCTATACAAATGCAGATTAGATCGTCTAGTTCAAGAAACACCGGTTGGCGAAAATATTGAAGAAGAATGGCTTGCTCTACAAAGTATTTTGACACAAGCAGCAAATGAAAGCATGGGTATCAAAACTAAATGGAATTGAAAAAAAGGACTACGGATATGGGATGAAAACATCAAAAAAGTAATTGATGATAAACGTGAAGCATACAAAAAAATTTCTGTGTACAAAAAAAGATGAAGATAAAGTAGAGTATCATAGGAAGAGAACCATAGCTAAAATTGAAGTTCGCAAAAAACATAGACAAAGCTGGGAACAATTTGTCTCATTTTTGGAAAATGATATCCCTAGGCCTCAACCAAAAATATATAAAGTTTTAAAAAATTTAAACAATGATTCAAGAGAAAATGCACATTTAAATTGTATATCTAAAGAATCTTGGCTTAACTACTTTCATCATTTATGGATACAAAAGGATGATTTATTACAAATACCAATCTCTAATAACACTGCTTTGGAACAAATTTCTATAGATGAATTAACTGATGTTGTTAAATCATTAAAAAGTAACAAAGCTCCCGGAGAAGACCACATTAATCAAGAATTATTTAAATTTTCAACTAAAAATTTTTTAGACAGATTTCTTATTCTCCTTAATGTGATATGGGAAGGACAAGAACCACCACAAAGCTGTAACAAATCCATTGTAATACCAATCTTCAAAAAAGGAAGTCGCCAAATCAAAGATAACTATCGTGGAATTAGCTTGTTGAACTCTGGATATAAAATTTATACTAATATAGTTAAGAATAAATTGAGGAAAATTTATGAAAATATAATTGGAGAAGAGCAGAATGGATTCAGAAAGGGTAGATCTTGTACAGATGGATTCTTTACTCTAAAACTACTATTAAAAAAGCACAAGGAATTCAATATAGAAACTCATATCGCCTTCATTGACTTCATAAAGGCTTTTGACAAAGTAGACAGAAATATATTACTACAAATTTTAGCTGATGATAACGTTCCACAACAATATATTACTAATATCTTCAACATCTATAAAGATAATGAAATCTCTGTTAAACAAGATGGCAAATTATCTTCTTGGGAAAAGATCAACACTGGAGTAAGACAGGGATGTGGACTTTCACCGGTGCTTTTCATTATATACATGAATAAATTAATAAATGAATGGAGGAAAACACAATGAGGATATGTACCCATCAATAGGAACCTCAAACTCGATGCTATTCTTTTTGCAGACGATTTAGCTCTTCTGGCACTTTCCGAAAATGATTTGCAACGATCAATTTATAATTTACAAAAAATAGGTGCCAAATTTAATATGGAAATATCAATTAACAAAACTAAAATTATGGCATTTCATGGGAAGGACCACATACAAAGTAAAATCTGTCTCCAGAATAAAATTTTAGAGAGATCTAATCAATTTAAATATCTTGGATATTATCTCTCTATCTGGGATGAAAAGGATATCCCTGAAAAAGTTACTAGTTATAATAAAAGTTTAGGAAATATTAATCAAGTTATGAAACCATCCCTTGTACAAAAAAAAAACACCAGATTACGTTTATATAACACTTTGGCTAGAACAGTGTTGACCTATGATAGTGAAGCATGGACACTAAAAAAACAACATGAAAGCAGAATAACGGCTTGTGAAATGAGATTCATGCGCAGAACAGCGGGTTACACCAGATGGGATCGGAAAAGTAACACCGATATCTTAAAAGAATTGAAGACTACGCCAATTTTGGAATATATTAAACAGTACCAACTAAATTGGAAACACCATCTTGAAAGAATGAGTTCAAATCGGATCCCCAAAGCTGTTTATAATTATATACCAAGAGGACGAAGATCACTGGGCCGTCCTATGAAACGCTGGAGGGAAAATTTTCTATAGGATCGTAACAGGCCTTGGCCTAATACTTGGAAGGAAGAAGAAGAAGGACCAGTAGGGTAAGGTAAAGGAAGGATTTCTGCTTGGATGGGAATGAAGCCTGGATTAGCTCAGTGGTCTGAACATTAGCATGGAAAGCTAAAGGTTCGGGGTTTGATTCCCGGTTCAGGCAAAAATTTTTCTCTTTACCATTGATTTACAATAATTTAATTGTGTTTATTAATTTACTTATTTCTATCATAGTAATAGCTTTAGCTTCTCAATATTAATTTAATTATTTTTGAGTGTTATGTAGATCTTATATACAGGGTGGACCGCTCGAATGGACCTAATTTCAATTGCTTGTTACTGGCAAACGGTTGAAGATAGAAACTTAAAACAACGTTCATAGTACAGAAAAACTCACCAAGTTTCGAATCCTGTCGGTAGATGGCACAAAGATACGTTTCTCGTTCTTAGATTTAATTGTTTGTGAAAATGGCGACTCCGCAGATGAAAGCGCAAGCTGTTTTGTGGTATGCGGAGTTTAAATCAATCATTAGAGTTCAAAGGGAGTTCCGGCGTGTGTTTAACCGTGATGCTCCAACTGCTAGAAGCATAAAGAAGTGGCGTGATACATTATTAGCTACAGGATCTGTGTTGAAGAAGCATGGTGGTGGTCGCAGAGCATCCGATGAAATGGTAGCAAATGTTCAAGCCGCATTTGAGCGAAGCCCCCGGAAGTCATTAAGAAGAGCTTCGCGGGAACTTCAAATACCAAAATCGACATTACAACGGATTGTCCACAAACGCCTCAAACTGCACGCATATAAAGTGCAGTTAGTGCAACGTCTGGAGCCGAATGACATGCCGAAACGAGTGGAATTCGCCAATACGATGCTGGACCGTCTCGGCGCTGATCCTGACTTCATGACCAAGATTTTCTTCTCGGACGAAGCCACTTTCCATTTGTCAGGCAAGGTAAACCGGCATAATGTGCGGATCTGGGGATCGGAGAATCCTCACGCTATTCAAGAGCATGTTCGTGATAGTCCGAAGATGAATGTTTGGTGCAGTTTGTCACATAATAAGGTCATTGGACCGTTTTTCTTCGCCGAGAAAACTGTTCGTGGTACCACATATCTTGACATGCTGGAGCAGTTCTTCTTTCCACAAATTGAACAACTGCAGCCTAACATCGTTTTCCAGCAAGATGGTGCTCCTCCCCACTGGTCCAATGAAGTTCGTACGACTTTGGACAACATTTTCCCTGGCCGTTGGATTGGTAGGGGAGGACCAATCGCGTGGCCCCCGAGATCTCCCGATTTAACACCACTGGATTTCTTTCTCTGGGGCTATGTCAAAGATAAAGTTTACACCACCCCAGTCAAAGACCTTCGTGATCTTCGTGAGCGCATCATAGAGGCTATTGAGAACATTCCAGAAGACATACTCCAACGTACTTGGCAAGAAATTGTTCATCGCTTTGATATTGTCACAGTGACTGCTGGGGCTCATATAGAGATGTGGTGATCTGGATATCAAAACTTGGTGAGTTTTTCTGTAATATGAACGTTGTTTTAAGTTTCTATCTTCAACCGTTTGCCAGTAACAAGCAATTGAAATTAGGTCCATTCGAGCGGTCCACCCTGTATAAATACTTGGAAGAAAGATGGAAGATTACTTATTTTTAAATCCTTAGCATTTTTACACATACACTTTTCTATAAGATTCAAATTAAAATTCTTTATACCTCACCTCATATCCAAAGACTGGATAAGAGGTGAGGTGTAAAGAATTTTAATTCAAATATAAGTTAAACCTCATAGTGCTATTTCCTATAAAAGTTCAACACGTTTCTGTAATTTATTATCAAGGTCAGACAGCAAGGCATTTAGCATCAGATTCACCAAATAAATAAATCACAGAAAAACTCGATAGAGTTAACCTGACACCAAATTAGTGATTATTTACAGGTATTTTCAATCATATTAGTATAATTTTATAAAATTAACTTATAAATAACAATATTCTCATTAAATTAGAATGTTATAATAATAATATTTTTTTAAATTAAAAATATTCCACAAAACAGTGTTTCTCCTTCAACCCAAAGTGATTTGTCGCCAGAGGTCCTGTCTAGAGCATCTTCTTCCCTCAGATCTCTAGCTTCCATACTTCTCACTCCATCCATCCATCCAATGTTCTCTAGGTCTACCCCTTCCACTTCTTCCATTAGCTTTCCAATTAAGTATCTTCTTTGGTATTCTCTCTTTTCCATTCTTATAAGGTGTCCATACCATTTCAAATGTTTTTCTTCTATTTTTTCTAATATATTTTTTCAACTTGCATAATTTCCCTTATTGTGCTGTTTCTGACCTTATCCCTTCTTGAAATTCATGTTGATAATTTCAAAAAATCCATTTCTACTGCTAACAACTTATTGGCTTGTTTTCTAATAATGATAATACAGTAAAACTTATTCAAAGTGGAATTGCATGGGACCAATTTTTTTTTTTTTCCCCCACATAAGACAAAATTCTGCATTACAAAAAAAAAAAATTATCAATCTTGGATTATAGAGTACAGCATTTGTCGTTTTACGTTCCTTGGATTAATTGTAGTTCCGCTGCCACTGAAAAGTAAAATATTGTATGTACAAGAGATTTCGACGGTAACGTGAAAAAAAAAAAGTCCATTTCATCAAGGTTCAAGATGTCTCTTAGGCCCGTATTTTGAAATTAAAATATGCAGTTTTGATTTCCACTCACTAACTATACTTTCGACTCACATCCTTTGATTTCCCACAAATTTTATTCCACACTACATTGTGTCGTCTTTTAAAACTGTACAGCCAACCTGAAGATGCCTTGGAATCAATATTCTCTAAGAATGTAACAACAGTTAGAGCTTGACTTTGGTGCATTGGTCCGGAAATTTGGAGATTTTTTTGATTGTGCACTTGTAAAACACTCCCACACTACTTCCTTGATTTCTTCGTTTATTTTATTTTATTTATTTATTTTGCTTTCCTCTTCGTTTGATTATTTCCTTGCATCCATTCATTATTTTTTCTTTGTACTTTTAAAATCTCATAAACTTGGGTTTTTCCACATCTAAATTTAGTCATTATTTCGCATACTGAGAGTTTGTATTTCTTTATCTTCAATCACTTTCACTTTTTCGTTTAATGACAATGATACATATGATTTAGCTATCTTTATTCCAGAAATTCAGATTTTGCCTAAGGGAAATTCAATGAAGTGGAAACTAATTTATTTCTCTCTCAGTCTTTCCACCTTATAAACATTTTTTCATTAATTGTGTTTCTGCGTTGGACAGATTCCATTTTATACAAAGTAAATATACGTAATATCACTATTATTTTGCTGGGACCAATAAATTTATTCACATTGGACAGATTTCTGCATTATTCACGTTCCGGATTAAACAAGTTTTACTGTTATATTATTTTTGGTCTGGACATCTTACCTCAATACTGTTAATAATGAATGGAGAACATATTTTACTGTAATAATAATAATAATAATAATAATAATAATAATAATAATAGCAATTAAAAATAATACATTTGTGACATGAAAACTCTAAACAAACAAAGCGAACTAATTGCTGTCACTTGCTAGTAGACAGTAGGAGTCATATGGTTAGCGCAATTCATTCTGTCAACCTAAGTTTCAGTTTCTTAACCAAATTTTGGCACTTCCTTATGTATAACAAGTAGCTACTTAGTTAACTTCATAAAGCTGAGTGAATTTCCTTTCAGACCCTATGCAAGAAAAATGGTTATAAACAGAAATTAAACCTGGAACTCTAAAACATTTGCCTACCTCAGTTGCCTCACTATCCCGTTTACGTTTTGCACTTTTCCTCTTTTCCTCTGTGGATGCAGTGCGGTTCTGCTTATTACCAGGTGTTCGCTGTGGATTCTCATCTATCACAAGATTAAACTCGTGATCACTATCAGCATCATCCCCACCTCCACTGCTTGGAGTAGGTGTTGCAGCTGTAACTTTTCCTTCTACTGGTTCCTATAAAAACACATTCATGTAATGCTAAAGAGAAAAATGTATGTCTAAACCAGGAATAAAACCCTGGACCTTCAAGCTTATATGTTGATCTTCTTAACACTGGAGCTATATAAATAACACATTTGTGCGTTTCGCTGTGCCAAAGCTAAACATATTAAAACAGGTAGAAAATATTATAGAACTCACCATTTGGGAGAAGATCTACATCCAGATGATATCGTACCTGCAAAATTTGGATATGGAGAAGAAATTAGGGAAATTTCAACTGAAATTTTACAAAACTGTAGCCATTCCAACGATAATATACAGGTCTGAGATTGGCCTTTAACAATCTCTGATAAACATAAAATTGAGATTCCTGAGATCTGATGCAGATGTATCTTTAAGAGATAAAAGAGAAGTCGAGATATCTGAGATGAATTACAAGTATATAATACAAACAAGAGAATACACAGAAGTAAATGTAAATGGTTTGAAAATGTACAAAGAGTGCCAAATAATCGTTTATCAAAAAAGATATTTTAATTATAGACCTGAAGGCTGAAGAAATGTGGGAAGACCGAAACGACATTGGAAGGATGACCTGTAATATATTTTGCAACGGGGAGTAGAACGGGCCAATAGGCTCATACCTTGAAGATCATGATCTACATCCAGAAGAATAAGGAAAGAATCACGAATTTTGAAATTCTCGGGGTGAGAGATTTGGTATGAAAGTTCTTAGAACCACATAAAGATGGAGTAGGAGTCAACATCAGGGACAACAACGTAAAAATTGACAGTCTGGACAAGCTGAAGATAGGACTGAAGATTTGTTTTGAAACATGTCTTAAAAGAACTCCACTACTATGAAGTAAGATGAAAACAGACTAAACTTATTAAATTAAATTAATATTGAGAAGCTAAAGCTATTACTATGATAGAAATAAGTAAATCAATAGCCTGGATTAGCTCAGTGGTGTGAGCATTAGCACGGAAAGCTAAAGGTTTGGGGTTCAATTCCCGGTTCAGGCAAAAATTTTTCTCTTTACCATTGATTTACAATAATTTAATTGTGCAGACTAAACTTATTTATTAAGAACCTCATAATGTTACTTCCTATTGTAATTTTAAATTAAATCACATTATTTGCAGAGGATTTTTTATTTTTTGTATGTGTGTACGAAAAAGGGTTTTGCAAAAACAAATTTATAATTTTGTTATATATATTTCATTTATTTATGTATTTATGCAGGTTTTTCTTTATTACGTGTGTAGAAAATTAATAGTTAAAAGAAACCAAATACAAAACATTGAAATATATTGAACAATTACAGGAAATATCACTATGAGGTTTAATCAATCATCTTTTAGTCTTTTATCTCATAAATATTTTAATATCATTACTTAACTCACAAAATTCACATTAAAATCATATGTGGAGTGAAATAATTGGTGATGAAACCACCTAGGCTTTGAAACCAGTTTATACACCAGCCGCCAGCTCTGAAGGAAATTGTTGTAGTGTTGTAGATGTATGTCATAACCAATCACTGCTCTTGACGCAGCTATAGCATGCTAGTAAGGTTTGAAATTGCTGAGATGTTGTCAGCTGTATGTCTGCTAACCGCATACATAAAGCGGCCACACCAACTGAATATCCATATTGGCAACACTCGTGAAATTGTCAAGGCCGGAGAATCAGCGGCTGCAGTATAATGATTATTATTATTATTGAATCTCCAAATATTTTGAAACCCTATTTCGCCACAAAGGCATGTTCGGGTTGTAGCTTACTATAACAATATTATATTATACATTGTAAAACAGAAATATTATCTTATGGTTTTGAATGACCGTTATGAATTACATAAATTGTCTATAAGTGTCTTAGAAAATACTACATATTGTTATGAATGTGTGTTATGAATTTCACAAATTGTTTATAATAATTCCGGTTCTTAAAAATCACTGCACACATTGAGGCAGAAGTCTCAACATCATTTAAAAGTAATCAATATTAGTAAAATTCATATCAAATTTCGATGAGGTGAAGTCATATGATGAAAGTTAAAAATTAAAATGTTCCTGTTGGTAGGTGCCGTCGTCCTCAACTTTGTTAAAATATTGTATATAAAATTGTCTGGGGCGCTTTCAGAAGTTATCTTCCATCTTTGGCAGGTTGAGCTTCTGGTACTCGTTGTTGTGTACAGTGATGTATACTCCAACTGTTTGTAGCAGCAACTGACTTGTTTTTGACGATCTCATATAATGGGTTTGACTGGAGTGCATTCTCATTAAGAAGTGAGGTGTTGTTTGTTTCCTTTATAATTTCGAGGTCTTCAAATATATTTATCCTAGCTGGAATGTTTTCTCGGTGGATTATCGTGAGAGTATTTTCAATTGTGTTCATTCGATGACCTGCATTAATGAGATGTTTAGCATAGCTTGATTTATCACCCGCATGTATCAAATCTTTTAGGTGTTCTTTATATCTTGTATTGAAATTTCTGCTTGTCCTGCCAATATAAAAATAATTACAATATTTACATGTTAGTTTGTAGACTCCCTTGTTGTTGAATTTGTTGTGTTCTTCTATACCATTGTATATTATGTTGTTTAATTTGTTTCCTGTTTTCTAAGCTATGTTAATGTTTTTATTTATCTTTTTCAAAGTTCTGGCAAGTTTTGTGGTTTCATTTCCTGTGTATGTTAATGTTACCCATGTTTTGTAAACAATATAACAAAACTTGAAAGAGAATCTGATAATAACAAAACATTGGTAACATTAACAAACACAGGAAATGAAACCACAAAACTAGCCAGAACTTTGAAAAAGATGAATAAAAACATTAACATAGCTTAGAAAACAGGAAACAAATTAAACAACATAATATACAATGGTATAGAAGAACACAACAAATTTAACAACAAGGGAGTCTACAAACTAACATGTAAATATTGTAATTATTTTTATATTGGCAGGACAAGCAGAAATTTCAATACAAGATATAAAGGACACCTAAAAGATTTCATACACGCGGGTGATAAATCAAGCTATGCTAAACATCTCATTAATGGAGGTCATCGAATGAACACAATTGAAAAATCAATGGTAAAGAGAAAAATTTTTTGCCTGAACCGGGAATCGAACCTTTAGCTTTCCGTGCTAATGCTCTGTCCACTGAGCTAATCCAGGCTTCATTCACATCCAAGCAGAAATCCTTCCTTTACTTTACTCTACTGGTCCCACATTGAAAATATTCTCACGATAATCCACCGAGAAAATATTCCAGCTACGATAAATATATTTGAAGACCTCGAAATTATAAAGGAAACAAACAACACCTTGCTTCTTAATGAGAATGCACCCCATTCAAACCCATTATTCGTCAAAAACAAGTCAGTTGCTGCTACAAACAGTTGGAGTATACATCACCATACACAACGAGTAGCGGAAGCTCAACCTGCCGAAGATGGAAGATAACTTCCGAAAGCGCTCCAGTTAATTTTATATACAATATTTTAACAAAGTTGAGGACGATGGCACCTACCAACAGGTAACATTTTAATTTTTAACTTTCATCATATCGGCTGCAGTGGACTAGTGGTTATGCTCCTTGCCTCTGGTCCTGAGGGTCGCAGGTCCAAACCTGGCCGGGATCGATGGGTTTTTTTAGGATGGAAAAATCCAAGGAGGAAGTCCTCTGGGAGGAACTTTATGCCGTGGGTCCCGAGTCTGAAGATTTTGAGGCTCGTAAAAGATCCTTAAGCCTGAATGAAAAGGCCTCTAAGCGAAATTTACCAATTTTCCCCATCCTTGTATTACCTTGGTTTCCTAGATGTCAGTATGAGGCAGAACGATGACCACAAACCACTCAAATGACATCTGTATGAAAACAAGTGTAACAAAATTAGTATGGTTCAAATTCTTCCCTGTAGGGGGGAGCGCCTGTTAAGGAAAACATGGGCTTACAATTTACAATATACAAAAAACTTTCATCATTTAAAAGTAAGTTTAACCAGAATCGTTGTCTTTCAAATATAGGGCAATCAAATAAAACATGTTTTATAGATTGTATTGATTCTTGACATTTACAATTATGATCACTGTCTGGGTTAATATTAGTTCTTCTATAATAACTTTCAAATTTTCCATGGCCAGTCATAAATTGTGTTAAAATGAATTTTGGAATAAAATGTTTTATATTTAGCCTATGGTGTACTGTAGGAAAGAAATTCTCTTTAGTCAAAGCACCATTTACACTCCTTATCCAATGTTCATTCCAATCAGTGGTGATATAGTCAAAAAGTTTATTTTTAACAGGATATTGGACACTTTGAAAATGAATAATGAAGCTCAGAAGATGCTACAGATTTAGCTAGTTGATTAGCACGTTCATTTCCCACAGTTCCCTAGTGCCTCACATCCAAGAGAGGCCAGGTGTTTTGTGTAATTTTTTATGTTATTTCTAATTTCTACAGAGTTTGGATTTAAATTAAATTTATCTGCAATTGATTGAAAAGCATACGAGTCACTAAAAATATGTGCACTACATTTGTGTTGAAGACATCACTGTACTTATTCTTTTATAGCATATAGTTCAGCTTGGAAAACAGAACACATAGGGGAGAGTTTGAATAGTTGGAAGAAAACTTCACTGTCTTCACAATAAACTACATAAGCACATCCAACTCGTACTTGCTCTTCTCCTGTAGGAAATCTTGATCTGTCCGTATAAATTGTATAGGTATGAGTGTTTCCACAGGTTTACACATATAGATTGTCATATTGTGTGGCAGGATGTCCAGCAGCCATGAAAGACATAGCATAATCAATATCAAAAGTAAACTGTTGGAATATCTTTGTACGATTTCTTTTAATATTGTTTAAGCCAGCTGAATAAAGTGCACTTAGATGTATAGGAGGAATACCAGCAATGACAAGTGCTGTATCATGGAAATTGTATGATAAGATTTACATATACGTAATGCAAATCCTCATTGAATTTGGTATAATTCTTCTGAACATACTTTTTGCTTAAAACATCTTGATATGCAGTATAACAATAATGGCTTAACAGCACCATTATATATAACATTCAGTATCTCTGGATTTAATCCCCAAGTTGACCTGCTTGCCATTGATAGACCTCTAAGGAATTTGCTACTTTTGGCAGATAGGTGTTTTAAATGGGGTCTAAATATAAGTTTTGAATCTAACATGTTGTTTTCAAATGCTGGGCCTTGGCAATGAAGCCATTAGCATTCTATGGTGGATCCAACAGGTAATACTTCACAGGTTTGTAGACATTCTTCGTCCATTTCTTCGTCTTTGTTGCATAGAGGACAATTTGGATTCATGTAGATTCCTACTTTATATAAATGTTTGGCCAAATAGTCATGTTCTGTAAGCATGTCTAAATTTTGCTACTGTAGTTTTATGTGGATCTAACATTACACCCAGATAATTTATACTGTTGACAAATAAAATGTCTTGGCCATTCATTTGTAAACCTTGGTTCAGTTCTATATTTCTCCTTCTTGTAGTGAGCATTGCTTGAGACTTGTGCGGATTGAAGTGTAGTTTGTTTTCTACTCTCCAATGGAATAGAATATTTAGAGCCATATTGCCAATTTGAATAAGTGTCTGTGCATCAATACTTCTGCTAAGTAAGAGTGCATCATCTGCATAAGCAATAATATTACAACCGTTCGGTAGCTCATCATACAGAATATTCCATAATCCTGGGCTGCAGGCAGATCCCTGGGGGTATCCTCTAGATACATCAGTTTTAAGAGATTCATCTCATATAGTAATCTGCACTTTGCGAGTTTGAAAATAATTTTGAATAAGTTTATACAGATTTTAGGGACATTTTTATCTGTTTAAGCTGGTACAATATTTTGGGCCACCAGGCATGATTAAAAGCTCCAGATACATTTAAAAAATAAGAACACCAGCATTTTCCTTCATCCAATCTACCACATAACAGCATCTTTTGATTTTTGTGGTGTGAACACAAATTGCTCATTACTCAGTAACTTATTGGAGTATAAATGATACATAATCCTATCAATAATTAGTTTTTCTAGAATTTTTCCAAGAACAGATATTAAACTAATTGGTCTAAAAGAATTTATATGACTTTTATTTTGTGAAGTTGTCTAGGGTATTATCTTAATCACTGCTAATTTCCAACAATCAGAGAAGACTCCCAATCTCAGGCATTTATTATAAATTGTCATGAAAAAGTTTGAATATGCTTAATTATAATGGCAGAAATAGCATCTATGCCTGGAGCTTTTTTATCAACTTGTCTTAAGATCACCCGTTCCACTTCTCTCTCATTAAACTCTATATCATCTTCAGTATCAGGAGGAGTAAGAACATTGTTCCTAATTTATTGTTGCTTTACATTGTCTTCTGTATCATTGAGGAAGAAATTTGCATGAAAAGCTCGAGCAGTTTCTAGAGCTGTTTTCATGAAGCCCTGTTCAGTTTGGATGGAACAGAATTCTCTCCAGCTATTTTTCTTAGCCTCATATATTTCCTTTTTGTAAATATTCTTAGATTTCTTATATTTTACTTCATATATATTTCGAATGGCATTACATTTAGATCTTTTAAATCTTCTCTGACATGCAAGACAGCGTTTTCTTAGTATTTCTAGTTAGTTGACCACCAGTAGTTCTTGACTTGTTTAAATAATTTAGGTATCAGTAAGATCGTCAACGGTTCTGTTAAGAGATTCCGATGTATCTGCCTTAGCTATATGATCAGAGAAATGAGGGAAGTCTTGACACAACAGCTTTTTTAAAATGGTGCCATTTAACATTATTTGTGGCACAGTAGCAACATCGATGTTAGATCAGTTAAAGGGAGAGACTGCAATTCGGATCATCATCTGGTCAGGGTGAAAATCAGACAACGGCTATCGCTAATGAGAGGAACAAACGCTAAAAATGATTCTGAAAAATTTGATTTAAAAAACTTACTTACTGGCACTATCGAACCCGTAGGTTCATGGCCGCGCGGACATAAGCTCTCCATACACCCCTATCCTGGACTAATGCTTTCCAATCATTCCCTGTATAATCTACTTCCCTCAAATCACAGTTAATGTTGTTCTCCCACCTCATTCTTGGTCTACCAACTGGGCGTTTTCCCTCTGGCTTTCCTACAAGAAGCTTCCATGCACGTCTTTCATTCCCCATACGCGCAACATGTCCTGCCCATCGCAGTCTACGAGACTTGACTGTTCTTATTATATCTGGCTTCCTATAAAGACCATGTAGTTCATTGTTATGTAGTCTTCTCCATTCACCTGTCTGTTCATCTCTCTTTGGTCCAAAAATTTTCCTAAGAACTTTATTCTCAAATACTCGTAATCTCCTTTCCTCCCTTAAAGTAAGAGTCCAGGTTTCGCATCCATATAATATAAGTGGTAGAATAATAGTTTTATATATTTTCAGCTTAACGTTTTTTGAAAGGAGTTGGGACAACAAAAGTCTCTGCAATGCATAATAGCATGCATTTCCAGCATTGAGCCTATGTTTAATTTCTTTTTGCATCTCATTCCTATTTGTGATTATTGTTCCTAGGTATTTGAATTCAGCCACTTCCTCAAAATTTCCCTCATTTGTCATTAGCTGTCCATTTCCATTATATAATGTATTTCTACGTGTGACCATATATTTAGTTTTACTGATATTTACTTCCAGTCCTAATTTCTTAGTGTTACTCAATAGTGTGTGCGTGTTGGCCTTTAGTATCTCCTCGCTATCGGCCAGTAGTACTACATCATCAGCATAAACTAACAGCTTATTAATACCATTGAGTTGTAAGCCTTCCTCATTCTCTAAAGATTTAATGGCATGCTCTAGTACAAAATTAAATAGTAGAGGAGATAGTGCATCTCCTTGCTTCAACCCATTCTGGATTTCAAAAGTGTCTGAAAACTGTTTGCCTACACGCACCCTACTCTTTGAGCCATTTAGACACATTCGTATAAGTCTAACTAACTTTTTAGGAATTCCGAACTCCAGCAGGATACTATATAACTTCTCCCTCTTAATTGAATCATATGCTTTTTTGAAGTCTACATATAGTTGATGTACAGTACCATTATATTCCCATTTCTTTTCTAAAATCTGTCTTATACTAAAAATCTGATCTGTTGTAGACCTGTTTCTTCTAAATGCACATTGATGATCTCCTAGAATGTCATCAATATAGGGAGTAAGTCTGCTTACTAATATATTTGTTAGAATTTTGTACGAAGTTGAAAGTAATGAGATGCCCCTGTAGTTGTTGCAATCAGTTTTATCTCCTTTCTTATAAATTGGTACGATAATTGATTCCTTCCATTCATCTGGAAGAGCTTCTTTTTCCCAAATCATACTAAGCAACCAGCATATCTTGTCCATCAATTTTTCTCCCCCTGATTTTATCAGTTCTGCTGGGATCTCATCTGAACCTGATGCTTTATACATCTTCAATTTTTCAATTGCCATTTCAACCTCTAATGCACTTGGCTCTGCGACTAGCATTTCTGCTGTCTGTAACTTATCCTCCTCAATGTCCTGTTCTGTATGTACATTTAATAGCTGATTAAAGTAACTTTTCCATCTATTTAATATACTCCTAGAATCTGCAATCATATCCCCATTTTCATTCCGAATTATGTTTGTTCTAGCCTGAAACCCTTTCTTCTCTATACTAATTCCCTGATATAATTCTCTAATGTTCCTATTTTTTGCATTCATTTCAAGATCATTAATCTTCTCTCTCAAATATTCCCTCTTTTTACTCTTTAGTAGCTTGGTGGTTTCCCGTCTAATACTACCCAATTGCTCTAAATTTACCTCATTTGGCTCGTGTAACCATTTCATTTTTTGCTAGCTTTCTTTTCTTTACAATGTCGACACATTCCTCATCAAACCATTTCTTGTTTTGTCTCTTTTTTAAACAACCAATGCTTTCTGATGCTGACAATTTAATAGTATCTCTTATAGCCTCCCATTCTTTATTTATATCAGTTTCTTCTTCGTTTGCCACATTGTCATCTGAAGATTCCAGTACTTCAAATCTATTAGCAATTTTGATTTGGTATTCTTGCCGCATTTCATCATTTTTCAAGTTTTTTAATTCAAATTTTACAGAATCATCTTTAGCGTTTGTTCCTCTCATAAGCGATAGCCGTTGTCTGATTTTCACTCTGACCAGATGATGATCCGAATTGCAGTCTGTCCCTCTAACTGATCTAACATCAATGATGCTACTGTGCCAGCATTTATCCACTAATACATGATCTATCTGGTTCCGAGTTTCTCCATCTGGGGACGTCCAGGTGTATTTATGAATATCCTTATGCTGAAATGTTGTGCTCTTAACAATGAGATTCTTTGATGTGGCAAATGTGACTAATCTAACCCCGTTGTCGTTACTATCTTCATGAAGACTGAATTTGCCTATTGTTGGTTTGAATATATCTTCCCGCCCCACTTTTGCATTAAAATCTCCTAAGACAATTTTCATATGATATCGTGAAAGGCTATCAAATAAGCATTCTAATTCTTCATAGAACTCATCCTTGATCTTGTCATCTTTATCTTCTGTGGGAGCATGTACATTTACAATTATAAAATCATGTCGTTTACCCTTTAGAATTATGTATGATATCCTATCACTAACAAACTTAATATCTCGGATAGCGGATAGGATCCTCCTTCTGACTAAAAAACCCGTTCCAAATGCAGGTCTTTCTGCACCCCCTTAGTATAATGCAAAGCTTCCTGATTCCTGACTACCTTCTTCTGGCCACCTAACTTCCTGTAAAGCGACTATATCCAAGGGCGATTTATCTAATTCCCGCGTTAATATCTCTAGTGCCCCGCTATTGTATAAAGTCCTAACATTCCATGTTCCTAGGAACATGTCCCTGTGTTTGATCCTTTGGCATGGGTTCCCTGAAGTAGTCCCCGCCCGGAGAACCGAATGGGGGACTATTTGACCTCCGGAAAATTTTACCCCAGATAAACCCATGTCCGCATTTCTTGACGGTTGTATTTTTACGGTGAAAGATCGTCACTCTTTCGCCCAAGGTACTTTTTTCGTCTGGCTTATCACCTTCGACCAGTCCGGCATGGGTAACCCTATCGGCAGCAATGCTACCGCCGTCATAGCTCTCAGGATCATTTAAGCACGCAAGCCACTCCACCACGACAAGGTAAAGATACCATGGAGGGCGATTTAAAAAACTACCAAATTAAAATTGCTAATAGATTTGAAGTACTAAAATCTTCAGATGACAATGTGGCAAACGAAGAAGAAACTGATATAAATAAAGAATGGGAGGCTATAAGAGATACTATTAAATTGTCAGCATCACAAAGCATTGGTTACTTAAAAAAGAGGCAAAACAAGAAATGGTTTGATGAGGAATGTGCCGACATTGTAAAGAAAAGAAAGCTAGCAAAAATGAAATGGTTATTCGAGCCATGGAGCAATTGGGTAGTGTTAGACGGGAAACCATGATGTTACTAAAGAGTAAAAAGAGGGAATATCTGAGAGAGAAGATTAATAGTCTTAAAATGAATGCAAAAAATAGGAACGTTAGAGAATTATATCAGGGAATTAGGATAGAGAAGAAAGGGTTTCAGGCTAGAACAAACATAATTAGGAATGAAAATGGGGATATGATTGCAGATTTCAGGAGTATATTAAATAGATGGAAAGTTACTTTAATCAATTATTAAATGTACATACAGAACAGGATATTGAAGAGGATAATTTTCAGACAGCAGAAATGCTAATTGTAGAACCAAGTGCATTAGAGGTTGAAATGGCAATAGAAAAATTGAAGCTGTATAAAGCATTAGGTTCAGATGAGATCCCAGCAAAACTGATAAAATCAGGGGGAGAAAAATTTATGGACAAGACATGCCAGTTGCTTAATATGATTTGGGATAAAGAAACTCTTCCAGATGAATGGAAATAATCAATTATCATACCAATTTATAAGAAAGGAGATAAAACTGATTGAACAACTATAGGGGCATCTCATTACTTTCAACTTCGTACAAAATCCTAACAAATATATTACTAAGCAGACTTACTCCTTATATTGATGACATTCTAGGAGATCATTAATGTGCATTTAGAAGAAACAGGTCTACAACAGATCAGATTTTTAGCTTAAGACGGATTTTAGAAAAGAAATGGGAATATAATGGTACTGTACATCAACTATACGTAGACTTCAAAAAGGCATACGATTCAATTAAGAGGGAGAAGTTATATAGTATCCTGCTAGAGTTAGGAATTCCTAAAAAGTTAGTTAGATTTATACGAATGTGCCTAAATGGCACAAAGAGTAGGGTGCATGTAGGCAAACAGTTTTCGGATACTTTTGAAATCCACAATGGGTTGAAGCAAGGAGATGCACTATCTCCTCTACTATTTAATTTTGTGCTAGAGCATGCCATCAAGGCCTACAACTCAATGGTATTAATAAGCTGTCGGTTTATGCTGATGATATAGTATTATTGGCCAATAGCGAGGAGATACTAAAGACCAACACGCACACACTATTGAGTAACATTAAGAAATTGGGACTGGGGTAAATATCAATAAAACGAAACATATGGTCACACGTAGAAATGCATTATATAATGGAAATGGCAAATGACAAATGAGGGAAATTTTAATAAATAGTTTTATTTTACCTGGCAGAGTTAAGGTCTTAAGGCCTTGTGTGCCACTCAACTAGGTTTTAAAAAAAATACAAAATAAAAAAAAAGTCTTACAACTAGATAAATAATTACATATTATAAAAACAATACAATACAATCAATATTTATAATCTATTTTGATTTTCTCTAAATTTAACGAATTAAATAAACATAGGCTCAATTCTGGAAATGTGTGTTATTATGCTTTATAGAGACTCTTGACTTCCCAACTCCTTTCAAAAAATGTTAAACTGAAAATATATAAAACTATTATTCTACCAGTTATATTATATGGATGTGAAACATGGACTCTTACTTTAAAGGAGGAAAGGAGATTACGAGTATTTGAGAATAAAGTTTTTAGGAAAATTTTTGGACCAAAGAGAGATGAACAGACAGGTGAATGGAGAAGACTGCATAACAGTGAATTACATGGTATTTATAGGAAGCCAGATATAATGAGAACAGTTAAGTCTCGTAGACTGCAATGGGCAGGACATGTGGCATGAATGGGGAATGAAAGACATGCATGGAAGCTTCTTGTATGAAAACCAGAGGGTAAACGCCCAGTTGCTAGACCAAGAATGAGGTGGGAGTTAACTATGATTTGAGAGAAGTAGATTATAAAGGGGATGATTGGAAAACATTGGTTCAGGATAGGGATGTATGGAAAGCTTATATCCGCGCGGCCATGAACCTACAGGTTCAATAGTGCCAATGAGTCAGTTAGCAGTTAGCTTAATTTTAATTAGTTTATGGCCAGAAAGAGTAGGAGTGTTACTGACCAACCAATCAGCAATGTACGGCAGTAATGAAGCATTATAAACCCTAATGTCAAGGTGACTTTGTGAGTTTTGGCTGTATGTTGGAACATCACTATTATTATTGATAATAGTGAGATTGTGTGAGCATCAGAAATCATACAATTTTGATCCTCGTTCATCATTCACAGGGCTATGCCAAGCACTGTGTTTCACATTTATATCACCAACTAGTAGCATAGGTTTTGTTCCCACTTTAGTACATAGTTTATCCAGTGCTGAAAGCGCCTTTTCAATATTGATGTCCCCATCTAAATATAAATTACAGAGCCATGCATTTATATCACCAAATTTCATAACGACTACTGCGCAGTCCAAAGTGCAGTATTGAGTTAGTTTCAACATTTAGGTATAATTTTTTTATTATCACTCACCTCATATTATGAACAATATGAGAACAGTTTTACTCTAAATTTAAATGAATATACCTCATAGTGTGAATTCTTAAAATAAGTAGTTTCAACATATTTACATTGTTATTGCTAATTATTGCTGATCTTATTGGTGTGTCCGTAAAATGTGAGTAGATGGTAACTGCTTCAAAACCAAGTACCTTATCTCATCTTATATTTGGTTCTTGTACACACAAAATTTTAAGATCATCTAGAGAAGGATTATGATTTGTCAGATTTTGATGAAAGATAGTAAGGTTAGTCATAATTTATTTTAGATTTTACTATGTTTAGCATTCTCTTATATGCAGGACATTCATTTTGATGGAGCAGGGTGATCAGTATTATTTGGTCGAAAATTATTTATGAAGGCCATATGGTGGTTGAATATCTTACAATTCACACATTCTCTTTTGGTGTTGTTGCAGTTCTTTTCTTCATGTTCTTCAGAACACTGAGAGCAATGTAATGTCGAACTACAAGCGTCTGCAATGTGCCCAAATGACGAACATTTATGGCAACAAATAACATGAATATGGTTTTTCACTGTGCATTGGCTATAGCCTATGTTTAGCTTTCCTCTGTTCATCATGGCTCTATAAATCTTAGGTGATACTTCTACAACTGCAAACTGTCTGACCATTTCTTGAAATTTTCATGAACCGTTTGGTCATGATCTCACTAGTATCTAGTAGGCACTGTGCAACATGTGGGTTTTGTTCATTTAATAGCTGACACTAATTCTTCTTCAGGAAAATTAGCATCAATTCCATGAATTATGATTTTAGGGTTGTGTTTTTGTGGGATAGTTACTACTGGATTGTCGTTACTTCAATTTATTGTTTGTCGAAAAGACAAACATTCAGCTGCACTCCTTAATTCAACTAACACACACTTATTTTTTATTTTCTTTGTAGTGTTTACACCCACACTTAATTTGTTCTTAGTAGTTGCTTGCACTAATTTAAGTGTTTGGTCAGAATTTACTACAGTTTCAGGACATTTTGGTGATACAATAACCAGTTTAATTAGATGACTGGATATGAGGCGAGGAATAAAGAACTTTATTTTAAAACTTACATTGAAATATATTATTTCTTTGAATCCTAATACAACATTTTACAGGTCTCTGGGCCGTCCTATGAAACGCTGGAGGGAAAATTTTCTATAGGATCATAACAGGCCTTGGCCTAATACTTGGAAGGAAGAAGAAATTTTACAGGTAAAATTCACCTGTATGAACAAGCGTGTTACATCTTTATATACAAAAATGAGTGTGAGTCTGTTTCTGTGTTTTATAGAGCCAAAAACTACTTGATTAATTTGATTGGGTTTTTACCATAATTTAGAGAATTTTTCTGCAGCAATTAATGTAGCCTGTATTAATATATTATTGTACGTACTATAAGACCACAGTTTAAAAACAAAAAGAGAGGCATCGGTGCACTAAAAAAAGTTGCTTTTTAGATGCTTAAATGGCTTATGCTGCCTAAAACAACAAAAACAAATTAAGACTTTTTTAACATTATTTTTCACTGAGAGTAATTAATATTAAAATTACAAAAGAAATAAACGTTATCTCAGTCAAAACATAAATTTATTGTATCGATGTTTCAATCACACAAATTATAAAACAATTAATGTACCCTGAATTGAATATCTGAAAAAATTCTACAAAAATGTCCGCAATAGCACTATTTTTGTTTTTCAGTTCATTGATGCCAAGTAGATTGGGATATGGAGATTCCCGGGCAACACCAGGTAATCAGCACGGGGTATCTAAAAATAATTACGATATAAATTTATAATTATTTTTGTTTTTCATTATTTAACATAAAAATGCACTTACTTTATTTAAGCGTAGCAGCATACGCCAGGTATTAAATAATGCTGTATATATAAACATTTTTCAAATTTTTTGATAGGACATAGTTTCACTCCTGTTCAATTTGATGTAGAATGACTTAGTTATTTTACTTTTTATTTATTTTACCTGATGGAGTTAAGACTCCAGGGTTAAATTATATATACAATAAGAATTATGATTAATGATACATAATAGATATAGACTACACAATATAAAGTTGACTAGGGAAAGAAAGAAAAATAGTATTAATAATAATTATAATAACAAAATAATAACCTATAATTAGATTAAATAAATGGCTTGGAAAAGAAAGTTTAAAATACAAAGGAATAATAAAAGTATACATGGAAAACGGTTATATATTATATTGTCTAAGGAAATATGAAGTGAGTTTCTTTTTAAACTGTTTTTGAGTCAGGCAGTCCTTGATATACGAGGGGAGTGGCTGAAACAATGAAGGATGAGGAATAGTGAGGTGTTCAATGTAGAGGAACAGCTAGAGTTAAATTTACTCTCGATCGTGTGTTTAAGTTATGGTGGGAGGATAGCGAACGAAAGCGAGTAGAAATATAAAGGGGTGATGAGAGGACAAAGTGTTGCATAAGAAGCAGAGGCAATGTATCTCTTGCCCATCTTCCAATCGGAGCCAAGACAACATTCAAATAATGGAGTGGTCTGATTTATGGAGTTTGCATATATAAAGGTACGTACACATATGCGCACCGCGAACACGAACGGCGCGCATTATGTTCATCGAAATTATTAATTTCAACGAACCTCCTGCGATCCATAGGAAACCCACAAACCTTCAGTAGACATTTTGCAGAGCAGGTGTAACCAACGATGTCTATTCCCTTTCCGTTCTCCCGCTTGTCCTGCATTCTTTCCCAAAAATAGGGACTTTTTTTTAAATGCTGCGGGACAAATTGTTAAAAATCGGGGCTGTCCCGCCAAAATCGGGACGTCTGGTCACGCTTATTACTTATTACATCTTATAACTTTATTTATACTTTTTCAAATATTATAGCATTAAAGGAATTTAAAAAAAATATATGATTTGTATATCCATCCATAGTAATTCTGCCCGAAGGCAGGTCCTTCACTGAAATCATAGCATTTTCATGCTATGCTTGCAGCGTTACTAGGGATTGTAGGTGTGGTAGCTTCCCGTTGCTTTCCACACCGGTGAAGGATGATGATGATATGTTAATGATAAGGATGATGGCCATATGATTTTGGGGACCGTTTGGGCCTTAAAGTTTTCCTGACATTTGTCTTACAGGTGAGGAAAAACCCCGATAAAAACCTCACCCAGAAAAACTGCCCCGACCGGGGATTGAACCCGGGCCCCGCTGCGTGACAAGGCAGCACGTTACCTCGAGACTACAGCGGTGGACATGATTTGTATATATATGTTTAAAATTATTAAGAATCTATCTCACCATAACATGGCCTTAATTTTTAATAAAAATGTACATGATTATTATACTAGAGGTTGTACTTTATTGCACAAAGATACTAGTTTCTAAAAAAAAAGGTATAAAAGGGATTCGTTATGCATTAATCAACCATTAAAATAACTACTTACCTATTGAATATCAACATTTCACGAATGTTAAACATTTTTCTAATTGTATTAAAAAATATTTTTTCTCATTGCTTTCTTAGTCAATTTTGTTAATTTTATTATTATTAATATTATCCTGTTTAAATATTGTATTTATATGTGTATATATATTGTGCATCTGTAGTAGTTTGTATTACTTAAACTTATGCCTGAATTTGTTTTCTTGTTTTTATTGTTAATTGTTTTATGGCCATTATTTTTTGTATATTGCCCCTTAACATGAGCAGTCTTTGGAGTCTTGGAAGAGATAAATAAATAATTAGCAATAAATGTGTTTATATATTGTATTGTTTTGTAATACTTCATACATAATATTATGAAATGAACGTCTTAAATAAATAATGTTTTCTAAATAATTCTAATTTATTTATACAATTACAGTACACACGAAAAAAAAAAACACATATCATTGAAAAAAAAACAGGCATCTCCTTTCAATGATTTTTTAAAATGATCCTTATGTTGTGGATCCCACAATAATTGCTTGCTTCTATAAATGTCAACAAGTTTTAACATGTTTTCCTCTGACCACTCCATACTCAAATAATAGGTGCGCACCGAAAGCAACGAACCTCTCAGGTACCCGTCCAAATCTAAACAGCGAACCATCAAAGTGTTTGTGGAAAAAACCGACAATGAGTGGATCGTGGTGAGAGACGCGCACACGCACCTTAAAACCCCGTCCAAATCTGACGAACATGGTGCGGCACGCGTGCCATTCATGTTTGCGGTGCGCATATGTGTACGTACCTTAACGTGCACAAGCATTATGAACTTGTTGCACTCTTTGTCCGAACGTGATAATCATGTCAGTTAAGAGAAGTCACAATAATCGAAATGCAGCATAATCAAAGTTGAGACAAGTATTTTTTTTCAATGAAGAAGGAAGGGAATTTTTCAAAAGTTTTAGGGAATGGAAGATGGAATATATTTTTTTACAAGTTTCTCTTAAATGAACCTGCCAACTAAGATTTTGGTCAAAATATACACTAAGATTTTTCATGGAAGGTTTAAATGGAATTGCAGTTTAACATATATTTATAGAAATTATTGATGAATAATCAATTTTGTTTAATATACTTTGATGGCTGATGACAATTTATTGCTTGTGACTTCTCAGGATTTAAAATATGATCTGTTTGTTTTGTCCATGTTGCTATGTAGTCAACATCTTCATTAAGTTGTTTAATTGTATCGCTAATCAGTTCTGGTCTAATATGTATATAAAGTTGTAAGTCATAACATAGTTACGTCTCACCTATGATATTTTCTCCAGAGTTCCTAGTCACTCATTCTAATTGCATGTTTAACCATCTCAAATTCATAGATTTAACAATTTTAACAGTATTCAAGCAAACAACATAAATTATGGAGTTCTTTATTGTGAAGCTTTCCTCTATACTCCACCCCTAAAAGTAAGATGTTATTCCTCAGTTGGATAGTAGTGATCTCTCTAAGTACCAACAAACACATTGAGGTTTACCACTAGGTTCTATACTCATTACCACACTCTTCAATACCTATATCAATAATCTACCTAGACAAATAGAAACTCTACAAACAAAAACCCTACTTTTTGCTGATGATGTAATATGGGTCTCCAAACCGAAAAATCAAAGCCAACAACTAAATACAACAACCCAATAATCATTAATACCATTAGAGAATTGCGACATCCCAAAATGTAATGAAGATAAACATACAGAAGACAAATTATCAACTATTTTCATTAAGAAAGAAACCACTACCTATCACTCTGAAATTAGAAGAATTTATTAATTGAAATACATGAAGCAAAATATCTAAGAATAACCTCTGACACAAAATTAACACGGAAGAAACATATAGAAAACATATGCACAAAGATATAGAAACAATAAAACATAGACAATTTTATTATTAATTTAACACTTCTCACTGAAGGATAAATTATATTTGAAGAGAAAAATTTTCGCCTAGATCGAGACTCGAGGGTCCCGGGTTCGAGTCTCGGTCTAGGTGAAAAATTTTCTCTTCAAATATAATAAAACATAGTTTTATTTTTATTTAATTAATAAATATGGATTTAAACACCAACTCAATTGATTATATAGAAACAAGATTATCAAAACGATTAGCAGTGAAAAAGTGGGGTTGCAGCATACAAACTCTAAACACCTTCTATCAAATGTACATAAAACCTATCCTTCATTATTATTGTGAAGAACTCCTAATAACAATGAATGTGGAAAAACTTAATAAATTACAAAATCAAATCCTCCACCTGATAACAGGAGCTTTTAACACCAATCACTCCGATTGAGGGTCTTTCCACTTTTCAGTGGTTGCCCTTTTACCAGCCGGCTGCTGGCCCTTCACATCCACATGTGTGAATCACAGAGGTAGATGATCAACAGCCAGTGTAGGGGTGACATGTGGTTAGCATGTCAAGTCCCCCAGCCGTTATAGCTGGTTCCTCAACCTGAACACCAATCACTGCCATGCAAATAACCGAAGCATAGCATTTGAAATTGAGAAAACAGCAATTGTTTTGAAACATGTCCAAGAACAAATCAACATTAATATTGAGGTAAGATGTCCAGACCAAAAATAATATAATTAAAATAACCTCAAAATATAACTTCCTAAAATTAAATATTAGCCATCATACAGTTATGAAAAATGTTTAAATTACTCCATAATAACTGGACTCAAATAAAACCAGAAGTATGTTTGAAATCTCAACAAACAAAGCTTCTTAAGCATAGTACAAGAAATCAAAGAGAAACTACAACTTCCACATTCAAAAGAAAATATACAGATAAGAAACAATCCTTTAGAATTTTTGGAAACTGAATATATAAGAAATATTTATCCTACAACAATTGTAACTAGAAATAATACATTTAAGATACCCTGCTACTGAATGGATGCAAATTTTTACAGATGGTTCCAGCCTACCAAATGATGGAGGCATTAGTGCTGGTGCAGTATGTGCACTTTTCTCCTTTTACCGTAAATTAAATACAAATTCAACAAATTTTGACGGCGAAATTCTAGCAATTTTGTTAAGTTTACAAAATGTTTTATATCATATCCAAAAGTTTATGAAGGTTGTAATTCAATGTGACTCCAAAGCGGCCATCCTTGCTATAACACGGGATACAACACCCAAAAGTATCAACATTATCGAATATTATAAAATACTAAAACAATTATCCCGCTTACATAAAATAAGTTGTACTTCAATGGATTCCAGCCCATTGTTGAGTGGCAGGCAATGAAACAGCTGATTTTCTAGCCAAGAAGGGTAGTAAAATTGTCACCAAATTCTAACAATTTTGTTAAGTTTACAAAATGTTTTATATCATATCCAAAAGTTTATGAAGGTTGTAATTCAATGTGACTCCAAAGCGGCCATCCTTGCTATAACACGGGATACAACACCCAAAAGTATCAACATTATCGAATATTATAAAATACTAAAACAATTATCCCGCTTACATAAAATAAGTTGTACTTCAATGGATTCCAGCCCATTGTTGAGTGGCAGGCAATGAAACAGCCGATTTTCTAGCCAAGAAGGGTAGTAAAATTGTCACCAACCCAACTTCTACTTCAGTTTCCTTTCACTCTATCATAAGAATCATATCAAATATATCAATAAACTTAGAGAAGAATACAGAATCAAAACATCTGGAAAGGAATTGGAAAATTTACAAACTCACAACTTTACTTACTACATTACAAAGAACATCCACAATGGTAACATTCAGACTACTAACCGGACATGACTATCTAAATATGCACCTACACAGATTTGGCATAGCAAATTCACCAAAATGTTCTTTTTTTTTGCAATTTAAATGAAGATATGAAACGAAACCATCTCCTCTGTTGTCCAGCTTTTGTAGAAGAGACCAAGCCTTCCTACTAAATATTGGAGTGCAAGAGAGCAAATGATTTCACTGTCGCTCAACATGAGATACCAACCAACCAACAGTGTGTTGTTTTTAAAAGGACAAAGAAATGCAAATAGGAAAGACAAAAATAAATAAATAAGTAAATACAAATATTCCACTGGGATCGAACTCTAGACTTCATGTATATGTTGCAAGCTTAAATGTTAAGCTACTGTGTCATTGTTAAATGGTGTATTTCACTGAAGAACAACAGCTGAACATTTTGTGTATTTTAATGACCTTGGGTCCAATAAATCTTTCTGAATGGCAGCATATTATTGCCTCACTATGATGGTTGTCCAGCAGCTTGTTTTGTTTCCCTGCAGCTGTTATATATAATTAAATACAAAGATGCAGACTACCACCACTATAATAATTCTGCATATTAATCATTGTCAAGCATTGTCGCGCAGTACCTGCTTTTATATAAATGGACAACCATCATAGTGAGGCGATAATACATAATTTAATGTTTATATTATTTTAAGTTAAAAAAAGGAAGCCTGATACTGAATAATATTGCTATCAAGTTTATTAATAAATAAACATTAAAAAAAAATTACTCACGGTTGTAGCTGGAGTTGGTTTTTCTGCAATAGCTCCACCCAGTATCTGCTCTACTTCTGCAAGTGCCTCATTGAATCCTTTTCTCTTAAGAGGTTTCCCATACTTTTCTTTGTTTTCCAAATAAGAAAACAAATCCTCCACTTTGCATACGGCACTGCACATGCAAAAAAATATATAATTGAATAACTTGTACATTTATTCAGACACCTACATTTCAAATGTATGAAACTAACATTAAAACATGGTTCAAAATGCAAATACTCTACACTATTAAGAAAACAAGCTATGATAAACTTTATCTCAAAAAATAATAATTTTAATTATATAATTTCAGTTTTACATCTGTGTTCCATTACTTTGTCTAGAAGATGAGCCCAGTTCCTTCTCATAACATTGGCTAAGAATCATATATCTTTTTGTTCATGCCCATGGCCTGTTAATGGAGTACCTTTACATAAACAGGACAAAGTTTAAATTTTAAATCACAGTCAAAAATAATTTTAGTGCTATATCTTAATTGCAACATTTACTTTTTATATATTTCAAGGGAAAAATTTATGCCTAAACTGGGATTTGAACCCAAGGTCTCTGGTTTTATACACCAGCAATCTACTACTGAGCTACTTAGGCATCTCAATTTAAACAAAAAAATTTCACTCTCTTATACAATCCCCATGCATCAAAGGCAATGAGCCTTTATTCCACACACCATCTGGCATCTTCTTCTCAAGAATACTTTGAAGATTTAACGCTACTTTTATAGCCAGTAAAACTTTATTTTCAATGTTTTTATTTTAAATTTATCACTTCTCACTGATTGACAAATTATATTTGAAGAGAAAAAAAAAAATGTATGCCTAAACTGGAATTTGAACCCAAGGTCTGTGGTTTTATACACCAGTACTCTACCATTGAGTAGCATCTCAATTTGAATGGAACATTTTCTCTCTCTCTCATATATATATATATATACACACACACACACGAACACGAAAAAAAAACATTAAAAAAACAATTTTTTTCTTATTTCTACATAAATTATTTTTGTCAATTTTCTTTTCTTTCCTACCTCATTATTCCAATTATTCTAAATAAATATACCAATGAATAGTTTCAACATAAATATTATTGAGAAGAGATAAAAATGGAACAGCAGACATATTTAAGAAATCTGATCACATTTCAGTCACTTCCATATAAGACAAGGTCCATAAAAAAGTGACATCTAAAAATTATTAGCTCATTAATGTAGCAATTGAAGGAAAAAAGTCATTATAGTGCATTTGGACAGTTAATGTATCTCCCTGTCAAAATTTTTAAGTTCACCTTCTAGGAAAGGGATGGGCAGCAGTCACTACCCAGATAGTACAGTTATAGCAAGATACACAATTATTTAATCTCTTGAGAGATTGCAAGCCTTCATAATCTCTCAAAGTGCTTTACTGGTATGATTTCTCATTACAAAGTTGAAAGTCTTCAGTTCAGTTGTTGTAGTTCCATTGTTTATTAAGGGGGGGGGGTGATGGGATGAAATTCTATTTTGTATATTTTTTGAGCTAGAGACTAGATTTTTTGTACATTCACTGTATGATACATAATGATGAGTTTTAAGTTTCATTCTTGTGAGACATTTATTTTATGAGTTATTAAATATTAAATTTTACAAATTTTGCGTATAATTAAATGGGTTCCACAACTTTTTTAGTAAAATGTCTGATTTTTTTCACAATACCCCTAAAATATTTAGAAAAACATCATGCATTAGAATTCTTCTAATGTGAATACAAAGGGAGAACAAAAAAGTTGTACCTTATGTGTGGAATTAAAAAAAAATCAATAAATGCTTACTTACTCACTGGCATTATCGAACCCATAGGTTCATGGCCGCATGGACATAAGCTCTCCATACATCCCTATCCTGAGCTAATGCTTTCCAATCATTCCCTGTATAATCTACTTCCCTTAAATCATAGTTAATGGTATTCTCTCACCTCATTCTTGGTCTACCAACTGGGTGTTTTCCCTCTGGCTTTCCTACAAGAAGCTTCCATGCAAGTCTCCCATTCCCCATACGTGCAACATGTCCTGCCCATCGCACTCTACGAGACTTAACTGTTCTTATTATATCTGGCTTCCTATAAAGACCATGTAGTTCATTGTTATGTAGTCTTCTCCATTCACCTGTCTGCTCATCTCTCTTTGGTCCAAAAATTTTCCTAAGAACTTTATTCTCAAATACTCGTAATCTCCTTTCCTCCCTTAAAGTAAGAGTCCATGTTTCGCACCCATATAATATAACTGGTAGAATATATAATATTTATATATTTTCCAGCTTAACGTTTTTTGAAAGGAGTTGGGACATCAAAAGTCTCTGCAATGCATAATAGCATGCATTTCCAGAATTGAGCCTATGTTTAATTTCTTTGTGCATCTCATTCCTATTTGTGATTATTGTTCCTAGGTATTTGAATTCAGCCACTTCCTCAAAATTTCCCTCATTTGTCATTAGCTGTCCATTTCCATTATATACTGATTTTTCTATGTGTGACCATATATTTAGTTTTACTGATATTTACTTCCAGTCCCAATTTCTTAGTGTTATTCAATAGTGTGTGGCGTGTTGGCCTTTAGTATCTCCTCGCTATCGGCCAGTAGTACTACATCATCAGCATAAACTAACAACTTATTAATACCATTCAGTTGTAAGCCTTCCTCATTCTCTAAATATTTAATGGCATGCTCTAGTATAAAATTAAATAGTAGAGGAGATAGTGCATCTCCTTGCTTCAACCCATTCTGGATTTCAAAAGTGTTTGAAAACTGTTTGCCTACACGCACCCTACTATTTGAGCCATTTAGACACATTCGTATAAGTCTAACTAACTTTTCAGGGAATTCCGAACTCCAGCAGGATACTATATAACTTCTCCCTCTTAATTGAATCATATGCTTTTTTGAAGTCTACATATAGTTGATGTACAGTACCATTATATTCCCATTTCTTTTCTAAAATCTGTCTTATACTAAAAATCTGATCTGTTGTATACCTGTTTCTTCTAAATGCACATTGATGATCTCCTAGAATGTCATCAATATAGGGACTAAGTCTGCTTACTAATATATTTGTTAGAATTTTGTACGAAGTTGAAAGTAATGAGATGCCCCTGTAGTTGTTGCAATCAGTTTTATCTCCTTTCCTATAAATTGGTACGGTAATTGATTCCTTCCATTCATCTGGAAGAGCTTCTTTTTCCGAAATCATACTAAGCAACCAGCGTATCTTGTCCATCAATTTTTCTCCCCCTGATTTTATCAGTTCTGCTGGGATCTCATCTGAACCTGATGCTCTATACCTCTTCAATTTTTCAATCGCCATTTCAACCTCTAATGAATTTGGTTCTGCGACTAACATTTCTGCTGTCTGTAACTTATCCTCCTCAATGTCCTGTTCTGTATGTACACCCTTAGACAAAAAAATGAGTCATCTCTTGATTGTATCAACCGATCGGGGAACTTCATGAGCACTCGCAGAAGCCTTATTCACATTAACACGTTTTCAGTAATTGTACTGTGGTGTTTGCTAGTTAATGTAGTGCACACTCAAGTAACATAAAAGAGAGAGCTTGCCTTTGTGTGTTTCCGTGGTCGAGAGGTTTAACAGACAACATCTGTGTTCGTATACTCACGGGTTCGATTCCTGTCCTACTTTTTTTTTACTGAATGTTAGGATATTTTGCCTGTAATATAGTTTCATATTTAATTTTATATTTGAGTTTTATGGCTTTAATGCACACACAAAACACATAAATGAAAACCTTCTAATAATTAAATGAAGAAAGAAAATAATATCTTCTAAAATGAAACTTCAACAAAAACAAAATCAATATCGGGTGTATGAATCCTCAGCATCTATTGCCGCCCTTAAATTTCTACAGGCACGTGGACGATCGGCTAGAGCATCCCAGGTGTCTTGAATTCATGCCCATAAGCCATCTTTCGTTTTTCGTGCATCTGCAGGCCAATTATTCAGCTTAGCCCATACATTCTCGATTGGATTCAACCTGGTGAACATTGAGGGAATCTGATTTGCCTTTCCTTTAACAATGAAATCAAATTTCGCTTAAAACATATTTCCAAAACGGCAGGCACAGTTTCAACAATATGATAATACATGTATTATTACACCAGAGAAAAAACAGGACAACAAAATTAAAATTTTTACAAGAAATCGAAATTATCAAGAAGGCCAAGAAACAAACATTCTCAACGAAAAGTGCCTAATAGCAAAACCCTCTATTAGACATACAGTTAATTCTAATACTACTACAACAACCTCCAGATAGATTGATGTATGCATTGTAATGGAAGGCCTCGGAGGGAAATCAACCGAAAATTTTAGATAGTTGAGGAGGGAAACGGTTTGTAATATAGAGGTATTAAAAAAATAAATAAAACAGTTGAAACAAACTAAAACAAACACGCCTTTATTAGAAAAGCCAGAACTAAACAATTGAAAAATAATTTTATTTTCCAAAACGCTTGGGAGATAAAATTAAAGTGGCCAACAAAAAAATAATCTCCAACACATGTAGAATAAAACTGAGTTATCTACAAAAAAAATTATTGTAATATCAAAAGCGTGGGGTGCTCTCAATCAATTAATACCTATATTTGATAATAAACAGATATTGGTAAAAGTAAAGTCTCTAAGAAGAAAACGAAAAAACCATAAAAAGCACCCAATGCTTTTGATGGCAAAATTATTTTTTTTGTAGATAACTCTTTTATTCTAGATGTGTTAGAGATGATTTTTTTGTTGACCACTTTAATTGTTTTCCCCAAGCGTGTTGGAAATTAAAATTATTTTATTATGTATTCTAATAAAGCGTGTTGTTTTAGTTTTTTAAACTATTATTTATTTGTATTCACGTAGACTTTCACGGCCGGAGTTGCTATGATGATCTTGAAGAAGATTTTCGGGCTTGTAGGCCGTGGTCGTGAGGCTTGTAGTTCCCCGACGTTTTGCCAGAGACTGCGTCTGGCATCCTCAAGGGTTGTCTTGAGACTGGCAATTCTGTCCGCTGTCTGTCTTATTTATACGTTCACCGCGATGTGTTCGTAAGTTGTATCTGCCTTCTGATTGGTCAGCGGTAGGGACTTCCATTGCTCCAATGAGATTGCTGTTTGATGGTGTAGTCGACTGTACGTTATATCTGTCTTCTGATTGGTCAGCGGTAGGGACTTCAATTGTTCCACTGAGATTGCTGTTTGATAGTCTAGTCTCAGTGGAACAATTGAAGTCCCTACCGCTGACCAATCAGAAGACATATATAACGTACAGTTCGACTAGACCAACAAACAGCAATCTCATTGGAGCAATGGCAAGTCCCTACCGCTGACTAATCAGAAGGACAGATACAACTTACGAACACATCGCGGTTGAACGTATAAAAAAGACAGACAGCGGACAGAATTGCCAGTCTCAAAGATAACCCTTGAGGGATGCCAGACCAGCAGTCTCTGGCGAAACGTTCGGGGGAACTACAAGCCTCACGACCACGGCCTACAGCCCAAAATATCTTACTTCCAAGATCATCATAGCAACTCCGGCCATGGAAGTCTACATGAATACATTAGTCACCTCTACGGGGAGGAAATAGAGCAGACAGATTGACGATATGAGACGATTTGAGAAACTGCCGCAAGAATAAGGCACGACTGCTCTCGTCCCTTAACATTTCTTCTATGTCACAGAGATAACAAGACGATCCCTAAATTCATCGGGCATTAAAAAGAACATTAATATCTGCACAAGCGCAAAGGATTTACCAACCACACTGAGATGTCATTATTAAGAGAACGCATTCTCACAACTCGCAAGAACCTCGCCATCACAGGACACCGAACTTCTAGACATTCACCTTTCTACTCAGCAACAGACTTTCGCGAAAAAGACTGGAACAAAATAGATGGGATCACCTATCAGTCCATGGTATCAACGTGGGACCAATCCCCAATACACAGAAGAAAAAAATTCGAGTCTACGGCCAGACAACAGCCCATCACAAAATTAGACACCACACGCACCGTAGTAAATATCAGCAACCGTCAACTTTCAGAGGCAGAAACTTCATTTCTTACTGAAGGGGGCAATTTCGCAGTTTCACCTTCAGCTATACCTGTCGAAGAAATAATTTCTAATGTCGAATTTGCTATAGGAGTGTTACCAGTGGAAAAGGCCAAAATAATCCACAACGAAGTCTCTCGCATTCTAAGAAAAGCTCCAAAACCTAAACACAATCTTTCCACCGAAGAAAGGAAGGCTATCAAAACCTTAAAAACGGATGAAACAATCATTATTCTACCAGCAGACAAAGGAAATTCTACATTTATTATAGACACAGAAGAATACAACCGAAAAATCACCGAGTTACTCGATCCTAGTAACTATCGCAAGCTGTCAGATGACCCAACTAAACGGATACTACGAGAAACTAACAAATTAATAAAGGCCTCCTCGCTTCCTGACGACGTGAATAAAGAACTACAGGAGAACGAAGCCCAGCCACCAAGACTATACGGATTGCCTAAAATTCATAAGGAAAATACACCTTTAAGACCGATCGTCAGCCAAATAGGATCACCTACTGACAACCTGGCCAGATATCTCTCCACTTTATTGAAACCACATACTAACAACAGTGACACTTATGTCAAGGACTCAATGCACTTCTTAGAAAAACTAAAAAGAGATAACATTGCAACCGGAAGATATAATGGTGAGTTTCGACGTGATCTCACTATTCACGAAAGTTCCAATAAATGAGACCATTCACCTCATTGCTGCCAAGTTTCCTCAAGACATCACAAAAACTTTTCGAACACTGCTTAACCACCAGCTATTTTCTATTCAACAACGACTTCTACGAGCAAATAGATGGAGTAAGCTATGGGCAGTCCCTTGAGCCCAGTAGTTGCCAATTTCTTCATGGAAAACTTTGAGCAAACTTGCTTAGATACGACACCTATCAAACCCAAGATATGGCTTCGCTATGTAGACGACACCTTTGTAATCTGGAACCACAGGGAAGAGAAATTAGACGAATTTCTGACACATATCAACAACATAAACTCCAGTATACAATTCACCATAGAAAAAGAAAACAGACAACAGCATAGCATTCCTAGACATCTTGATCAAAAGGGAAGAAGACAGGCAACATTTACCACACTATCTACAGAAAAACCTACCACACACGGACAGGTATCTTCATAAAACCTCGAATCATCACCCTAAGCAAAAATTTGTAATCATCAAATCATTGACAGATCGAGCCAAAAAACTTTGTCATCCGGATTTATTAAAAAGGAACTTCAACACCTCCAGACGGTATTCACAGCCAATGGATACACCAGGAAAGAAATCAAACGAGCCAATCATCCCAGACGATACAAACAGCAACAGCATCAAGGAAATCAGAGGAAAAAAAACTTCAACCAGGGCATTTTTTACCGTTCATCAAGAATGTAACGGACCACATTGGAAAACTACTAAAGAAAGAAGACATAAAGACAGTATACAGGCCTACCAAAAAAATCAAGAACTTTCTCAGACCTATAAAGGATCAACTCCATCCTCATCAGACAGCAGGCATATAGAGGATTCCATGCAGTTGTGGAAAAAGTGTATATAGGCACCACTAAACGCACCATCGCAACCAGACTTAAGGAGCATGAAAGATACAGTCGTCTTAAACAAATGGATAAGTCGGCAGTAGCAGAACACTCTTTACTTGATGGCCACAGGGTACAATACCAGAATAATGACATATTATCTAACTGCACACACTATTTTACCCGTCTACAATGAGAAGCCATCGGAATATTCAAACATAAAAACAGTTTCAACAGAAAAGAAGAATCATTAAAAGTCAACAAAGTATGGATACCGGTTCTAAAAAACGCAAAATGTAAACCTCTACAAGCACAGTCGACTAGACTATCAAACAGCAATCTCAGTGGAACAATTGAAGTCCCTACCGCTGACCAATCAGAAGACAGATATAACGTACAATCGACTAGACCATCATACAGCATTCTCATTGGAGCAATGGAAGTCCCTACCGCTGACCAATCAGAAGGCAGATACAACTTACGAACACATCGCGGTGAACGTATAAATAAGACAGACAGCGGACAGAATTGCAGTCTCAAGACAACCCTTGAAGCATGCCAGACGCAGTCTCTGGCAAAACGTCGGGGAACTACAAGCCTCACGACCACGGCCTACAGCCCGAAAATCTTCTTCAAGATCATCATATTATTTATTTATTTATTTTTTAGTTTGGTTATCCAATAAAGTGTGTTGTTTCAGTTTTTAAACTATTAAGTTATGTAGATAGGAAATAACACTATGAGGTTCTTTAATATTGTTTATTTTTTATTATTTCACTCACCTCATACTTCATAAATCATAGCAGACCCTGGGTTTCTTCACGTAATTTGTGACATTGTCAATGCTGCGTCACGTTCACAACTGACGTCCAACGGCCTTCTATCCTGCAGACTGACCTCCGCGCCATCTGGTGGCCGACCGAAGAATTTCCAAATCAGTCCTCTTTCTTTATAACCGGGTATTTCAAAATTCATAGTTGTATTTTCATTCTTGCATATGTAAATTTTTTCCCAAATTGTGAGTTCCTTCGGTTTTTCCAATTGTTTAAGTAATTTTGTTTTGGTTTCTATTCTATGTTTTTCTGACCAGGCATGTGCAGCTATTGCAGATTTTTCGGTTTCTCCATTTTTAACATTTCTGAGGTGTTCTTTTAATCTTGTATTTTTTTCCTTTTTGTTTTTCCTATGTATATACATAGGAAAAACAAAAAGGAATCTAAATACAAGATTAAAAGAACACCTCAGAAATGTTAAAAATGAAGAAGAAACCGAAAAATCTGCAATAGCTGCACATGCCTGGTCAGAAAAACATAGAATAGAAACCAAAACAAAATTACTTAAACAATTGGAAAAACCGAAGGAACTCACAATTTGGGAAAAAATTTACATATGCAAGAATGAAAATACAACTATGAATTTTGAAATACCCGGTTATAAAGAAAGAGGACTGATTTGGAAATTCTTCGGTCGGCCACCAGATGGCGCGGAGGTCAGTCTGCAGGATAGAAGGCCGTTGGACGTCAGTTGTGAACGTGACGCAGCATTGACAATGTCACAAATTACGTGAAGAAACCCAGGGTCTGCTATGATTTATGAAGTATGAGGTGAGTGAAATAATAAAAAATAAAAAATTTTAAACTATTGTTTATTTTTTAAATTTTTAGTTAATTGATTGTCATAAACCGGAATCCGATGAAAATTTAATTGCTTAATACTTTTCTAAAAGAAAAACCTCCGGCCCGGATTTGAACCAGCGACCTATTGATTGCTGAAATTATATACCACTACAGTCCACCGCTCTACTAACTGAGCTCTTACAACGATTGACTAAAAAGTCAATAAGTCCACAACTTATTACACAGGTTTTTATTTTTTTTTTATTTTCCGATGATTCTGGCCAGGATTTTAGAAAAAAAAACTATGAAATTATTATATTGTCATGGGTCCTTTACAAGTATACAAAGTTTCAAGTCGTTCCAATGTTTTTAAGTGGATGAAAATCGTGTTCAAAGATTCCGTTACATAGACAGATACAGGTCAAGTTAATATAAAGCGTGTAAAAATATATAATTTAACATTGTTATAACCTCAACGGTATAAAAATTATGAACTTAAAAAGTATAGATTAATTCAAATAAAATATATTTAATTCATAAAACGTTTTAATACAAATATCACGAAAAAAAACTGTGTAATTGAAGATGCGAACTTGCGATCTTCATTAACAGAAACAGCGACCGCGTGCTTTACCGCTCAGCTATAGGGACATATCTTCATTTCATGCCACATAACACAGTAGCTCAGGGACTGCACAATTATGACTAGTTTCCTAGTTTGAATCCAGCGCTGTGCCAAGTATGACTTAGAAGAAATGTGCATTCAAGAGATGACTCTTTTTTTTTGTCGAAGGTTTTACATTTAATAGCTGATTAAAGTAACTTTTCCATCTATTTAATATACTCCTGGAATCTGCAATCATATCCCCATTTACATTCCGAATTATGTTTGTTCTAGCCTGAAACCCTTTCTTCTCTTCATTAATCTTCTCTCTCAAATATTCCCTCTTTTTACTCTTTAGTAATTTGGTGGTTTCCTGTATAATACTACCCAATTGCTCTAAATTTACCTCATTTGGCTCGTGTAACCATTTCATTTTTGCTAGCTTTCTTTTCTTTACAATGTTGACATATTCCTCATTAAACCATTTTTTGTTTTGCCTCTTTTTTAAACAACCAATGCTTTCTGATGCTGACAATTTAATAGTATCTCTTATAACCTCCCATTCTTTATTTATATCAGTTTCTTCTTCGTTTGCCTCATTGTCATCTGAAGATTCCAATACTTCAAATCTATTAGCAATTTTGATTTGATATTCTTGCTGCATTTCATCATTTTTCAAGTTTTTTAATTCAAATTTTACAGAATCATATTTAGCGTTTGTTCCTCTCATAAGCGATAACCGTTGTCTTATTTTCACTCTGACCATATGATGATCCAAATTGCAGTCCTCTAACTGATCTAACATCGATGATGCTACTGTGCCAGCGTTTATCCACTAATACATGATCTATCTGGTTCCGAGTTTCTCCATCTGGGGACATCCAGGTGTATTTATGAATATCCTTATGCTGAAATGTTGTGCTCTTAACAATGAGATTCTTCGATGTGGCAAATGTGACTAATCTCACCCTGTTGTCGTTACTATCTTCATGAAGACTGAATTTGCCTATTGTTGGTTTGAATATATCTTCCCGCCCCACTTTTGCATTAAAATCTCCTAAGACAATTTTCATATGATATCGTGAAAGGCTATGAAATAAGCATTCTAATTCTTCATAGAACTCATCCTTGATCTTGTCATCTTTATCTTCTGTGGGGATTTGTACATTTATAATTATAAAATCATGTTGTTTACCCTTTAGAATTATGTATGATACCCTATCACTAACAAACTTAATATCTCGGATAGCGGATAGGATCCTCCTTCTGACTAAAAAACCCATTCCAAACGCAGGTCTTTCTGCACCCCCGTAGTATAATGCAAAGCTTCCTGACTACCTTCTCCTGGCCACCTAACTTCCTGTAAAGCGACTATATCCAAGGGCGATTTATCTAGTTCCCACGTTAATATCTCTAGTGCCCCGCTATTGTATAAAGTCCTAACATTCCATGTTCCTAGGAACATGTCCTTGTGTTTGAGCCTTTGGCATGGGTTCCCTGAAGTAGTCCCCGCCCGGAGAAGTGAATGGGGGACCATTTGACCTCCGGAAAATTTTACCCCAGTTGAACCCATGTCCGCATTTCTTGACGGTTCTATTTTTACGGTGAAAGATCGTCACTCTTTCGACCAAGGTACTTTTTTTGTCTGGCTTATCACCTTCGACCAGTCCGGCATGGGTAACCCTATCGGCAGCAATGCTACCGCAGGCATAGCTCTCAGGATCATTTAAGCTCGCAAGCCACTCCACCACGACAAGGTAAAGATACCATGGAGGGAATCAATAAATGCATACAATTTATTTTTTATTTCTTAAAATACTACTTCAATCATGTTACCCATGCACTACTTTGTTACCCATTGTTTTTAGGACATGCAGTAAAAATTTGAACCTTCTAGGACAAAATTTCATTCCATTCAATTTTGAATGTACAAAAAATGCAGTGAAAATAAAAGTGTGGAAAATCAAGTTTAAAGATTTGCATGCAGGTAGTATTTAACTGGCGCAGCCTTTTAACTCTGACGTAATTTAGGGTACTTAGAAGCGCCATAGGTCTCTGAAACTTTGCCAACAGGCTATTTTTTAGTACAAAAAAATGCCAATTTTGATCTCAAATGGTCAATTTTTCACCATCATCCCCCTTAATAAGGTGTTGTATATTTAAAGTGTGGCATAATGGATCCATTAATCTCAGTGTTTTGTTTTGATTAATTCTTATGCAGCCATACTTGCATTTTTAACATTTTCCAATACTGTTATTTTAACACAGTTCCAATAATGGATCATATTATAATATTATAATGATGTTGTGAAAAGAAAAATTAATGTCTTTGTATATGAGGAAAGAATTGTTAATGTTTATGCCAAGTCTAGAATGGTGTAGTGGGCTGTGCACTCCTATGGAGGAGAAGAAGTACACGGTTTGATTCCTGGTTCAGACATTAATTTTTTCTTTTCACAATATCATTATATTATATTATTTTTGGTCTGGACATCTTACCTCAATATTAATGTTGATTTGTTCTTGGACATGTTTCAAAACAATTCTCTGTTTTATCTTCAGCTTTCCCAGACTGGTTTTATTTATGTTGCATTATGTTGCACCACCTGGATGTCGATGTCAGCTCCATCCTGTGGTTGGCCAAAGAACCTCCAAACAAGGTCACCCTCCATCGGAATATCAAAATTCATAACTCTGTTTCTGTTCTTCTGAATATAAATTTTTTCCCAAATAGTCAGCTCGTTTGTATTTTCTAACTGTTTTAATAATTTAGTGTCTGAATTTATATTATGTTTTTCAGACCAAACATGAGCAGCAACTGCAGATTTTTCAATTTCTCCATTTTTAATATTTCTTATGTGTTCTTTGGTTCTAATTTTTAGGTTTCTTTTTGTTTTCCCTATATATATCTTTCACAACCCATGCATTCAATTTGATATATTCCTGACTTTTTATTTTTATCAGTTTTTTCATTTTTGTTGGTTTTTATTAGTTTATTTAAACTGTAGTTATTTTTTGGTGCTAATTTCATATTAAACTTCTCAAATATATTTTGAAATTTATTATGTACCCAGGGGTGATATGTGAATTTCCTATATTTTTTCATAGGTGGTTCTTCTTTTTCAAGATTACTTCTGTTTATCATTTTTTGTTTTTTATACTTTTCTATCCTTTTATGTACCATTTTTTCATCAAACCCATTTTCTCTTGCTACTTTGATTATGTGTTTTTTCTCATGTTTGAAATCTTCTTCGTTTAAGGGTAAGTTTACCAATCTATGAGTTAAACTATTAAATGCTGCTAATTTATGTCCAATTGGATTGAACCCTGTTGATTTTATAAAAATTTTCCGTATGAGTTTCTTTCCTATGAATTCTGAATTCAATTTTTCTTTTTTCTTCGTTTCTGACCAATTTAAGATCCAAAAAAAAGGTATTTGTTTATTGTCTTCTATTTCTTTGGTGAATTTAATGTTTGTACTCTGTAAATTTAATAGTTTTAGGGAATCTTCTACATGTTTTTCTTTAACAAATACAAATTATATCATCAACATATCTACTCCAAAATTTAAACATTGTGGGTGTGCTTTAGTGATTTACCATTCAAAATCGCTCATAAATAAATTTGCCAGGAAAGGTGAGTATGGGTTTCCCATTGAGAGCCCCGTGATTTGGCGTTAGAAATTCCCATGGAAGGTAAAAAACATTTGGTCAATGCAGTAACGCAGAAGTTAATTTCAAATAATCTTCTTTGATCTCTCTGTCTATGTTGTTTTTTCTGAACCAATTGTTCAATATCTCCAAAGTTTTGTGTTTCGGTACATTTGTGAATAGGTGAAAATACATCAACCGGAAACCAACCTATCTGTGGGTTCAATTTCCACTTTGTCTAATATTTTTTTAAAATTAATTCCAATGAATTTTTCAATCTGCAGACTTCCACAATTATTAAGTCTTGTAAATTGATTATCTCCAGCCATTGTTCGAAATTTTGTAGGTTGGTGATCCAATATTGTTAATTATTGGCCTCATTTTGTTTCCCGGTTTGAAAAAGAAGAACCACCTATGAAAAAATATAGGAAATTCACATATCACCCCTGGGTACATAATAAATTTCAAAATATATTTGAGAAGTTTAATATTAAATTAGCACCAAAAAATAACTACAGTTTAAATAAACTAATAAAAACCAACAAAAATGAAAAAACTGATAAAAATAAAAAGTCAGGAATATATCAAATTGAATGCATGGGTTGTGAAAAGATATATATAGGGAAAACAAAAAGAAACCTAAAAATTAGAACCAAAGAACACATAAGAAATATTAAAAATGGAGAAATTGAAAAATCTGCAGTTGCTGCTCATGTTTGGTCTGAAAAACATAATATAAATTCAGACACTAAATTATTAAAACAGTTAGAAAATACAAACGAGCTGACTATTTGGGAAAAAATTTATATTCAGAAGAACAGAAACAGAGTTATGAATTTTGATATTCCGATGGAGGGTGACCTTGTTTGGAGGTTCTTTGGCCAACCACAGGATGGAGCTGACATCGACATCCAGGTGGTGCAACATAATGCAACATAAATAAAACCAGTCTGGGAAAGCTGAAGATAAAACAGAGAATTGTTTTGAAACATGTCCAAGAACAAATCAACATTAATATTGAGGTAAGATGTCCAGACCAAAAAATAATATAATTAAAATAACCTCAAAATATAACTTCCTAAAATTAAATATCATTATATTACTTGCACACACAAAAAACATGTTTCATATCCATGAGGAATTTGAAAGTGAATGTAAAGACGTTAGGCCATTAATTTCCATTATCAATGTGTGGTAAAGAACAAAAACACTGGACTATCAAGGAGCGTAGTGAGAAATGCACCAATGAAGTCTTGGGAAGCCCTGCTAAAAACCTCAGGAAACCAAAAAGACAAATATTGACAATTTTAATCGTGACACAGTTCAGAGACTAGTACAAGAAAAGGTTTGTTTCCAGTTTAAGAAACATTTTGTGGGACGATATTATTTAGAGTAGAAAAATTAACGCCTGAACCCGGTTCAAAGCATCAGTATGCTGTCCATCACACCATTCAAGAAATGATCAACATTTCTTAATTATCTATTGTCCAAGGGCAAATAGATGGCACTACCAACAGCCAATGGACAGCTTATATTCAAGAAATATTTGAAATGACTAATTTAACTCATGCCCTAAATGGGAGTCTATGACCAATCATATTTCAATGACTTTTGTTTTACAACCAATGACAGGCATGTTTCATTTTGCTCTTTATCAAATTATCTTTATCAGCTCCTGCTTCTGTGATAAAGAAAGTGCCTCCTTTTTAATATTCTCAACAGGTCAGAGCATTATTTTGCAGTGACTGACTATCCAACAAATACATTGAATATAGCAAATAATGAACAGATTCCTTCGAACTACACATCTGATAATTGTGTTTTTAAATAATGATTTTAGTACTTAAAAAATAAATTAATAACATATAATGTTGGTTATAATATACAGTTTGATGTGTTTAATTTTTTCTCCACTGGGGTGCATTCTTACAATATTACAATCCTATTTGGCAATAAATAATATAATATAATAAATTTGGGAATTTGTAACATTATGAGGTTTTATTAATAGGAATAAAATGAATCGTGAATTCTTTTTACCTCATACTTCTATGTTTTTTTTAAACACAGCACATTAAACAGTGATACTGCAGTGCTGTGTTTAAAAAAAACATAGAAGTATGAGGTAAGAAGAATTCACAATTCATTTTATTCTTATTAATAAATAATATGTTCAAGTTGCAGTGAATAAACAAATGAAACATAACCACACTTTTCTGATTTTTCAAACATTGCCGTATACATTAAATGTATCTTCTTCTTCAGCCAACCAAGTCTTAGGCCTATACGCCTGTTATGATCTCACTGATGAATTTCCTTGGATGGCCCACAGATCTGTTCCCTGTTGGACAATAATGAAGCATAGCTTTGGGAACTCTATCTGAATTCATTCGTCGCAAATGATTCATCCAGTTGTTCTGGTATTTATGTATGTATTTATTTAATGACTGGTTCTAAACATAGTTCTTTCAAGATATTATCATTGCATTTGTGATCCCATTTGGTATATCCTGCTATATACCTCATGAATCTCATTTCACTAGAAGTTATCCTGATCTCTTCTCCTTTCCTCAAAGTCCATGTCTCACTGCCATAGCAAAGTGCAGGTCTTGCTAAGGTTTTGTATAACCATAATCTGGTATCTCTCTGGACTAGCGAAGGTTTCATTACTGATTATATTATTTTTAGTCTGATCATCTTACCTCAATATTAATGTTGATTTGTTCTTGGACATGTTTCTAAAACAATTCTGTTTTATTGTCAGCTTGTCCAGACTGGTTTGATTTATATTGCACACCCTGGATGTCGATGTCAGCTCCATCCTGTGGTTGGCCAAAGAACCTCCAAACAAGGTCACGGTCCGTCGGCATTTCAAAATTCATAACTCTGTTTTTGTTCTTCTGAATATAGATTTTTTCCCAAATAGTCAGCTCTTTTGTATTTTCTAACTGTTTTAATAATGTAGTGTCTGAATTTATATCATGTTTTTTCAGACCAAACATGAGCAGCAACTGCAGATTTTTCTATTTCCCCATTTTTAATATTTCTTATGTGTTCTTTGGTTCTAATTTGTAGGTTTCTTTTTGTTTTTCTTATATATATCTTTTCACAACTCATGCATTCAATTTGATATATTCCTGACTTTTTATTTTTATAAGTTTTTTCATTTTTGTTGGTTTTTATTAGTTTATTTAAACTGTAGTTATTTTTCGGTGCTAATTTAATATTAAACTTCTCAAATATCTTTTGGAATTTATTGTGTACCCAAGGGTGATATGTGAATTTCCTATATTTTTTCATAGGTGGTTCTACTTTTTCAAGAGTACTTCTATAATAATAAAAAATCAGGAATATATCAAATTGAATGCATGGGTTGTGAAAAGATATATATATATAGGAAAAACAAAAAGAAACCTAAAAATTAGAACCAAAGAACACATAAGAAATATTAAAAATGGGGGAATAGAAAAATCTGCAGTTGCTGCTCATGTTTGGTCTGAAAAACATGATATAAATTCAGACACTAAATTATTAAAACAGTTAGAAAATACAAAAGAACTGACTATTAGGGAAAAAATCTATATTCAGAAGACACTAAATTATTAAAACAGTTAGAAAATACAAAAGAACTGACTATTAGGGAAAAAATCTATATTCAGAAGAACAAAAACAGAGTTATGAATTTTGAAATACCGACGGAGCGTGACCTTGTTTGGAGGTTCTTTGGCCAACCACAGGATGAAGCTGACATCGACATCCAGGGTGTACAATATAAATCAAACCAGTCTGGACAAGCTGACAATAAATCAGAATTGTTTTAGAAACATGTCCAAGAACAAATCAACATTAATATTGAGGTAAGATGATCAGACTAAAAATAATATAAACCATTTTTTGTTTTGCCTCTTTTAAACAACCAATGCTTTCTGATGCTGACAATTAATTAATAGTATTTCTTATAGACTACAACTCTTTATTTATATCAGATTCTTCTTTGTTTGCCACACTGTCATCTGAAGATTCCAGTATTTCAAATCTATTAGCAATTTTTATTTGTATTCTTGCTGCATTTAATCATTTTTCAAGTTTTTTTATTCAAAATTTTCAGAATCATCGTTAACGTTTGTTCCTCTCTTAAGTGATAACTGTTGTCTGATTTTCATTCTGATCAGATGATGATCCGATTTGCAGTCCATCCCTCTAACTGGTCCAACATCGATGATGTTATTGTGCCAGTGTTTGTTCACTAACATATGATCTATCTGATTCCGAGTTTCACCATCCAGAGACGTCGAGGCATATTTATGAATATCCTTATGCTGGAACGTTGTGCTCCTAACAATGAGATACTTTTATGTGGCAAAGGTGACTAATATAACCTCACTGTCGTTATCATCTTCATGGAAACTTAATTTGCCTATTGTTGGCCCGAATATATATTCCCATCCCACTTTTGCACTAAAATCTCCTGAGACAATTTTCATATGATATCGTGAAAGGGTATCAAATATGCATTCTAATTCTTCATAGAACTCATCCTTATCTGCTGTGTGACCATGTACATTTACGGTTACAAAATCATGTCGTTTACCCTTCAGAATTATATATATCACATCACTGACAAACTTAATATCTCGGATAGCAGAGAGGATCCTCCTTCAGACTAAAAAACCCATTTCAAATTCAGGTCTTTCTGCACCCCAATAGTATAATGCAAAGCTTCCTGATTCCTGACTACCTTCTCCTGGTCATCTAACTTCCTGTAAATCGACTATATCCAGGGTGTTGTATCTAATCCCCACATTAATACCTCTAGCGCCCTGCTATTGTATAAAGTCCTAACATGTCCCTGTGTTTGAGCCTTTGGCATGGATTCCCTGCCTGGAGAACCGAATGGGGGACTATTTTACCTCTGGAAAATTTTACCCCAGTGGAACCCATGTTCGTGTTTCTTGACAGTTGTATATTTATGGTGAAAGATCACTCTTTCGACCAAGGTACTTTTTTCGTCTGGATTATCGCCTTCAACCAATCTGGCATAGGTAACTCTTTCAGCAGCACCGGCATAGCTCTCGGGGTAATTTAAGCACTAAGTAACTCCACCAGACAAGATAAAGGTACCATGGTGGGGTTAATACCAAACATTCCATCTAATTCTTTTAGTTTTATGGATAATGCAAAGTTGCCATTTGTATGAACTAATCAAAACTCCAATTACAAATAGCTGTAAACCAGGTATGCAAAAGTGGTTAAGGAAGAAGGGAATAATGTATGATGACTGCATGGTAAAACCTAAATTTTACAAAATCACAGAGTTACATAAGCCACAATTCAATACATATGAAATAAATAAAATTGCAGAATAATTCAGAATTGTGTGATTTGTTTATCTCTGTACCATTACAAATTTAACCTCGCCGAATTCATTTGGGCTTAAAGGACTCTGTGAGAAAAATAAATACAAAATTTACCATGGGACATTCGTTACAACTATTTCATGATGGTGTAAATTCAATTACTGCAGAAAGATAGAGAGATGCTTGCTGAAAGAATGAAAAAAAAAAAAAAAAAAAAACTGAACTTTTATAGGGAACACGATCAGTTAATGGATCAAATCAGCGATCCATTAATTTAGAAGTAAAAAAAATCTAATGAGAATGATTTGGAGGATGACAAGTAAGAAGATAAGAATACAAGTACAGCTCCACTCTTGGATGTTAATTATGTTATTGTACAGCAATTATATTACTCAGCTTATTATGCATGAATTGTAGGTAGATAGCCTAATGAAAATAATTCAATACATTTGTTAAGTGTTATTAACTTATTGTTGCATTGAAAGAGAGCAAAAATTATTCTTCCATTGTTCAATGTTTAGTGGTTGTCATAATTTTGAAGCACTGAATACTCTTCTCCTTCCATTGCAGTGTCGTGCCATTACAGTTCAAAATGCACTATAATCAGCTCAAAGTACACTTCATGTTTGGGAGCATCGTTAGATATCTTTTATTCTCAAAGATTTCATCGGCCCTCCCATTTTTGTTTTTGGAAGTCTGTAATAACTCAAAATTATCTTTTGTTAGAGTTAACAGAACCCAGAGCTTCCATCAACTTCTGTTGGCTCAGTGGTAGATTTGAAACTCCTATTCAGGAGGACCCTTGACCAATCTGAGGATTTTACTTGGTTGGAATGTTATTACCAGCACTCATTTCATTACAGTCACCATTTCTTCACATCAACATTATAATTAAAATTATTGATTAACATTAGAAAATACAATTACAGAAACATTCAGCTTACCTACCTATTTATATAATAAATTTGGGAATTTTTAACATTATGAGGATTAATTCATAAGAATTAAATGAATCATGATGGCAGTTTGGATAATTACCGACAAAAGAAAAAAATTGAGTCGTGAAAACAGCCGAGGATGGTGACGATGGTCGCTAATACTGCAGTATTGTGTTTAAAAAACATACAAGTATGAGGTAAGAAGAAATCACGATTCATTTAATTCTTACCTACCTATACCAAAAAATACTAGACATGGGATGACCTAACTGTTAAAAGTTCCTATAAATAAGAATGAGGAAGGAAAAAAAAAAGTTTTATGTGCTTCACTATACTAATACACAATTATTGCAGCCATAATGAGAATCTCTTTTTCAAATTCTCCATAAAATTGGATTGAATATGACAACTTATGCAAAAACAGCACATTGAATCTTTGAAATATAAAGATAAAGGTAAAGTGATTCCACTAGGGGTCTTAGGAGGCCCTTGGGGTAATAAGAGATTAAGGATCCTATTTTTCTAGACAATCTCCACTTAGCCCTGTGTGATGGCAACCTTTACGCCAGAACAAGCATCTGGTATTCATTTCATTTATAGGTCAACCCCAGGGCAATGGTGTGCCAGAAGGTTTGGATTAGTTTAAAAATCCTGACCCCACTGGGGCTCGAACCCTCGACCTTCCAACTTGTAGCATATTATTTTAACAAACTACTCTACAACATGCTCCCTTTTGCAATATAAGATAGAATTTTCAGAATTAATTAGCTCCATATTACAGCCTTTAATGTTGAATACTACAATAATTTTAAAATTTTAAAACCAATTCAAGTCATCAGAATGTTTTAAATGCACTTTTTAGAAAGTTCATTGAAAAAATAGATTTACTTACGTTTCACCTGTTCCATAAAATGAGACATGGTACTTCATTTTATTTACAGTTGCGTCCGCTAGACCAACAACCTGCACAAAATTTTCTATATTAGAAACTCGACATGTTATTTATCAATACTTTTAAAATTCATATTAAAGCACCATTGAGGTTATGTATAAGATATATATAAAATTGGTACCTGGTAAGTATTGCAATTACTTGATGAAGTATAATAATTTAGTTGAGGATGACTGACTTACCATGTAACAATTTTATATTTAATGTTATTTTTATCATGTAATGATATATATTAAATTCAAACTTTTAATAACAGTAGGCGTATCCTGGCCTATGTCTTGAATTTTAACCAAAATAATATACTTCTGCACCACACAACTAATTATATGAGGGTCACTAAATAAGTTTTGAGTGGCGACAGAAATGCAATAAACTTATATACTGTTGAAAGTCCAATCCTTAAAAATCAAAACTGTCGAAGGTACAAAGGATTTCTAATAGACTTCAGAACTTGTGTGTGTGTGGTGATAGTGTAAGTGACCTATGGAGCTTGAAAGGGAACAACAATTTTAAGTACAATTTATGTGCATCACAAATGCTTGAATGACTCACAAAAGCATTTGGAAACCTTACTTCTTCATATATAACAGTTTTCTACTGGTTTGCTGAATTTAAACAGGAGAGAAGTGAGAGATCAACAACAGTGGCGACAGAACATAACATCTCTGCTGTGGAAACTCTAGACCTGTAATTGACCTATAAGGACATCTGAGGGGGCCTTAAGGATTAATTCGCCAAGTATTTCCACCATCCTGCACTAACAATTAAGAGTTAAGAATATTTCTTCTCACATGAGTTGCACCTATTGTCAAAAGAGCAGAAATGCACTAGGATGGAATGATGGAGGGATTCAACAATGGGGACTCCCACCAGTGTCAGACATAATAACAGGTGAAAAAACTTGGATCTACCAGTATGACCCCAAAACAAATTGCCAATCATTAATCTGGGTCTTACCAAATGAGGAACTTTCAATTAAGAACAAGAGGGTCAGGAGTTTGGGGAAGAAAATGTGGCAATTTCTTCTGTTAATAAGTGCTCAATGTGGCAACTGTTGTGCTAGAACATACGTAGGCATTTCATGACTCGCAAGTCAGTCCCTCAAAACGATTACTCACTCCCCCATGTAGATTAGCACTAGCAAGGTAGATGTTGAAGTACCAGTTCATTGCAGAAGCAAACACAAACAAACATAAGTATCACTGGCGGTTCGCTTGTGATAACATGTCATTATCAATACCCTTGAAAAATCCATGGAAACGTGCATTTCAGTCAGAATAATTAGAGATAAAAACTATACACATAGTCTTCAGATATATTGACCTATTTGTGTATTCTATTTTTGGGCTTAATTTTACCTCACAAAGAATTTTTTAAAAATTTTCATTCGTAAATATTTGATGCCGTAAAAATTAAACCAATAACATTCAAAAACTTCCTTTTAGAGAAGTGTTTGTTCTTTTCTGTGCTATATTTATTGACTGAAGGAGATTTTATGAACAAGAGATTAAGTTTTCTTTGAGTGGTTAGGAGAGAAATAAAACAAATGTATGACATAATAAATGATAGTTATCATTTCTTTTTGCGTCAGCATATGTACAGACAAGCAAGAAACCGTATCATGACAGCCTCTGCAAGCATTTTACAGAAGTTAAGACTTTCTTCAAGACCTTTCAGGATCCATCCATAGTAATTCTGTCCGAGGGCAGGTCTTTCACTGCAATCATAGCATTTTCATGCTATGCTTGCAGTTTTACTAGGGAATTGTAGATGTTGTAGCTTCCCATTGCTTTCCACACTGGTGAAGGATGATGATGATGGCCATATGATTTCGGGGACCGTTTGGGCCTTAAAGTTTTCCTGACATTTGTCTTACAGGTGAGGTAAAACCCCGATAAAAACCTCACCCAGAAAAACTGCCCCAACCGGGGATCAAACCCGGGCCTGCTGCATGACAAGGCAGCACGCTACCTCGAGACCACAGCGGTGGATTACCACCTTTCAGGATAAAGCTGTAAAATTCATCTCTGCTTATTATGGCATTTTAAAAATAAATAATGTTTTTTTTATTAATTTAACATTTCTCAATGAAAGATAAATTAAATAAATTAATTAAATTTAAATAATGTTTATTTAAAAAAATCTTTAAAGGAAAGATTTCTTTCTAATGACATTCATTTCATTAAGATATCTTAAAAACAATATCTTCTGTAGTTGAATTAACAGATTTTGGTATACTTAAGTTCAGCATTTGAATTTATTGTCTCTGTATTCAGAAACATATTAAAGGAGTAGCCAATCACTCCATATGACCCCTTTTCCTCCTTCCACAAACATTCTCACAAAACGTTTTGAAATGTAGTAACTTCCTCCAAAATACAACCAATGTGTTTAATATAGTAGGAAATAACACTAAAATAAATAATAATTATGTGTGTCTAGTTCATATTTCAATAATTGTGTTTGATTTTCACTTTAATTGTAAATACTAGTATCCACTTAACTATTCAATACTGATAATTTTTAATGATTTTGCTTATTTTTACTATTTATGGCAAGATGTTATTAATTACAAATTCTGGCGAGATGAAGGGGCAGCTATTCAGGGGAAGTAAGTGAAGTACCACATCACCTTATTTTTACCAGAAATATTTTTAAACTTTATTTTCCTTATTTTAATAGTTACACATTTCTGTATTATTGTAAGAGGCGGGACACAAAGCTACTGCACCGTGTGCTGTCATTCTGGCCCATGGTCAGCACTCAAGTGAAGGATTCTTGCTTTCCACCCTGCTCAACCCTCAGGGTACAGCTTAGCTCGGTTGCCATGAAATCTGTGACGTCACCCGCTGAGGTCTAGCATTATAAAATCCTCTTAAGTGAAGTAGCTGAGAGGGAATTAACCATCTGCTATAAGAATTTGTGTATGAAATTCGTTTGTATTCCGCTATTCAGCTATTGTTGTGGTTGTTTAAATATGAATTCTGTTTATGAAGTATTATGTGTTTTATCGGAAACACCTTTTCATGTTTTAAAGGCGAAGGAAGTTTTAAATTGTGGATGTCCTACTGAATCTCTACAAATATGTGGTACAAAAGAAGTTAAACAATCTTATTTACAAACAGTCACGGTTTAAGGAATTTCCATGGTTATGCTCCTCTCCCTCTATAACAGCATAGGCGGAAAGAAGCTTTTCTTGCCTGAAAGCGTATAAAAACATACTTAAGGAATGCAATTTCAGAAGAGAGACCGACTTTCTTCATTAGCGAATATTACAACTCAGAAAGAACTTCTAGTGTAGTTAACAAAAAACACATATTCCACGAAGATATCGCCGAGAAGTTTGCTGCCTTAAAGGACCGAAGAATAAATTTGATATACAAGAAATAGTTGAGTTTAACATTAATTAAGATAAGCACGTGTACAAATATTTTTTCTTACTACCTCTTTACCTAATTTTAAAGCTATGAGCCGCCACTAGCAAGATGTTCCCCATAACATCACTGCCATTAACCCATATATGAGTAACAACACTGTACTCCAGCTGTAGCTGTAGTAAGTCCAAAATTTGTTAATTCCACTGTACTGGTTGTCAACATATGACAAACAAACTTCAAATAACTTGGTAACTTTTACTGCAATGAAATATCAAATTTTACTGTTTGCTACTTATTACACGACAATAATGAATTTAATTTATTAGTGATTGTTTACTTATACACTACTGGGAGAGAAAAAAAATTCCAACACCCTCAAAGACAAGTTAATTTTATTGAAAAGTGATGTGACGGGTACTTCATCATTGTAGGAGTACACAATAAATTCAAACAAATGTCACAGTAAAGGGTTGCCCAAACAGTCATATCAATACACAATGTACCTTCCTCTGGGACCAATGCATACAGGCATGTACTCATTCACGCAAACGGTCATAAAGCTGCCAAATGGCTCATGCAATACATATTGTTGTTGTTGTTTTCAAATGCTGGTCCTTGGCAATGAAGCCATTAGCGTTCTTGCTCTCCAATATTTCTCTATGGTGGATCCAACAGGTAATACTTCACAGGTTTGTAGATGTTCTTTGTTCATTTCTTTGTCTTTGTTGCATAGAGGACAATTTGGATTCGTGTAGATTCCTATTTTATATAAATGTTTGGCCAAATAGTCATGTTCTGTAAGCATTCTAAATTTTGCTACTGTAGTTTTACGTGGAATTTCTGGAATAATATCTGGCTTCTTTACTAAAATATTCCATTTTTTGTCTTTGGCTTTATTACATATGTCTTGGTTTTGTTTGGTTTTATATTTGTTTTTAATTATTCTTTTTATGGATGTGAAAGGTAAGCTTTTAGTAGTATTCTGAATTAGACTGGAGCCTAGAAAATCAGCAGTGTCATTTCCAGCAATTCCACAATGTGCAGGTATCCATTGCAATTGAATTCTTTTCTGTAGTTTTTAAAGTTGTTGAATCATTTTGTAGCACTCTTTAATTTGTATTGACTTCATTTTGTGTGAATTTATTGCATATACTGCTGCCTTAGAATCAGAGAGTATGACAGCATTTTGAAATTTATTTATTCTGTATAGTAATTGTTGGAGTGAAATATGAATAGCCGTTACTTCCGCATCAAAATTTGTTGTGTGGTATCCTGCTGGTTGATAAAATGAAAATAATGCACATGTAATTACTGATCCTGAGTTGTTATCAATAGTAAATCCATCTGTGTAGACATGTAACCATTCTTCTGGTGGATATCTCTTATTCACAGCTTCTAATGCTAGAGCTTTTAGTACAGGTGTGGGAGTTTTAGATTTTGTAACTGGTTCTTCTAGATTTAGCTGAATGTTAATTGGTTCAAAAGTAAGAGGGTTTTCTCTGATCAAAATATTTTCTTTAGATTTAGGAAGATTCAAATCTGTTTTTATATCTGTTACTTTGGACAAGAAACTTGTTTGTGTTTTCAACTTGGTTGGTTGTAACTGTCTTTTTCCCCCATTTTGATGTTGTTAACCGTAACATTTTTTCATGTTGTGTTATTGCCTGTTCCTCTAAAGTTAGACATATTGGAGGGTTCTGAGTTAGTGCTTGTATTGCTGTGATTGGGGTTGATTTAGCTGCGCCAGTTATAAGCCGTAAAGCCTGATTTTGGCATACTTCTAGGCGATTCAGGTTTATTTGCTGTGATTATTACCTCTGTTGTATAGAAGTATTTGCTTGATGAATGTTTTATACGTGGTGTTCAGAGTCTGGTGATTACTACCCCACTTTGCTCCAGCTAATCTTTTTAAGATTGAAAATCTTTTCGTTGCTTTGTTTACTACTGCTTCAATATGTTTTCTCCAAGATAATTTTGAATCAAAAATTGTCCCTAGATATTTTGTTTCATTTGTTTGTCTCAGGTTTGTTTTCTTGAACTGTAGATTTAGGTTTGGGACTTTTTTCTTCAAGCTAAATATTTGAAATGTTGTTTTGTCTGTATTAATGGCCATTAAATTGTTGTGGGTCCACTTTTCTAATTGGTTAAGAGCCTTTTCCATAGAAAATTTAGATTTTTCTATTTGTGAGGAAGATGTCTACATAATCATGTCATCTGTAAAAAGAGCTGTCTTTATTTCCGTGTTTGATATAGCTGGTGGGAGATCGTTGATGTAGATGTTGAACAGGGTTGTACTTAGTACTGCACCTTGAGGGAGGCCCGTTTTTATTTGTCGGAATTTGGAAGTACTGTCATTGTATTTTGTAGCACAGAAACGCTGTGAAAGGAACTGGGTGATCCAGTTTAACATATTGTTTTGAATGCAATACATTGTCCCAAGCATCTTGCACCTGTTTTCGCAATTTGGCAATGGTTATTGCAGGCTCTGGAGAAAGAGTGAGGTGCTTCATCATGTCCCATACATGTTCAATTAGCAAGAGATCTGGGGATCTTGCTGTCAGGGCAGTTGTACACCATAAAGAGCATGTTGTGTCGCAGCAGTCATATATATGGACATGCATTGTCCTGCTGAAAAACACATCACCTTCCTGTTGAAGACATGGCAGCAGCACGAGTTTAACAACCTGTATAATGTAGCAGGCACTGTTAATTTATCCTGCAGAAACACCAAATGTGACTGCGAGTTGTAACTGATGGTCCCCCACACCATGAAGCCTTTGATGAGTCCTGTGTCATGGGTGAAGATCATGCTCTTCAGATCTATGTCATACGCATTTATATCCATCACTTGCATACAGAGAGAATATACTCGCATCACTAAAGACAATAGGGTGCCATTCCACTCTCCAGTAAATTCTTTCGCAATACCAGAGTAGCTGTGCTTGGTAGTATTGTGATCTTAGTCCTGCTGCAAACACACAGTTCCCAATGGTCCTTGGTGACAAAGTAGGTGCAACATGTGCCCGGTTTTCTTCCCTGGATACTGTTTGGCCAGCCATCGCTGCTCGCACAATGTGTCAATGTTGACATGCATCAGTACTTTGCATCCGTCCAGAATCTGTTCTAAGGGTATGGGAATGTTTCATAGACCACTGCTGAAAGCAGCAACACACCACTGTTACATTGTGCCTAATATGTGTAGTACATAACAATACTAAACTTTCATTGATACCGTATATGTTAGAGGACGTTGACAATCAATTGGAAATTATTGAATATAAACATTCAACTTTTACTGCTTATTCCAGTGAATGTCAACCATGAATAATGAGAGTTACTGACTTTCAATATATACCGTAACACATACTCAAAACACATGTAATTTATGCACTCCTTGTCATTTTTACATATTTTGTAAATTGTAGACTGAAAATAAAAACTAAGTGCCAAAAACTAAGTTCTGAAAAAAAAAACATTGTCCTTATCACAGTTTTTGATAGGCCAGGTGTATTGTTGTGGCTAAAGTTTGAACTACTTGTAGACTGAATAGCACATAGTCCACATTTTAGCAATAAAATGGAAATTGATAACTGCACAAGAGCTGTACCCCTGGCATTGATATTAATAACGAATTAATAAAATATGCTCTATTCAACTAAAATGTCTCTTAGATTTGATGAATATATGTTGGAAGACTGGTCATATCCCAGAAGAATGGAAGATGGCCAAAATATATCCAATAAAAAAAATTCATCAACAGTTCAAAAATTAAAAAAGGCATAAGTGTCTTGGGTACCTGTTATAACATTTATGCATCTATATTGAATAACCGTTCAAATGTAACTATGGAAAATATTATTCTAGAAACCCAAAATGGATTCAGAAAAGGCAGATCCTGTTCAGATTGCATTTTCACTATTAATCAAATAATTGAGAAACAAAGAATATAATCTAACAACTTTTATGGTATTCATAAATCTTGAAAAGGAATTTGACAGAAAATAAAATAAGTTAAAATGTACCTTCTTAGGTCAGAGCCATCGTCCTCAACTAATAAAATATGTATGCTTTTTTGTCTGAAGGTCTTTCAAAATTTCCATTCCATCTTCAGCAGGTCTTTCTTCGCTACATTACTTGATGTTCTCAGTGCTGGTCCTAATGTAGTGTTGTCATGACTAAAAAGCTTCTTCCTGACAATATCATATAGTGGGTTGTTCAGTCTGGGAGTGCTTTCATTTATTAACAATTTATTTATTTCCTTGATAGTTTCCAGGTCTTTAAATATGTTGATTTTTGTTGGATTTCCCTCTTTGTGTATTATTGTAAGGGTGTCTTCTATTGAGTTCATTCTATGACCGGCATTTATTATGTGCTTAGAGTAATTAGATTTTCCATATGCGTATACAAAATCGTTACTATGCTCTTTAAACCTCATATTGATGCTTCTTTTCGTTCTACCTATATAGAACTTGTCACAGTCTGGATGTTAGTTTATATACTCTCTTGCTATTAAATTTATTATGTTTTTCTATTTTGTTACTTATTACATTATTTAATTTATTATTAGTTTTGTAGGCTATGTTTAAATCTTTGTTTATTCTTCTCAATGTTTTTGCCAATTTTGTGGTTTCATGGCCTGTATATGTTAGTGTAGTTCATGTGCTATTTCTCTTTCAAGTTTCGTTATTTTAATTATGTCGGTTTTCCTCTTTTGTTTTCTTACAAGTTTATCTATAATTTTGCTGTTGTATCCATTGGTTCTAGCCATGTTTTTGATATACCGTAATTCCTTATTGTAATTAATTCTGTTTAATGACATTTTTAACATTCTATTAATTAAGCTCTTGAATGCACTGATTTTTTGTTGGTACGGATGTCGTGATTTGTTGTTGATTGTAAGCATAGTAGTTCTTGGTTTTCTGTATATATCTATTTCAATTTTTTTTTTGTTTTGTTCAATTTCTTCTGTGAATTCCAATTTATTGTGCATATTGTTTAAATCTGATAGGATTTCTTCTTCTTTTCTGTCTGTACTTTCATAAATTATTATGTCATCTACATATCTAGCGATTAATTTTATTTAACTTTCACAGGGAAAAAACTATGAGGTTTAATTTAATTCTTAGATTAACTTTATGTTGTATTTTTTTGTTAATCTTTTGTAGTGTATGTTTTCTAAATTATGTAGGAAATTCCAATGCAGCCAATAGTCAATTGCATAAACACACACAATTATAAACTTTCCAAATTAATTGCACACAAATTGATGAAAGATATTAACTTAGAAAATAAATACACAATAAAAAATTCCTATGAAATAGAAAAAAAAAAAAAAAAAACTAATAGACATCGAAGTGAATAATAGTACAAAAATGGCATCTTTTGGTATAAAAAATCTCTATACAAATATTCCAAAAGAAGAAACACTAAATATAATTAAACAAAAATTAGAAACAAACAATTTGAATCCAAACTACATAAATCAATTACATAATATCACAAAAATCATAATGACACAGAATTACTTTCAATTTAATAATGAGATATACATACAAGAAGATGGAATCCCTATGGGATCTCCAACCTCAGGGATATTATCAGAAATATTCCTACAAAATTTAGAAAACATACACTACAAAAGATTAACACAAAAAATACAACATAAAATTAATCGCTAGATACGTAGATGACATTATATATAATTTATGAAAGGACAGACGAAAAAGAAGAAGAAATCCTATCAGAATTAAACAATATGCACAGTAAATTGGAATTCACAGAAGAAATTGAACAAAATCAATTTTTTGGATCTTAACATAGTTAAAAACAAGAAAACAAAAAATAAATTGAAATAGATATATACAGGAAACCAACAACTACTATGCTTACAATCAACAACAAATCACATCTGTACCAACAAAAAATCAGCAAATTCAAGAGCTTAATTAATAGAATGCTAAAAAGTCATTAAACAGAATTAATTACAATAAGGAATTACGGTATATCAAAAACATGGCTAGAACCAATGGATACAACAGTAAAATTATAGATAAACTTATTTGAAGAGAAAAATTATACGCTCAGACCGGGACTTGAACCCGGGACCCTTGGTTCTCTAGACCAAGTGCTCTACCAACTGAGCTACCTGAGCAAGTACCGATCTAAACGCAAATCTTTCTCTATATACATTATAATTCCCGTCCACCAAATGCTCTGAAGCCAAGCTTCTATCATGCAAATGGCGGCTCCTTTATTAAGAAGACATTTGGGAATTATACATTACAGCCAGTACGGCTTTTTCCATGTTTTTATTATTGATTTTGTACATCTCAATGATTGAGATATGACATTGTATAATTCCCAAATGTCTTCTTAATAAAGGAGCTGCCATTTGCATGATAGAAGCTTGGCTTCAGAGCATTTGGTGGACGGGAATTATAATGTATATAGAGAAAGATTTGCGTTTAGATCGGTACTTGCTCAGGTAGTTCAGTTGGTAGAGCACTTGGTCTAGAGAACCAAGGGTCCCGGGTTCAAGTCCCGGTCTGAGCGTATAATTTTTCTCTTCAAATATGATTTATCCATCATTGAGATGTACGAAATCAATAATAAAAACATAGATAAACTTGTAAGATAACAAAAGAGGAAAACCGACATAATTAAAATAACGAAACTTGAAAGAGAAACAGATATTAATAGCACATGAACTACACTAACATATACAGGCCACGAAACCACAAAATTGGCAAAAACATTGAGAAAAAAAACAAAGATTTAAACATAGCCTACAAAATTAATAATAAATTAAATGTAATAAGTAACAAAATAGAAAAACATAATAAATTTAATAGCAAGGGAGTATATAAACTAACATCCAAAGACTGTGACAAGTTCTATATAGGTAGAACGAAAAGAAGCATCAATATAAGGTTTAAAGAGCATAGTAACGATTTTGTATACGCATATGGAAAATCTAATTACTCTAAGCACATAATAAATGCCGGTCATAGAATGAACTCAATTAAAGACACCCTTACAATAATACAGAAAGAGGGAAATCCAACAAAAATCAACACATTAGAAGACCTGGAAATTATCAAGGAAATAGATAACAAGTTGTTGTTAAATGAAAGCACTCCCAGACTAAACAACCCACTAAATGATATTGTCAGGAAGAAGCTTTAGTCACGACAACACTACATTAGGACCAGCACCGAGAACATCAAGTAATGTAGCGAAGAAAGACCTGCTGAAGATGGAATGAAGGTTCTGAAAGACCTTCAGACAAAAAAGCATACATATTTTATAAGTTGAGGCTCTGACCTAAGAAGGTACATTTTAACTTATTTTATTTTATGACTCAACGGTTTAAACAATGTATTTCATTAGTATTCAAAGTTAACAGAAATAAATTATGGAATATAATGAAACAGAAAGGCGTGCCTCAACAACTTAATAATTGCAAATAAAAAATCTATATGTAGAAATAAAATAACTATAGAAACTGGAACAAATAACAGGTATAAGACAGGGGTGTCCACTTTCAATCTCCCTTTTTAATATTTAGATTGACAATATCATATATAATTGGCAGATAAATTTGGTAAGAATTAAATTAATCGTGATTATTTCTTACCTCAAAACTGATAAAAATAAAAAGTCAGGAATATATCAAATTGAATGCATGGGTTGTGAAAATATATATATAGGGAAAACAAAAAGAAACCTAAAAATTAGAACCAAAGAACACATAAGAAATATTAAAAATGGAGAAATTGAAAAATCTGCAGTTGCTGCTCATGTTTGGTCTGAAAAACATAATATCAATTCAGACACTAAATTATTAAAACAGTTAGAAAATACAAACGAGCTGACTATTTGGGAAAAAATTTATATTCAGAAGAACAGAAACAGAGTTATGAATTTTGATATTCCGATGGAGGGTGATCTTGTTTGGAGGTTCTTTGGCCAACCACAGGATGGAGCTGACATCGACATCCAGGTGGTGCAACATAATGCAACATAAATAAAACCAGTCTGGGAAAGCTGAAGATAAAACAGAATTGTTTTGAAACATGTTCAAGAACAAATCAACATTAATATTGAGGTAAGATGTCCAGACCAAAAATAATATAATTAAAATAACCTCAAAATATAACTTCCTAAAATTAAATATTAATAAACTAATAAAAACCAACAAAAATGAAAAAACTGATAAAAATAAAAAGTCAGGAATATATCAAATTGAATGCATGGGTTGTGAAAAGATATATATAGGGAAAACAAAAAGAAACCTAAAAATTAGAACCAAAGAACACATAAGAAATATTAAAAATGGAGAAATTGAAAAATCTGCAGTTGCTGCTCATGTTTGGTCTGAAAAACATAATATCAATTCAGACACTAAATTATTAAAACAGTTAGAAAATACAAACGAGCTGACTATTTGGGAAAAAATTTATATTCAGAAGAACAGAAACAGAGTTATGAATTTTGATATTCCGATGGAGGGTGACCTTGTTTGGAGGTTCTTTGGCCAACCACAGGATGGAGCTGACATCGACATCCAGGTGGTGCAACATAATGCAACATAAATAAAACCAGTCTGGGAAAGCTGAAGATAAAACAGAATTGTTTTGAAACATGTTCAAGAACAAATCAACATTAATATTGAGGTAAGATGTCCAGACCAAAAATAATATAATTCTTACCTCATACTTCTATATTTCTTTAAATACAGCACTGCAGTATCGGCAATTCTTGTCACCATCGTCAGCTGTTTTCATGATTGTCAATTTTTACTTTTGTTGATAATTATCCAAACTGCCATCTGATGTTCTTTTAAAGAATTATTTCCTAAACTGCCATCTGGTGTTCATTTTAATGAATCATTTTCTAAACTGCCATCTGTTGTATTTTTGAAGAACTTTGTAATCAAGCTCGGTTCATCTGGAATTTCGAAGTTCATGGTTCTAGTATGGTTTTTTTGAATATATATTTTTTCCCAAACTGTTAAATCTAAAGGTTTAGATAGATGTTTCAAAAGTTTTGCTTCTTTTTCAATCCTATGATGCTCTAGTAAACTATGTGCTGCTATAGCTGATTTTTCAATTTCTCCATTCTTTATGTTTCTGAAGTGTTCTTTTTTACGAGTTTCCAAATTCCTTTTTGTTTTTCCTATATATATCCCGTTGCAATCTTTGCAATCAATTTGATAAATTCCAGATTTTTTGTTGTCTGGGGTGTTAAATGTATTATTAGTTAACAGAAGATTACCCAGTTACAGAAGATTGTTAATTGGAGCCAATGTTATATTAAATTTTCTGAAAATTTTTTGAAACTTATTATGAACTTCAGGATCCATCCATAGTAATTCTGCCCGAAGGCAGGTCTTTCACTGCAATTATAGCATTTTCATGCTATGATTGCAGCTTTACTAGGGAATTGTAGGTGTGGTAGCTTCCCGTTACTTTCCACACTGGTGAAGGATGGTTTATGAAGATGATGATAATGATAAGGATGATGATGACGATGATGGCCATATGATTTCGGGGACCGTTTGGGCCTTAAAGTTTTCCTGACATTTGTCTTACAGGTGAGGAAAAACCCCGATAAAAACCTCACCCAGAAAAACTGCCTCGACCGGGGATCGAACCCAGGCCCGCTAACTCGAGACCACAGATGGTAAGTAAATTTCTTGAATTTTACACCTTTTTTGGAATCTTGTTGTAAGGTGGTGTATTCCTGTAACCTTTTCTGTTGTTTAAATTTCTTTAATTTATTCTTTATTATGTCTTCATCAAAACCATTTACAGGAATACACCACCATACAACAAGATTCCAAAAAATATGTAAAATTCAAGAAATTTACTTACCATCCTGAAGTTCATAATAAGTTTCAAAAAATGTTCAGGAAATTTAATATAACATTGGCTCCAATTAACAAATTCAGCCTGGGTAATCTTCTGTTAACTAATAATACATTTAACACCCCAGACAACAAAAAATCTGGAATTTATCAAATTGATTGCAAAGATTGCAACAGGATATATATAGGAAAAACAAAAAGGAATTTGGAAACTCGTAAAAAAGAACACTTCAGAAACATAAAGAATGGAGAAATTGAAAAATCAGCTATAGCAGCACATAGTTTACTAGAGCATCATAGGATTGAAAAAGAAGCAAAACTTTTGAAACATCTATCTAAACCTTTAGATTTAACAGTTTGGGAAAAAATATATATTAAAAAAAACCATACTAGAACCATGAACTTTGAAATTCCAGATGAACTGAGCTTGATTACAAAGATCTTCAAAAATACAACAGATGGCGGTTTAGAAAATGATTCATTAAAATGAACACCAGATGGCAGTTTAGGAAATAATTCTTTAAAAGAACATCAGATGGCAGTTTGGTTAATTATCAACAAAAGTAAAAATTGACAATCGTGAAAACAGCTGATGATGGTGACAAGAAGTTGCCGACACTGCAGTGCTGTATTTAAAGAAATATAGAAGTATGAGGTAAGAAATAATCACAATTGATTTAATTCTTATGAATTGAACCTCATAATGTTAAAAATTCCCAAATTTAATATATAAAGATAAATTTGGACTCACATTTCAAAATAAGATCTTAGACACCTCACTTTTTGCAGACGACCAAATTCTATTATTAGCTCAAAAGACGATCTACAGAAAGCACTCCTTCAATTAAGTAACATTATACAGAATTATAATTTTCGAAATATCAATAAGTAAAACAAAAATATTACTTTTAAAAGTTCAGATATCATAAGAGCTAAAATAATTCTTCAAGGGAAACCCACTGAACAAGTGAATCATTTAAATACTTGGGTTATAAAATCTCCTATTTAAAAAATGAAGGTCTTTTAAACAAACTTAATAAATTTAATTATACATGTGGCACAATAAAGAGAATATTGAGAAATACAAATAAAGAAACAAAACTAAAATTTTATAAAACAATGGGGCAGTCCCCTTACTGTTGCACGGTAGTAAGTTTTGGATTTTAACTAAAAGAGACGATTAAAGAAGCAGCTTAAATGAGATTTCTGAGAAGGGTAGCTGGCTGCAAACTTCTATATAAAAGAAGAAATGAAGATATTAGAAATGAGCTAGATATTTTTTAACATTTAGAGAAAATAAAACAATCTAGAAAAAACTGGAAAGAACATGTCCAAAGAATGAAAGATGAATGCATAACAAAAATTATACAGTAAAAGCTCCTTATTCGTGGGTTAAAAAATTGACACAGTTCCTGGATTTGGAATTAAAAATTTCTTTATTCGCAGAACCAGTCGGTATATTAGAAGAATATTAGTAGCTTTTTTTTTTACTGCAAGCAGGTGTCAAGGCAGCTTTTACAAATAGTGATTCAAATCAAATGGACAAATATATATCAAAACAAAACAAACCTTATTGTCACTAACCCTAAAGTTCATTGTTAAAAGCTGTTGTCATATTTCAGTGCCGATATGTACTTTGATTAATGCCTCCATTGCAATGATCGGCATATTGTTTCAACTTGTCATTAGTTGCAATAATTTTGTTTGAATAACATGTGTCTCTTGTGCTTAGTTCCAGTTTATAATGCCGAGTAAAAGGAAACAAAAATTAGTACTGAAGAGAAAAAAAAAAATTAATGTTGCCACTTAAAGTAAAAATAAATGCTTGACTGTTTATACACGTTGGCGAGTTGTCTGCGTCTATATCATGCTGTTTCAATATTAATGAAACAAGAAATCCAAATAGAAAATAAGGAATTCTATAGCTGAATATCAAACTTAATTGAAATACCTTTTAAAAGTGGCAAAACAGGAAAAAATTACTAAGTTCTTTAAGTCCTTGCCTAAATCTAACAGTAATATATTAATAGATATTTTTCAAAATCTCTCATTAATTGATTTTATTTTATTCTGTAATCTTGGAACATATCCCCTATATCCCAAATTACCATTCCATATTCGCGGTTTCTGTATTCGCGGCATAATTGCAGAACATATGCTCCACAAATAAGGAGCTTTTACTGTACTTAATTACAAACCAAAAGGGGACAGGAATGTTGGTAGACCGAAAAAGGGATTGATTCAACTTTTTGAATGAGAATCTATGCCACATGATGATTATGAATGGAATTTGATTGATGTGGCATTTAGCCCAGTTTCTATTTTCAGTCTACAATTACTTTAATCATACAAATTCATTATAAAATGCAGCCTCCAGATAATAAAAAATGCCCATGACTGTTTATTTGTTGCTTTTTTACTGTTTGTATTTTCTTTCCAGATAAAAAATTATGTTCAGATTCAGAAACAGTCCAACATGTCACTAAAAGAAAATTAACAATGGATAAATTTGTTACAAAAACTTCTGAGGGAGAAAGAAAAATACTACATGAACAAATTTCTAGATTTGTATTTACAACTTCTCCTTTCCGAAAGTTGAACATAAGGAGGAACTGTGCACACTTCATTAGGCCTGGTTATAAACCACCACCTCATCATGATATTGCTGTTAAATGGTTGACTGGAAATTGTTTACAACAAAAAGTCAGAACTCAGTGCTGTGGAATTAAAAAGATGAGATTGTGTGTATGATAACTGAAGGCTGGACTAATGTCTGAAATGAACAAATTGTTTGTGTTTTTGTGACTAAACAAGATATAATTTTTTCTAGGACACCATTGATACTTCAGGATACCCACTCACCAGTGACTATTCAAAAACATTGTGCAAATATGGTATGAACTTGAGGGTGCTAGTAGTATTAATGTGCCTCAAGAACATAAACATAAAATGTGACAGTTTAGAAAAACTGGTCAAAACTTGTAAAGATCGCAGAGATGACATCAATGGAAATATTAAGAGAAAAGCAATAAATGTGTCTTTGAAAAGAAATGCAGATTTATTTCATACCTTGAAACCTAAAGCTGTAGCTCTTGATGGTATTCAAAATAACAATGGTACAATTGCAAAATGTGTGCTAATTTGGAAAACACTAGGTGATAAATTGAAAACTGTTGGTGATGCTGATAAATTGAAAACTTTTGGTGATGCTGAAGTTAGCAGAAATACAATTCTAGATATAGCCAAGCTGTAACAAATGCCCATTTTGCTGTTTTTTTATTGAGTCCCCTTTGTTGGTAGCAAGTCAAGAGTGTAACAAATTGTGCCTAACAGAAGAAAACAAAAGAAGTTAAAGTAATACAAGACAATATTGAACTTTTATAGGAATAAATCACTATGAAGTTTAATTTAAGATAAAATTAAATGTTTCATACCTCTCCTCATAATTATGATAATTTAATAGGTAAATATACCTAAGGAGCAAAGAAAATTATGAAAAAAGAATACATAATTCATGTTGCAATAGATAACTTGTATATCATAATCTTATAAGTAGATTGCGATTCCAAGACCATTGTGGTCCCATCCTCAGTACCATCTTGAAGATTGACGTTATGTCAATGGGAAGAACCACTTCTTCTTACCTCTGTTGGTGGACCGATAAACCTCTGGATCAGGTCAGAATTCACAGGAATTTCGAAGTTCATAAGTTTTTCTTTGTTTTTCTGAATGTGGATTTTTTCCCAAACCGTGAGTTCCTTCTGTTTATCTATTTGTTTAATTAGACTAACTTTTGATTCAATTAGATGTTTTTCGGACCAAGCATGAGCAGCTACTGCTGACTTTTCCACTTCTCCATTTTTGACATTTCTAAGATGTTCTTTCACCCTTGTTTTCAAATTTCTTTTTGTTTTTTCCTATATAAATTTTGTCACAATCCCTGCATTTGATCTGATAAATTCATGATATATTTTCTTCTTACATTTTTTTCATTTTTATTGGTTTTAATTATCCTATTAAGGCTGTATTTGTTCTTCGGTGCCAATCTTATATTAAATGTTTCGAAATTTTTTTGCCCCTCAGGGGTCCTCATCTAGGGGATATGTGGATGGCGACCACAAGGTGCCCAAGCTGTGCAAAACATTTCTTCCACTTACTTGTGTTTTGCACTCTTTTAACTTTACTATCTAACCTCTCTTGGTTAACTCTTGTTTTTTCGACCCCAACGCTATTAGGGCATCCGAGGGCTAGGGAGTCCTTCCTTTTTTCCATTTCGTCTTTCCTTTATTTTCTTCTCCAGAAAAGCCTGACCAGAGGCTATAAGATGGCAGCCCCATCACTGGTCTTGCCTTCCTTTGGCCAGCAACCAATCGAAGGGACTATTATTATGCTTTCAAGTCTTATACGAGAATTTCCCATAAGGGAAAATTTTCTATAGGATCGTAACAGGCCTTGGCCTAATACTTGGAAGGAAGAAGAAAATTTTTTTGAAAATTGTGGTGTTTCGATGAATGGTAAATTAATTTATTGAAATTTATTTTTTCTATATTAAATTAATGTTGGGAAGTAAACATTATGAGGTATAATCATTAAAATTCATCGGAGAACATTTTGTTTAAAACAATTCACCTCATAGGATTCATACTTCCATGATACCACGGTTTAAAACACAGTCGTGTTCACCTCAGCCGTAATTCCGACTGATGAAATTCTTCGGTCGATGTTCTCCGATGAATTGTAATTATTTTTCCTGTTTGTTTTATAAGTGTGCTTTCATTAATTAATTTTTGTCTTTTAAATTTATTTATTTTCTTGTATATCATATTTTCGTCATACCGTTATTTATTGCAACATTAATTATGTATTCTTTTTTCATAATTTTCTTTGCTCCTTAAGTATATTTACCTATTATGAGGAGATGTATAAAACATTTGATTTTATCTTAATTCAATACAATTTTGACTCTGATATGTTTAATATGGTTTTAAGCTTCCAAGCCAACCTCTCAGCTTTTCAGGGGGCCACTATTTAATCTTGACTTTGTGAACAGTGTTGTGTGAGATTATGACTGGTGGAAATTACTTTTTTGCAGTAGCTGGCGATGAAATAAGACAAATGGAAAAAGATGCAATTTTTCAATTTGTGACAGCCATTGCATCATCAGGAGGAGTGGAAAGAATTTTTTTCTACTTTTGGCACAACTTAGGAATAGAAAAAGCTTTCAGATTGGCATTTCTAATGAAACCTTTAAAAACAGAATAGAAAGTCGAAACTTATGTAATGTTTCGTGTAAATGTTGTGCATAGCATTATAATATTAGCCATAGAGTATACAAATTTAGTATTTTTCTGGAATATATATAAAAATATGTAATATATCATATACAAAATATCATATTTGAAAAATCCCAATTGAATAAAAAAATATTTTGAATGCAAAAATCAGATTTAAATGAAAAAAGAATCAGTTTATAAATGAGTCGGATAAAATGTTTTTACATATCACTTCATAAAATTCCGAGAAAAAAAAAATTGAATCTACCAATCCTGTTTATCATTGCATCTGCTAAAATACCAACTTCTTTGAACAATCACCTACTGTTCTTAGAGGTTAGATTAGATTAGCTCAGCTTTTATAACATTGTTCAACAACAAAAAATCATCAGAAATAAAAAATAGGCGGAATTTACTATAATTGATGTGCTAATTTCAAATTGTAATTAGTTTTTCCTTAGCACATAATAGTTTTTGAGGTAGAGATGATAGACTGTCATCCATGTGAAAATGGTATAAATAACTTCGGAGTATAATGTCCACTGCTGTGGTCTCGAGGTAGCGTGCTGCTTTGTCATGCAGTAGGCCCGGGTTCGATCCTCGGTCAGGACAAGTTTGCTGGGTGATTTTTTTTCCTCACCTGTAAGACAAATGTCAGGAAACTTTAAGGCCCAAATGGTCCCGAACATCATTTGGCCATCATTAACATATTCATTAAGTTTGGGATTAAGGCCTCTCCTGGCACATAATTAACATTATCATCATCCATAATATATCATCGGGGCAGCATAACTCCGCCTTTCAGACGCCCCAACCTTGCAAGTGGGTTACAATAACTCCATGCCAGGAGAGAAAAACAGAATGTCAAAATGACAATATGGTGGCATTGAAAAAAAAAAAATGAAGAGAAAAATTATACACTCAGACTGGGGTTTGAACCCAGGACCTTTGGCTTTCTAGGCCAATGCTCTTCCCCTTAGCTTCCTTATACATTGTTAATTCGCAATCGCCAAATGCTCGATGTTCTTATTATTAATTTAACACTGAAAAAAAACTTCAGAATATAAGCTTCTTACAAACTGATACAATACTTTATCTACATAATTGTTAAACATTTGTTATATTTAGTTGAACTACTTGGTTTTTAGACTTAAAGAAAGAAAGGAATATATGAAAAAATGATGTCAGAGTTTGCCATTTCTGTGTAAGGAAATATAACTTAGAAAAAAAAAAGGTTTGTGGTTGATGGTCCAATGGTTTGTTGTCATAACATTAATGCCTTATTTAGAAAACTGCATCAAGAGCATACACCATCAGATTGGAGACTATTCATTGACTCATCACTGCTAAGTCTAAAGACTGTAATTCTCCATTATGGTAATTTGAAAACTTTCATTCCAAATGTCCACTCTGTGCATTTCAAAGAAACCTATGACAACATGAAAATTCTATTAGAAGCACTCAATTAGGATCATTACCAGTAGAATATGTGCGGACATCTCAAGGTTACAGGCATTTTGATAGGCATGCAAGCTGGCTTCACAAGATTTTGCTGTTTCCTAAGCCTTTGGGATAACTACAACATATATCAGCATTATATTAAACATGATGTACGGAGGGTTGTTTCTGATCTCTGATAACAAATGATTTTTAAGTTTTACCTTAAGAAAAGCCATGTCTCCACCATCAATCATGCTCTATTTAATGACCCTTCACCCAAGCTATGGCTCGGCATCGGAGTTTCCACTGCAGAAAACTCTTACGCAGCACAGCCATGTCTAGAAGTTCCCACTCATCTTTACACACTTTCCAGAGACCGTCTATTGTTCGAGGACGCATGTTTCCCAGTGCCCTTTTGAAGAGTCCAAAGGCACAAAAGTCTATCGGTGATTCATCAGGAGACTTCACTGGGATGTTGCTGAATGGAATAGCATGTATTCCAGTTTCCTGCTCCATTCTCTCCAGGAACGCCAGGGTTGACCCAAAGTGTGACTGGAGGCCTTGTCTTGGTGCACCCAGACTTGGATTTTGTCTGTACCATAGAGAGCTGGGATTTGGTCCGGTAAATTAGGGTGAGAATTTCTTCCTGGTAGTACTGGAAGTAGATTTTGGCCTTTTTAGCTACTCTACAAATGGTCAGTTTTCAATTGTAGCAATATCCCGCAATGACCATAAATCCCTTGGAGAAACTTTCTCTGCATTCGGCATACCATTTTTTAATTTTTTTTCACCCCTTTCTCTATAGTAAATTGCCCAGGGTCCTAGATAAACATATGCTTCATCAAGTGTGACCAAAAATTTCCATTTTTCTCCTGCCAGGTGCTTTTCATAGAGTTTCCTGCTGTAGGTGCAGCATTTGGCAATGTGACATAGCAACAAATTATGAACCCTGCTTTTGTGGTGCTTCTCCATGTTTAAATCTTTATTATGGTGTTTACAGTTTTAAGGGATATTTGCAATCACCCTTTGTGTGGCAGGGTTACCACGAGATAAGGGCCTTGACCTTTCTGATTACATCTGGGGTGCAGGTAGTAGCAGATCGTGGATTTACCTGTCTTTTTCCTTTTTGGAATTAATCCCAAGCACTGAGCTAATTCCACACTTTGACACCATAAAATTACTTTTTTGCAAGCCTCAATAATCGCGGGATAACTATAATTAGGATCGGAAAGGACAGTAATATATCCTTCCCAAAATAGGTCTATTTGCTTAGGCATTATGAGAGCAACACAAGTGTGAGTGTAACAGAAGCAGCACACTGACTGGTTTGATCACCTCGCACGCTCCTGTCCTGATGGCCATTCCAACGTCACAATCTACTTGGCAAATCGTTCTCAGAGATCAGAAACAACCCTCCGTAGAACTAAGGAATATTAAGAACCAGGAGATCACTGTTTTAAATTCCACCCCTTTTGAATCCCAATAAGATATTTCTTTATTCTCTACATATAAAATTGGGATTGATAAGGTGCATAGTAAAAACAATATAGAAGAGGCAAATTGCCTGAACATCCATCCATAGTAATTCTGCCCGAAGGCAGGTCCTTCACTGCAATCATAGCATTTTCATGCTATGCTTGCAGCTTTACTAGGGAATTGTAGGTGTAGTAGCTTCCCGTTGCTTTCCACACTGGTGAAGGATGATGATGATGGCCATATGATTTTGGGGACCATTTTCCTGACATTTGTCTTACAGGTGAGGAAAAACCCCGATACAAAACTCACCCAGAAAAACTGCCCTGACCGGGGATCAAACACGGGCCCGTTGTGTGACAAGGCAGCACACTACCTCAAGACCACAGTGGTGGACTTTTGCCTGAACATAGTGAAATAAAATTAAAGGAAATAATTAAAAATGAAGCTTTCTTTAATGCTCTGGCAGAGAATAAACATTTTGGAAAAATTTCAAATGGGTCTTTGTAAGTAATTTGTTAGGTACGAACAAACCACCTTCTTCAATCATATAAAGAACTTGGATGTCATATATCACTAAAAGTTTAAGTTAACTTCTTGCTTTCCCATCTAGAATTCTTCCTAGAACCTTTGTGAATTTATGAGCAAAAGGAAAGTTTTCACCAGGACTTAAAAATATTGGAGGAAAGTTACCAAGCTTTCTGGAATGATTCTATAATGGTAGATCATTGCTCGATGCTGTACTGGGATGCTCCAGAAACTATGTACCAGAGAGAAGTTAACATCATTTAAATCACTGAATCTGTTTACTTATCATTTTGTTTTAGATCTTAAGATTTATGGATATCGATATAACCTGCCGCAATAACATGTAATAGGGGGCACGCCGTAGCATAGTGGTTAAGGCACTGCACTACAAACCGGAAGGTCAAGGGTTCAAGTCCTGGTGGGTCAGGATTTTTAAACTGACCCAAACCTTCTGGCGGCACTATGGCCCTGGGGTCGACTCAGCCTCTAATGGAAATTAGTACCAGATGCTTGTTCTGGGGGTAAAGGTGGCCTTCATGCAGAGCTGACATCAAGTGCAGATTGTCCAGAAAAAGTGGGAGCCTTAACCTCATACTACCCCAAGGGCCTCCTCAGGCCTGTACTGGGATTACTTTACTTTACTTTTATCTGTATAGTAAAAACTGTATGTGCTAAAAAAGAAATTGAAGTTTTTTTCATAATAAGCATGAAAAACTGGTCTAGAGACACACATTTTTACTTCTGATGAATAAAGAAAGTATGATTTTGTAGACCAATAATTATTATTCATACAATAACAAAATCAAGTCATTTATTTGATTACATGAAATTACTAAATCAATCATTTGGGGAAATCCCTATTCATACATTAGTATAATATACTTACCCTTGCAGGCCATGGAGGATAACCTCGCACTTTAGCAAACACTTTGTCTCCTGGGTTGAATTTTTTTGACATAGTTGCAATGACTGAAAAACAATATAAATCAGTATTATGACTTCTTCACTTATCTTTGAAATTACATTTAGTTCCTCCTAAAGTGAATGGATATTTTATGGCAGATAAGGCAGGACTGCTGAGAAGCATCTGCAACAGCTTGGTTTCTCTGTCTAGCATTGCCTTATTGAGACATTGCAAATTAATTTCTTTGCACTCAAAAACCTTACATTGTATTATTGATTACGGAGGATGCATTCTAGAGAAAGAGCTCATTATTACCTTTATAACTGTAAAAGTACCATGTTTTTAGGTGCTATAGTTCCAAGATAATGTAATTTAATTTTCTAATTAAAAAGGGCTATTGCAGTAGATGTATGTTAAATAATAAGAGAGAAGTTAGATGACAAAATTATATGAATTTATTAAAAGACTAAAATGGAAAAATCTGCATATTACTTTGGCATAATAGGCCCAGAAGGCCTACCATCCAGCTGCTGGCCTCACATCCATGTTATTCACACAAGGATGAACAATTTCCAGTCAGCATAGGACAGGTGGTCAGTATGTAGGATCTCCAGCCATAATACTTTTTGCAACTACCAAAATCCTCACTATGTTGGAGGGGCACTGTTCCCATCCTGGGGAACATTCCATGAGAAAGAAAATTTTCCCCATGGAGGACTCGAACCAGTACAAGCCCTGAAGCTGTGCATCAAGGCATGATGCCTTGAACCACTCAGTTAAATTTGAAAGTTAAAAAGTACATAGATAGATAGCACGAGAAATCTGGCAGAAGTGGGAATGTTGGCATCATGCCTTGAACCACTCGGTTGAATTTCAAAGTTAAAAAGTATACAGATAGATAGCAGGAGAAATCTGGCAAAAGTGGGAATGTTTATGATTGGAAATGATACATCTACTATTAGATGTATAAATGGTCCATATACACTTCCATGTGAACATTAACTCTAATAGTTTAAAAAAACTTATGAGTGTACCAAATAACATATGCTATCATGATTTTAAAAAATGAGAGAGAGAGAGAGAGAGAGAGAGAGAGAGAGAGAGAGAGAGAGAGAGAGAGAGAGAGAGAGAGAGAGAGAGAGAGAGAGAGAGAGAGAGAGAGAGAGAGAGAGAGAAAACAGGCAAACAGAATGTTAATAAATTAATGAGTCATTTTAACATCTTACCTCATATTTCATGTTTTATCAAACACGGTAACTATAGTTTTCAAATGAATGACAAGATCATTTGAAAACTATAGTTACCGTATTTGATAAAACATGAAATATGAGGTAAGATGTTAAAATTACTCATTAATTTATTAATTAAGAACCTCATAATATGTTTCCCAATTTTAACTTTGAAACAGAATGTTGTTAACCCATTGGAGACTTTTAACTAGTCTCCCTCGTGAGCAGGTAGAAAGTCCAAACAGCTCAACCACGACCTACACTCGTGTTAAAACCCGACACTGTAAGAAGTTGCCTCTATCTTTATTGATTAAAAATTTATGTTTGCCATCTGTAAAATTTGTTGCTGGTTGGTGTGAGACAAGGCTGCCCCTATCCCCAACACTTTTTGCAATTTATATCAATGAAGTAATATGTTGCTGGAACAAAACATAAAAATTTGGAATAAGAATATCAGAAAATAGAAAATTAAACACCATATTGTTTGCAGATGACCAAATAATAATAGCAAATTACGAAGATAATCAACAGAAAGGTCTGTATGAACTTAACAAAATTACAGAAGAATATGGATTAAAGATATCTACAGAAAAGACAAAAATTATGGAATTTCAAGGTGTAGATCCTGTCAGAAGTAAAATTGTACAGGACAATAAAATTTTGGAGCAGGTGAATAATTTTACATATCTAGGATGCAATATCTCATATGAAGAAGAAAAGGATGTAAATGCAAAAATATCTAAATTTTTAAGAATTTTAGGGTTAATAAATTCTATCTTCAAGCCACAGTTAGTCCAAAAGCATTCAAGACTGAAAAGTGTATAAAACACTGGCTCTTCCAACTCTTTTGTATGGTAGCGAAGTATGGACGTTGAAACAGAAGGATATACAGAGACTTAGATCTGCTGAAAATGAGATATCTTCGGAGGACTGCAGGATACACACTACTAGATCACAAAAAAAATGAAGACATCTTAGAAGAATTACACATGGAATCTTTAGAAAACAAAATTTCTGATTATAAGTCAAGATGGATGCAACATGTTCATCGAATGGAAGATCACAGAATACCCAAACAAATGTTAAGATATCAACCTGCAGGAAGAAGAAGACCAGGACGTCCACTCAAAAGACTTCTGGATGGTGTTTCTCTTGAGGCCGAAACAAGTCAACAAATGGCCTAAATTCGTGAATGTACTATGATGATGATGATGATTATATAAAGCGTATATGTAGTCCTAGTATATTGTATAGTTTATTATAGATATAATTTATAGAATAATATATTTTAGGTATTTATTACGGTAAAATATAAATGTAGTTTCAATGTTTTTTTTCGAATATCATGGTTGTAAATTTAACTTTTTTAGAAACATGTTCAGTTCAAACTCTCTAAATGGAATAAAACGGCGCGATTTGGAATCACATATTAGAAATTGTACTCTTCAGGATATGATTCAAATAAACACTGGACAAGATGCACATGAAAATGCAGATTTTACAGCAAATGAGAGTGTAGGACTAGAATTAGCAAACCCGTTCGTAGAGAAAGGTTACACATTGCAATTGTGTTCTCCTAATTTATTTTTAGAGCTGAGTAGACGAGAGACATATTAGGGACAGTAAAATCTAACAGAAGAAATATGCCTATGGATTTAGTGAATATCAAATTGTAAAGGGGGGGAAAAAAAGAAAAAAGAACTAACAACATACTCTAGTCGGAGACTTCTTGCATAGAAGTGGAAAGGTAAGAAAGACATTTATTTATTATCATCCAAACACGAAAATACCGACATGGCTGACACCAGTAAGAAGCTATGGAATAATAAAGATGGAGAACAAGAAGAAAAAATCATAAAGGCTAAACGTACTCTAGAATACAATGAAGGTATGGGAGGAGAAGATCGACATGACAAGGTTGTGGCTTTATTTTAGAGTGATGAGATTTGTAAAGTGCTATAGAAAAATTGCTTTATACATTATCAATAATATGAGAAGATATATAGCAAGAACTTTCTATGATTTGATAATGTATAGGCCTATGCTTTTATACGTTTAGTTTAATTTATTTTTATAATATGCAGTATTATATATTTTTATTATTTTTTACCGTTCCTGTTAGAACATGTGATTCGTATTTACTTTAAATATAATGACCGAGAAATGTTAGTAAAATATTGTTTTTGAGATATTAGTCAAATTTCACAGCCTTCAAACTAACAATAGATAACGGTTAAATTGCAAGAAAGAGGGTTGTAGGCAGGCCACATTTCTTTCCTATTCATAAAAGTACAAAATACTAGAACGCAGTATGCATTGTCTTCTGGGTATTCTGATTTAAAATCCAATGCAGCCGGAGTAGCGCTGGCGAGATTTAAATGGGTTTCCAGTGAACTTACCTGGCACTTTAAACGTGTCTTCAATGGGTTAATCAAAGAGGGTTGTAATACTTTGATCCTAGCCAATTTGTGTGTTCTGCCTAATGAGTGGCTAGTTGAGTAAAATGTGAATTCTACCACGCTAGAACAGGGCCTCATGAACTGTCAACGAGCTGAAAGTCAGAAGGCCAAACAGTACAGAATGAGCCTTGCTATTCTAGGCTAGGGAACCTCGTACAGTTTACTCGGTAGGCCATAAAGGAAGAAAATTATGTGGCAAAACAAATTAATTAGCTGATTCCATAATAGGAAACACTCCATGGGATTTTGTAATCCAGCCAACATGGGTTGGAAATCCTGGAACATTGCCTGAGCATACTTCCTGTTCATCTTGGGGAGAAAATAAGGGGTGAAGTGTCACGCATTCTCAGAAAACGAAACCACCTAAAAGCAATTTATCACATAAAGAAAAAGAAGCTATAAGAAAGTTAAATGCAGACAAGGATATCATTATTTTCCCTGCTGATAAAGGAAATGCCACAGTCGTTATGAAAACAGTTGATTATGACCAGAGAATACAGCAGCTTCTAGAACCAGGAACATATAAGATTCTTAAAAGTGATCCCATAGTTAGAGTTCTACGGAAATGCAACAAACTGATAAAGAGTTTGTCACTTGAAGACGGTATCAAAAAACGACTATACAAATCAGAAGCCCTACCACCAAGACTGTACGGATTGCCCAAGATACACAAGGAAAGAACGCCACTCAGACCAATCGTTTCGGCCATTGTACGAACTTGCCAAGTTTCTAGCCTCACTACTAAAACCAAACATTGGAAAAACGGACACCTATATAAAAGACTCAACGCACTTCATAGAAAAAATTGACACATTAAAACTAAAGCCGAACGATAGAATACTGAGCTTTGATGTGGTTTCATTATTCACCAAGGTACCTATTGGAGACATGATATACTTGCAAGAACTTTTTCCTACAGACATAGTAGCACTTTATCGCATTTGTCTTACAGAATGTTATTTCCAATGGAGAGGAGCATTTTACGAACAAATAGATGGCATAGCCATGGGAAGTCCATTAAGCCTGGTAATAGCCAACTTTTACATGGAAAAATTTGAAAAACAGATTTTAGACAATGCAACATTCAAACCCACAGCATGGTTCAGATATGTGGATGACACTTTCGTCATATGGAAACATGGTAAGGAGGAATTAAAAAACTTCATGGAACATATAAATGACATTTGCCCTAGTATTCACTATGGAACAAGAAGAAAACAACAGATTACCGTTTTTGGATGTTTTAGTAATACGAAACAAAGATCTGACACTTGGACACCGAGTTTACAGGAAAATTACTCATACGGACAGGTACCTAAACAAGCAGTCAAATCATCATCCTAGGCAAAAAATTGGCATTATAAAAACTCTGGTTGATTGGGCAAACAGGATTTCTGAACCACAATACCTTCAAGAAGAAATTAATCATCTTAAAACAGCCTTCCAAGAAAACGGATATAGTAAAATTGATTTCAACCGTGCAGTAAATCCTAAAAAACATGGAACTAACAACAGAACTATGGAACAAATCAAAGGTAAGGTTTTTCTACCTTATGTTAAATCTATAACAGACAAAATAGGACGTATTCTGAAAAAAAATAGGTTCCAGACTATCTACAAGCCTACACACAAAATTAGCAATGCATTAAATCCAGCAAAAGATAAACGAGAACCTTTAAGTACTGCTGGCATATATCGTATTCTATGTAGTTGTGGTGAAGTGTACATAGGAACTACAAAGCGGATCATAAGTACAAGAATACAAAAACACAAGAGAAATTGTAAGTTGAAACAAACTGAAAAATCGACTGTAGCAGAACATTTAGTGAATAACAAAGAACATGCCATAAAATTTGAAGAAACACAAGTTTTGTCCAAAACACAACATTACTACATCAGTCTTCACAGAGAGGATATTGAAAGTTATAAACACAAAAATTCCTTTAACAAAAAAGAAGAAACTATGAAGAAGATTAATAAAATTTGGATTCCGACATTATATAACACGAGAATAAAACCTATGACTTACGCCAGTGACAACCAATAAAAAAATAGCTCCAAAGTAACGGACCATGTAGAAAACATCACCATACAATACTCAACTATAAATAAGGACACGATTTCCAATGCACAGCCCGCAGCCGACATTTGAAGAGTTAGGAGGTCAAAGAGAACACAGATTCTCCTAAGGATGTCTACTGCAGTAGTACACGAAACGTTGAGTTTTAATAAAACCAGACCACGGCCATTTAGCCCGAAAGACAAAAAATACAGGAATCAAGACACATGCCACGAAAGTTTACAATCTTACATAGTCCAGAGGACATTTAGGAGAGGAGGAAGGGCTACTGCAGAGGACATTCTGACGTTAGGAACACCCCTGAAAACAGCAAACAAATTCAAATATCTAGGACTGACCCTACACACTACAGCAAAATCCTTCAGCCAACATGTACATGACAAAACAATAGCTGCCATTAAAGCAATTTGTACCATCAAGAACTTAGCGAGACTATCGCTGCCGACAGCAATGATTCTATTTGAAACCATGATTTTGCGGATTATCACAAATGGAATAGATCTGATATGGAAAAACTGACTCTCAGCGACCTTAGAAAGATAGAAAACGAGAAAGTCCACTTCCTAAAAACAGCACTGAGAGTGGAGAAAACTGCACCCTCATGACTCATCTATGAACTCACGAAAGAAACATACTACATAGAAGATCTACGACTGAGAATGCTACTACCATCTACTAGCCCTTACCAAGAACTTTTAAACAAGAGGTGAGAAAAAACAGAGAATGATAGGTGATGATTTCTACACCTCAGAAGCTATGCTGGACAGGAAATGGACGAAAGCCAACCAAGAGCTAAGACATGTTGTAACATGATATGTGATTCATGGCTTTCATCATAAGCTGTGCAGAATCAAGAAATATCACAAATCTAGTAGGAAGTGCATGTGTGAATTGTGTGGCAGATAGTGCGACCGATATCATATACAGAAATGCCAAAAAAAAAAACACGAAATCATTGAATGACTACAGCAAAGATTAAAGTATAGGCCTAATCAATGCCCATTAGGGTGAACCTTTCTTCTACTACTTATTATTATTATAGTAACTCACCCATATTGCACAAACTAACATTAATTTTATTTAAAGAGAAAAATTATACGCTCAGACCGGGACCCTTGGTTTTCTAGTCCAAGTGCTCTACCATTTGAGCTACCTGAGCAAGTACCGATCTAAACGCAAATCTTTCTCTATATACGTTGAAATTCCCGCCCCAAATGCTTTGAAGCCTTTGCTTCTATCTTTGCAAATGGCGGCTCCTATATTAAGAAGACATATTTGGGAATTATACATTACATTATAAATGCCAGTACGGCTATTTTCGATGTTTTTATTATTAATTTCATACATCTCAATGATGGATAAATCATATTTAAAGAGAAAAATTATACGCTCAGACCGGGACTTGAACCCGGGACCCTTGGTTTTCTAGTCCAAGTGCTCTACCATTTGAGCTACCTGAGCAAGTACCGATCTAAACGCAAATCTTTCTCTATATACGTTGAAATTCCCGCCTGTGGCATTTATAATGTAATGTATAATTCCCAAATATGTCTTCTTAATATAGGAGCCGCCATTTGCAAAGATAGAAGCAAAGGCTTCAAAGCATTTGGGGTGGGAATTTCAACGTATATAGAGAAAGATTTGCGTTTAGATCGGTACTTGCTCAGGTAGCTCAAATGGTAGAGCACTTGGACTAGAAAACCAAGGGTCCCGGGTTCAAGTCCCGGTCTGAGCGTATAATTTTTCTCTTTAAATATGATTTATCCGTCATTGAGATGTATGAAATTAATAATAAAAACATCGATTAACATTAATTTGCCCATTTTCTCACCCTAACTTGCCCACTAATGTTGGTGGACTCTTGGGATAAAATCCCCTTATATGTCAGCAAACATGTTGGCAATTGCCTCTAGCAGGAACAAGTGTTAATATATTGGCCAACATGATGCTAAAAGTAACTTGTTTTCAAATTGAATATTTACTGATGGCACGGTGGAATAGAATAGCCGAAAATGTTAGTAAAACTAAACCTTAACTCAGTAATTTGACAAAAGTTATTTAGGATATTTTAAAAATTAATGGAAATTTCGGCTGATGTTTCCATTAAGCACAGTGAGAATTTTGGAAAAAGTCGGATATATGCCGGACACGAATTCTTCTAAGTTCCACAGAATCGCAGTGTGCATGCACGAGTTGCTGTAATGGTTAATATAGCCTCCGGTAGATGGCTCTGCAGTCGGTGTTACCAACTTTGGGAATAGATTCCCCAATGCAAAAAAAAAAAAAAGGATGTAAACTAACTTGCCATTTCCTAACTAAAGAAAACAATTTACATGCATATTATTTATTCCCAAATGGTTAAAAAAATGGACGTAAACCAACTTCCCATTTCCTAACCTAACAAAACAATTTACATGCGTACTATTTAATAAACGGGTGAGGTAGGTTATATGCCCGTCACAATTCTACACTTACATTCTTATGCCACTGATGCAGTAAACACGTTTTGTACCGTTTTAAACATTTTGCAACGATCTTCAAGCTTTCTTTACAATATTTTATATTTACATAAAACATGATCGTGGATACATTACTTACTAGCTACTTTCCCATGTTGTTCCAACATTGCCACCATTTGAAAATAATTTCAAACCATATTTAGTGTTAGTGTACGTAAAATTAGTTTATAGTTTATTAAATAGTACGCATGTATATTGCATTGTTACATTAGGAAATGGGAAGTTGGTTTACATCCATTTTTTTAAGCATTTGGGAATAAATAATATGCATGTAAATTGTTTTCTTTAGTTAGGAAATGGCAAGTTAGTTAATGTCCATTTTTTTTTTGCATTTGGGAATCTATTCCCAAAGTTGGTAATGCCGACTGCAGAGCCATCTACCGGAGGCTATATTAACCATTACAGCAAAGCCCGCAACTCGCACTGCGATCCTGTGGAACTTAGAAGAATTCGTGTCCGGCATATACCCGACTTTGGAAAAAGTCGGTTTTATGTCTCTTAGGAATTTTTCTAAGTTCCACAGAATCGCAGTGCGCATGCGCGAGTTGCTGTAGATGGCTCTGCAGTCGGCGTTACCAACTTTGGGAATAAATTTCCAAATGCAAAAAAAAAAAAAAAATGGACGTTAATGCCATTTTCTAACTAAAGAAAACAATTTACATGCATATTATTTCTTCCCAAATGCTTAAAAATGGACGTAAACCAACTTCCCATTTCCTAACATAACAAAGCAATTTACATATGTACTATTTAATGAACTATAAACTAATTTTACGTACACTAACACTAAATATAGTTTCGAATTATTTTCAAATGGTGGCAACGTTGGAACAACATAGGAAAGTAGCAAGGAAGTAATGTATCCACGATCATGTTTTTCGTAAATATATAAATATAAAATATTGTGAAGAAAGCTTGAAGATCATTGCAAAATGTTTAAAACAGTACAAAACGTGTTTACAAGTGTTTAGTGCATCAGTGGGATAAGAATGTAAGTGTAGAAATGTGAGAGACATAAAACCGACCACATCCCCGACTTTTTCCTAGTAAACTATAAACTAATTTTACGTACACTAACACTAAATATGGTTTGAAATTATTTTCAAATGTTGGCAATGTTGGAACAACATGGAAAGTAGCAAGTAAGTAATGTATCCACGATCATGTTTTACGTAAATATATAAATATAAAATATAGTAAAGAAAGCTTGAAGATCGTTGCAAAATGTTTAAAACAGTACAAATCGTGTTTAGTGCATCAGTGGCATAAGAGTGTAAGTGTAGAATTGTGACCGGCATAAAATCTACCTTACCCAGAATTTTTTTCTAAGTCCCAGGTAGACACCATGCGCATGCACCAACAATATTCCCACTATTTACAATAAATTTTACATTTTTTCTAACGATTATTTCAACATATTTTTCTATGATATTTAACTATATACATAACATGAAGACGTGGCAGCCATATTGATTTTAACGAATATTCTATACAATAGTGCAGCCAACATAGAGTATGTACTTTGGAATTTCAGAACTTACTATTTATTTTTTGGCGTTGCATTCTTTCACACGTCAGAGTGCTTAAATTGCGTCAGGTTAGCTTTTAGGTTGGTCTTTCACAGGTTAGAGTACTTAAATTGAATTAGGTTAGCTTTTGGGTTTGTTAAATAGCATGTATAATGTTGGCTGCATTGCAATATTCCATAGAGCAAACCACTTTGCATTTGTTGGTGCATGCACATGGTGTCTGCCTGAGACTTAGAAAAAATTCTCACTGTGCTTAGTGGAAACATTATCCGAAACTTCATCCCAGCTTCATATCAATGTTGTATGGTATAGCATAATGAGGCATAAACATTAGTTACAGATCTTGGGTTTTTTTTGTAGCTTTAAACATATAGCTTTTAAATAATGACAAAACATTCCATGAAACCCAAACATGTTACATGTGAAAAGGCTACTGTAGAAAACTATCTACATTTGCCATAATTTGATTTTAAAATGACTTATGTAAAAGGGTATTTATCACAAGTTCTACTGAAAATATCGCAATGAACTACATAAATAACAAAAAATGTAAATAGGCGTAACATTTTAAAAGTGATACTAACAAATATTGCATATTTTGAAACCACTATAATCAATTTTGTTAATGCACAAAAAAAAAACTTTACAATATCCTATTTATTTCAAAACTTTAAAAACAAAATGGACATCTTCAAAACTACCTCAAGAGAACCTACGGCTGAAAACTTATGTACCTATTCAAACATTATAACAGTTTTTATACAAATCACAAATTAACATATCATGGCACAGCCTGCCATATATACGGCGCCATATACAAGCTTCTTTCCCATAGCTTCCTTTCGATTAACAAACACTTATGCATTTCTTAAATACAGGACTATTAAAATTAATTAATAACTCTTATAATATGTCAGCAACAATATTACAGAAATATGAAAAATTCCATACCTTTACTCACAATTAACCCTATTTAAAAGATAAATATAAGCACAAACCTATTCTGCAAGAAACGGCGCGTTCAAATTAGAGAGTTAAAAACAGTACGACAACAGTACACAAAATATACAGAATTATATTAATTAAATTTTGAATTTAATGTTTTAAGAATTGTTCATTTAAATATAGACTTTCTCTATGCAATAAAGAAAAATTACATTCACGAGACTTTAAATATATAGTTAAAGTAAATAGATAATGATACACACTAATAGAAGGGAATTGACTTCCTTATGTATTGGCGACCCTGAAGCACAATATTACAAAATCGGTCATCGCCGTCTTCGCTGGGTACAAGCAGAGATAACCCAAGCATAGAGCGCATTCAGTAGGCACATCGCTAAACCATGTCATTCAGCCGACCAGTGATAACCCATGCTGCATCGCTGAGCAGCGTGGGTTAAATCTGGATGCAGCGGACCACAAGCGGAGTGGGATATCTCTGACAAGCGGCTACGTCGCAGACAGAGATAACCCACTGTCGCAGAGATAACCCACTACAGCCAGAGAAAACCCACGCTACGTCGAGTCGTGGGTTATCTCTGGTCGAGTCCGTTAGGAGGCTAGGAGGAAGCAATTATGAAGTCGTTCCTCTGGGTATCGCTGGTTCCTCTTTCTAATTCGTAGTTGCGCTACATCCAACAGAATTTAAACTATTAAACATATGCGGATAGTTAGAAATGTGAGAAAATATTTATAAAGTACGCGAATATTTAATAATGATCATGCCATAAATATATCTTCCCTTACTGTTAATGAAATAATTTATGAATAAAAAACCATCACACCCAAAAACTAAAATTTGTTGGGTAAAAGAAAAAACAGGTTTTAAGTAAATACAGTACAACATTTTCCTTTACCCTATATTAGGTTTTGATTCTATTTCTTCATTCATCTCTATCCTTCTAGTCACTATCCTGCTTTCTCCTGTCCTTCATCAAATCCATAATTTCCTCTATACTTGTTTTTGTAGGTCTCCCTCTTCTTATTCTTCCAATTGGAACCCACTCTAAACTTCTGATTGGCAATTTATCTTCATTCATCTTCTTCACCTGTCATAACCATTGTAATTGTTTATTTCCCACAAATTGCATTCTTCATAAAAATTAATTTTTTATCGGATAATACTGTTTCTGAAACTTTATAATCTAAAGCATCGTGCAAATCTTCTTAAAAGATCCATTTCTACAATTTGCACATTTGTGCGCATTTACTTTCATTCAAAAGATCCATTTCTGTAAATTGCAATTTTAACTTTAATTTGGCATTTATAGTCAACGTTTCTGATCCACAGGTGATTAAACTGTTAATTCATTAAAATGAATTTTAGTTTGTTTGAATACTGGTATCTGTTTATCCCACAAAATTCCATTCAACATTGCTAATACAAATCAAACTTTAACTATTATTTTTATATCCAAATCATTGTTTCCATCTTCAATTATTTAAACTCCAAGTATTTAAATCTGTTACAAATGTTCATAATACTTTTGGAATTCCTCTAATATCAATTTTTTTCCATTTTCACCAATTACCATAAAATACTGTATTGAGTTTTATTTACATTCATTTTTAATTCCAACTTTTCATATTCTCTCATTAATTTCCTGTTATATATATATATATATATATATATATACATATAGCAATGTAATATTGAGGTTGAATGTTTACATATTTTCATTTACTTTTAATTAGATATTTTATGAATAAAAAATCTTCCCACCTGCAGGCCACCATAAAACATAGTTCCTATAATTATTTATTTATTATATATTAAATCAGAATACCCAGACAATGCATACTGCGTTCTACCACAAATGGATTTCAGAGTTTGTTTACCCCTGTTTTTTCTTCTAGTATTTTGTACTTTTATGAATAGGAAAGAAATGTGGCCTGCCTACAACCCTCTTTCTTGCAATTTAACCGTTATCTATTGTTAGTTTGAAGGCTGTGAAATTTGACTAATATTTCAAAAACAATATTTTACTAACATTTCTCGGTCACTATATTTAAAATAAATACGAATCACATGTTCTAACAGGAACGGTAAAAAATAATAAAAATATATAATACTGCATATTATAAAAATAAATTAAACTAAACATATAAAAGCATTATCAAATCATAGAAAGTTCTTGCTATATATCTTCTCATATTATTAATAATGTATAAAGCAATTTTTCTATAGCACTTTACAAATCTCATCATTACTCTAAAACAAAGCCACAACCTTGTCATGTCGATCTTCTCCTCCCATACCTTCATTGTATTCTAGAGTACGTTTAGCCTTTATGATTTTTTCTTCTTGTTCACCATCTTTATTATTCCATAGCTTCTTACTGGTGTCAGCCATGTCGGTATTTTTGTGTTTGGATGATAATAAATAAATGTCTTTCTTACCTTTTCACTTCTATGCAAGAAGTCTCCGACTAGAGTATGTTGTCAGTTCTTTTTTCTTTTTTTTCCCCCTCTTTACAATTTGATATTCACTAAATCCATAGGCATATTTCTTCTGTTAGATTTTACTGTCCCTAATATGTCTCTCGTCTACTCAGCTCTAAAAATAAATTAGGAGAACACAATTGCAATGTGTAACCTTTCTCTACGAACGGGTTTGCTAATTCTAGTCCTACACTCTCATTTGCTGTAAAATCTGCATTTTCATGTGCATCTTGTCCAGTGTTTATTTGAATCATATCCTGAAGAGTACAATTTCTAATATGTGATTCCAAATCGCGCCGTTTTATTCCATTTAGAGAGTTTGAACTGAACATGTTTCTAAAAAAGTTAAATTTACAACCATGATATTTGAAAAAAAAAACATTGAAACTACATATATATTTTACCGTAATAAATACCTAAAATATATTATTCTATAAATTATATCTATAATAAAACTTTGAGGAGCACACAACTAAAATTTTACAAAATTATGGCAGTGCCTGTCTTAACATATGCAAGTGAAAATTGGACTCTTAACCGTTCAGACAGAAGGAAAATAGAAACTGCAGAAATGAAGTTCTTACGTTCAGTAGCAGGTGTGACAATTTTGGACAAGAAAAGAAGTGAGGATATTAGAAATGACTTAAATATTTTCAATTTAACAAATAGAATTGACAACATGAGAAACAACTGGTATGAACATGTCAAGAGAATGCCTACAGATAGAATCCCTCAGCTGTTACTAAAGTACAAACCAATAGGACATAGAAATGTTGGACGCCCATTTACTAGATGGGAGGATTCATTAAATCCCACTTGATGTGAAAACAGGTCAAAAGGCCTAATTTCATGAAGCAGAAGAAGAAGAAATCTATAATAAACTATACAATATACTAGGACTACATATACGCTTTATATAAACCAGCAACAAATTTTACAGATAGCGAACATAAATTTTTAATCAATAAAGATAGAGGCAACTTCTTACAGTGTCGGTTTTTAACACAATGAGTGTAGGTCGTGGTTGAGCTGTTTGGACTTTCTACCTGCTCACGAGGGAAACTCGTTAAAAGTCTCCAATGGGTTAACAACATTCTGTTTGCCTCTTTTCTTTCTCTCTCTCTCTCTCTCTCTCTCTCTCTCTCTCTCTCTCTCTCATTTTTTAAAATCATGATAGCATATGTTATTTGGTACACTCATAAGTTTTTTTTAAACTAGTAGAGTTAATATTTGAAGAGAAAAATTATACGCTCAGACCGGGACTTGAACCCGGGACCCTTGGTTCTCTAGACCAAGTGCTCTACCAACTGAGCTACCTGAGCAAGTACCGATCTAAACGCAAATCTTTCTCTATATACATTGTAATTCCCATCCACCAAATGCTGTGAAGCCATGCTTCTATCTTGCAAATGGCGGCTCCTTTATTAAGAAGACATATTTGGGAATTATACATTACAGCCAGTACGCCTTTTTCCAAGTTTTTATTATTGAGATGTACGAAATCAATAATAAAAACTTGGAAAAAGCCGTACTGGCTGTAATGTATAATTCCCAAATATGTCTTCTTAATAAAGGAGCCGCCATTTGCAAGATAGAAGCATGGCTTCACAGCATTTGGTGGATGGGAATTACAATGTATATAGAGAAAGATTTGCGTTTAGATCGGTACTTGCTCAGGTAGCTCAGTTGGTAGAGCACTTGGTCTAGAGAACCAAGGGTCCCGGGTTCAAGTCCCGGTCTGAGCGTATACTTTTTCTCTTCAAATATGATTTATCCATCATTGAGATGTACGAAATCAATAATAAAAACTTGGAAAAAGCCGTACTGGCTGTAATGTATAATTCCCAAATATGTCTTCTTAATAAAGGAGCCGCCATTTGCAAGATAGAAGCATGGCTTCACAGCATTTGGTGGATGGGAATTACAATGTATATAGAGAAAGATTTGCGTTTAGATCGGTACTTGCTCAGGTAGCTCAGTTGGTAGAGCACTTGGTCTAGAGAACCAAGGGTCCCGGGTTCAAGTCCCGGTCTGAGCGTATAATTTTTCTCTTCAAATATGATTTATCCATCATTGAGATGTACGAAATGAATAATAAAAAAAATAGTAGAGTTAATGTTCACATGAAAGTGTATATGGACCATTTATACATCTAATAGTAGATGTATCATTTCCAATCATAAACATTCCCACTTTTGCCAGATTTCTCCTGCTATCTATCTGTATACTTTTTAACTTTGAAATTCAACCGAGTGGTTCAAGGCATGATGCCAACATTCCCACTTCTGCCAGATTTCTCGTGCTATCTATCTATGTACTTTTTAACTTTCAAATTTAACTGAGTGGTTCAAGGCATCATGCCTTGATGCACAGCTTCAGGGCTTGTACTGGTTCGAGTCCTCCATGGGGAAAATTTTCTTTCTCATGGAATGTTCCCCAGGATGGGAACAGTGCCCCTCCAACATAGTGAGGATTTTGGTAGTTGCAAAAAGTATTATGGCTGGAGATCCTACATACTGACCACCTGCCCTATGCTGACTGGAAATTGTTCATCCTTGTGTGAATAACATGGATGTGAGGCCAGCAGCTGGATTGTAGGCCTTCTGGGCCTATTATGCCAAAGTAATATGCAGATTTTTCCATTTTAGTCTTTTAATAAATTCATATAATTTTGTCATCTAACTTCTCTCTTATTATTTATCATACATCTACTGCAATAGCCCTTTTTAATTAGAAAATTAAATTACATTATCTTGGAACTATAGCACCTAAAAACATGGTACTTTTACAGTTATAAAGGTAATAATGAGCTCTTTCTCTAGAATGCATCCTCCGTAATCAATAATACAATGTAAGGTTTTTGAGTGCAAAGAAATTAATTTGCAATGTCTCAATAAGGCAATGCTAGACAGAGAAACCAAGCTGTTGCAGATGCTTCTCAGCAGTCCTGCCTTATCTGCCATAAAATATCCATTCACTTTAGGAGGAACTAAATGTAATTTCAAAGATAAGTGAAGAAGTCATAATACTGATTTATATTGTTTTTCAGTCATTGCAACTATGTCAAAAAAATTCAACCCAAGTGTTTGCTAAAGTGCGAGGTTATCCTCCATGGCCTGCAAGGGTAAGTATCTATTTCCAACACCATTTTAAAATTCTGTACTTAGACTGCATTTTATGCATCATAAACGCTTTACACAGTCTCAAGAAAGTAATTTATGCAATTTCATAGTAATCGACAATTTTTACACTTTTTTTGTTAATCTGTAAGACAATAACCACGGAAAACTCAATTTTGAAATTCTGGATTTAGACCGGATTGTTTGCATTACAAATCCCAGTCTCTGGATAGTATTTTTTAATTTTTTGAAGTTTCGAAAAATTTCACATTTTCTCGTCAAACTGTAAGGCTATAGCATTTTCCAACACAATTTTGAAATTCTGTAACTATTCTGAATTTTTTGATCATAAACGCTTCACACAGTCACAAGAAAGTAATTTTACAATTTCTTAATAATCGAGAATTTTTCCATTTTTTTGTAAGACAAAACCAGGGAAAACTCAATTTTGATATTTTGGATTTAGTCCGAATTGTTTGCATTATAAATCCCGGACACAGTCTCTAGAGAGTATTTTTGCATTTCTTGAAGTTTCGAAAAAATTGACATTTTCTGGTCAAACTGTAAGAAAATAATATTTTCCAACACAATTTTGAAAATCTGTACTTATACTGGATTCTTTGCATCATAAACGCTTATCACAGTCTCAAGAAAGTAATTATGCAGTTACTTAATAATCAAGAATTTTTACATTCTTTAGTTAATCTGTAAGACAATAAGCACGGAAAACTCAATTTTGAAAATCTGGTTTTAGACGGATTGTTTGCATTATAAATTCCGGACACAGTCTCTAGATAGTATTTTTGCATTATACGAAGTTTCGTAAATTATGACACCTTCTGGTCAAACTATAAGAATACAACATTGTGCAACACAATTTTGAAATTCTGTACTTAGACTGCTAATTATGCATTATAAGCGCTTTACACTGTCTCAAGAAAGTAATTCTGCAATTTCTTAATAATCGAGAATTTTTACATTTTTTTGTTAATCTGTAAGACGATAACCACGGAAAACTCAGTTTTGAAAATATGATTTTAGACCGGATTGTTTGCATTATAAATCCCGAACACTGTCTCTAGATGGTATTTTTGCATTTTTTTAGGTTTCGTAAAATTTGACATTTTCTGGTCAAACTATAAGAATAAAACATTGTGCAACACAAGTTTGAAATTCTGTACTTGTACTGCTTTACACTGTCTGAAGAAAGTCATTTCGCAAATTTCTTAATAATCGATAATTTTTACAGTTTTTTTGTTAATCTGTAAGACGATAACCACGGAAAATTCAGTTTTTAAAATTTGGATTTAGAGCGGATTGTTTGTATTGTGAATCCTGGACACAGTCTCTAGATAGTATTTTTGCATTTTTTGAAGTTTCTTGTCATTTTCTGGTCAAACTGTATGAATATAATACTTTCCAACACAATTTTGAAAGTCTGTACTTATACTGGGTTTTTTGCATTATAAACGCTTTATACAGTCTCAAGAAAGTAATTAGGCAGTTTCTTAATAATCGAGAATTTTTACATTTTTTGTTAATCTGTAAGACGATAACCACGGAAAACTCAATTCCGAAATTCTGGATTTAGACCGGATTGTTTGCAATATAAATCCCGGACACAGTCTCTAGATAGTATTTTTGAATTTTATGAAGTTTCGTAAATTTTGACATTTTCTGGTCTAACTATAAGAATATAACATTGTGCAAAACAATTTTGAATTTCTGTACTTAGATTGCATTTTATGCAGTATAAAAGCTTTACACTGTCTCAAGAAAGTAATCTTGCAATTTCTTAGTAATCGAGAATTTTTACACATTTTTGTTAATCTGTAAGACGATAACCACGAAAAACAAAATTTAGGAATTCTGGATTTTGACCGGATTGTTTGCATTATAAATCCCGGACACAACTCTAGAGATTATTTCAGCATTCCTTGAAGTTTCGAAAAAAATTGACATTTTCTTGTCAAACTGTAAGAATATAACATTTTCCAGCACAATTTTGATATTCTTTACATATACTGGATTTTTTGCATTATAAAAGCTTTACACAGTCTCAAGAAAGTAATTTATGCAATTTCTTAATAATCGAGAATTTTTACATTTTTTGTTAATCTGTAAGACGATAACCACGGAAAACTCAATTTTGAAATTTCGGATTTAGTCCGAAATGTTTGCATTATAAATCCGGGACACAGTCTCTTGATAGTATTTTTGCATTTTACGAAGTTTCGTAAATTTTGACATTTTCTGGTTAAACTATAAGAATATAACATTGTGCTATACAATTTTGAAATTCTGTACTTAGACTGCATTTTATGCATTATAAACGCTGTCTCAAGAAAGTAATCTTGGAATTTCTTAGTAATCGAGAATTTTACATTTCTTTGTTAATCTGTAAGACGATAACCACGGAAAACTCAGTTTTGAAAATTTGGATGTAGAACGGATTGTTTGCATTATAAATCCGGAACAATGTCTCTAGATGGTAATTTTGCATTTTTTGAAGTTTCGTAAAATTTGACATTTTCTGGTCAAACTATAAGAATAAAACATTTTCCACCACAATTTTGAAATTCTGTACTTACACTGGATTTTTTTGCATCACAAACGCTTTACACAGACTCAAAAAAGTAATTTTGCATTTTCTTAATAGTCGAGAATTTTTACATTTTTTTTGTTAATCTGTAAAACGATAACCACGGAAAACTCAATTTTGAAATTTTGGATTTAGTCAGAATTGTTTGCATTATAAATCCCGGACACAGTCTGTAGAGAGTATTTTTGCATTTCTTGGAGTTTCGAAGAAATTGACAATTTCTGGTCAAACTGTAAGAATATAACGTTTTCCAACACAATTTTAAAATTCTGTACCTCTTTTATGCATCATAAACGCTTTATACAGTCTCAACAAAGTAATTTATGCAATTACTTAATAATCGAGAATTATTACTCTTTTTTGTTAATCTGTAAGACAATAACCACGGAAAACTCAATTTTGAAATTCTGGATATAGACCAGAGTGTTTGCATTATAAATCCCGGACACAGTCTCTAGATAGTATTTTTGCATTTTATGAAGCTTCGTAAATTTTGACATTTTCTGGTCAAACTATAAGAATATAACATTGTGCAACACAATTTTGAAATTCTGTACTTAGATTGCAGTTTATGCAGTATAAACGCTTTACACTGTCTCAAGAAAGTAATTTATGCAATATTTTAGTAATCGAGAATTTTTACACATTTTTGTTAATCTGTAAGACGATAACCGCGGAAAACTCAATTTTTCAATTCTGGATTTAGACCAGATTGTTTGCATTATAAATCCCGGACACAGACTCTAGAGAGTATTTTAGCATTTCTTGAAGTTTCGAAAAAAATTGACATTTTCTTGCCAAACTGTAAGAATATAACATTTTCCAACACAATTTTGATATTCTGTACATATACTGGATTTTTTGCATCATAAATGCTTTACACAGTCTCAAGAAAGTAAATTTATGCAATTTCTTAATAATCGAGAATTTTTACACTTTTTTGTTAATATGTAAGACGATAAACACTAAAACTCTATTTTGAAATCTGGATTTAAACCGGAATGTTTGCATTTTAAATTAGGGACACTTTCTCTAAGTAGTGTTTTTGCATTTTTTGAAGTTTCGAAAAATTTGTCATTTTCTGGTCAAACTGTAAGAATATAATACTTTCCAACATAATTTTAAAAGTCTGTACTTATACAGGATTTTTTGCATCATAAACGCTTGTAACGCGAAATTTCCCTCCAGATTGTTCTAGTTTCAAATATTAACTAGACATTTCATTAAATCTAGATAATATAATTACAGGCCAGTAATTTGAGATAAAAGTGTAATATAGAGAAACATAACGAGTTTGGACTTTAATTAATCAGAATTTTATGAGAAATCCAATGATCATATTACTGAATCGATTTTATTAATTATATAAAAGTTGACTTCCTCTTAGTAAAAATTACTTAGAAAACGCTTTTGGTTAAATTTGGGTTATGCCAATATGATTGAAGCCAGAAAGTCTAGAAGTCATAGGGGATGACAAAGGTAGACCCAGATACCTGACAATAGATACCAAACCTTTGTTAATGAAAATGTGTCAGGACGTCTATTTCAAATGAGATTAAAATATCAGTCAAAATAATATTTATGAGTGACAAGGGAAACATCACTATGTCAGGATAAGTTTCAAATATTAATTTAGATACTGATCAGTTAAAGTATTACTACGAACTACTCTTAAAAATTAATTTAATTTAATAAAATACTCAAAGGCCCAACTAGAAACAACTTGGCAACATTGTAGACAAGTGGCTCGAAAAGCCACACCTTTTATATATCTGTAACGTATGTGCTCATATATTTGAACCAATAAGAAAAAAATATATCCCTTCTGCTGTAGCGATCTGACGATCGAAAGAATACTGAGGTTTTCAAGATATACCAAATTGAGACGCGTGCAGTAACAGAAGTCTCCCAACTAGCTAAGGGAGAACATAAAAAAAAGTTTCATTGTAATCGCGAGAAGCCTCCCAGATATCTAAGGGGAAAACATAGATTAAACCACATTGCGGACATTTATCCATAACGTTATATTATTATTTTAATAATAATAATTCTTCAGTATTCTAACGCAAAATCAGATTGCTAACACAAAGTATAATTAAATGTTTTTCATTGTATCGAACTGAAGTATAGTGAATACGATTTAAATAAATCGAGTGATTTATAAACTACAATTATTGAAAATACTATTGCTGCCCGTACAGTTCCTTGCGTTATTCCCTGAGATAAGTTTCCTGATCGCTCACCGACCCAACCTGACTAGACCGCGAGCATGAAATTCTCACATTCCGAGGATTCCTTCTAATAAACCCTTGTATTAAACCCACATCCTGTGATAATCCACCATCACTTCATCCAACCATATTCTGTCACACGCTTCACACAGTCACAAGAAAGTAATTATGCAATTTCTTAATAATCGAGAATTTTTACATTTTTTTTTAAATCTGTAAGACGATAACCACGGAAAACTCAGTTTGAAAATTTGAATTTAGACCGGATTGTCTGCATTATAAATCTCGGACACAGTCTCCAGATAGTATTTTCGCAGTTTTTGAAGTTTCGTAAATTTTGACATTTTCTCGTCAAACTATAAGAATAAAACATTGTGCAACACAATTTTGAAATTCTGAAGGTAGACGGCAGTATATGCATTATAAACGCTTTACAACGTCTCAAGAAAGTAATTTTGCAATTTCTTAATAATCGAGAATTTTTACATTTTTTTGTTAATCTGTAAGAACCACGGAAAACTCAGTTTTGAAAATTTGGATTTAGACCAGATTGTTTACATTTTAATTCCCGGGCACTGTCTCTAGATACTATTTTTGCATTTTTTGGAGTTTCGAGAAATTTGACATTTTCTGATCGAACTGTAAGAATATAACACTTTCCAACACAATTTTGAAATTCTGCAATTATACTGGATTTTTTTGCATCATGAACGCTTTACACAGCCTCAAGAAAGTAATTTTGCAATTTCTTATTAATTGAGAATTTTTGTTAATCTGTAAGACGATAACCACGGAAAACTCAATTTTGAAATTTTGGATTTAGTTCGAATTGTTTGCATTATAAATCCCGGACACAGTCTGTAGAGAGTATTTTTGCATTTCTTGGAGTTTCGAAGAAATTGACAATTTCTGGTCAAACTGTAAGAATATAACGTTTTCCAACACAATTTTAAAATTCTGTACCTCTTTTATGCATCATAAACGCTTTATACAGTCTCAACAAAGTAATTTATATAATAACTTAATAATCGATGTTTTGTTAATCTGTAAGACAATAACCACGGAAAACTCAATTTTGAAATTCTGGATTTAGACCAGATTGTTTGCATTAAAAATCCCGGACACAGTCTCTAGATAGTATTTTTGCATTTTATGAAGCTTCGTAAATTTTGACATTTTCTGGTCAAACTATAAGAATATAACATTATGCAACACAATTTTGAAATTCTGTACTTAGATTGCAGTTTATGCAGTATAAACGCTTTACACTGTCTCAAGAAAGTAATTTATGCAATTTCTTAGTTATCGAGAATTTTTACACATTTTTGTTAATCTGTAAGACGATAACCATGGAAAACTCAGTTTTGAAAATTTGAATTTAGACCGGATTGTCTGCATTATAAGTCCCGGACACAGTATCCAGATAGTATTTTCGCAGTTTTTGAAGTTTCGTAAATTTTGACATTTTCTCGTCAAATTATAAGAATAAAACATTGTGCAACACAATTTTGAAATTCTGAAGGTAGACGGCAGTATATGCATTATAAACGCTTTACAACGTCTCAAGAAAGTAATTTTGCAATTTCTTAATAATCGAGAATTTTTACATTTTTTTGTTAATCTGTAAGACAATAACCACGGAAAACTCAGTTTTGAAAATTTGGATTTAGACCGGATTGTTTACATTATAATTCCCGGGCACTGTCTCTAGATATTATTTTTGCATTTTTTGAAGTTTCAAGAAATTTGACATTTTCTGATCGAACTGTAAGAATATAACACAATTTTGAAATTCTGCAATTATACTGGATTTTTTGCATCATGAACGCTTTACACAGCCTCAAGAATGTAATTTTGCAATTTCTTATTAATTGAGAATTTTTGTTAATCTGTAAGACGATAACCAGGGAAAACTCAATTTTGAAATTTTGGATTTAGTCCGAATTGTTTGCATTATAAATCCCGGACACAGTCTGTAGATAGTATTTTCACATTTTATGAAGTTTTTTAAATTTTCACATTTTCTGGTCAAACTATAAGTATTTAACATTGTGCTACACAATTTTGAAATTCTGTACTTAGACTGCATTTTATGCATTATAAACGCTTTACACTGTCTCAAGAAAGTAATCTTGCAATTTCTTAGTAATCGAGAATTTTTACATTTTTTTGTTAATCTGTAAGACGATAACCACGGAAAACTCAGTTTTGAAAATTTGGATTTAGACCGGATTGTTTGCATTATAAATCCCGAACAATGTCTCTAGATGGTGTTTTTGCATTTTTTGAAGTTTCGTAAAATTTGACATTTTCTGGTCAAACTATAAGAATAAAACATTTTCCACCACAATTTTGAAATACTGTACTTACAAGGGATTTTTTTTTGCATCACAAACGCTTTACACAGACTCAAAAAAGTAATTTTGCATTTTCTAAATAGTCAGAATTTTTACATTTTTTTGTTAATCTGTAAGACGATAACCACGGAAAACTCAATTTTGAAATTTTGGATTTAGTCAGAATTGTTTGCATTATAAATTCTGCACACAGTATCTAGAGAGTATTTTTTCATTTCTTGGAGTTTCGTAAAAATTGACAATTTCTGGTCAAACTGTAAGAATATAACGTTTTACCACACAATTTTAAATTCTGTACTTAGACTGCATTTTATGCATCATAAACGCTTAACACAGTTTCAAGAAAGTAATTTATGTAATTTCTTTATAATCGAGAATTTTTACACTTATTTGTTAATCTGTAAGACAATAACCATTCAGACCGGATTGTTTTAATTATATATCCTCTAGACCTGTCTCTAGAGAGTATTTTTGCATTTTTTGAAGTTTCGAGAAATTTGACATTTTATGGTCAAACTGTAAGAATATAACATTTTCCAACACAATTTTGAAATTCTGCACTTATACTGGATTTTTTGCATCGTAAACGCTTTACACAGTCTCAAGAAAGTAATTTTGCAATTTCATATTAATCGAGAATTTTTGTTAATCTGTAAGACGATAACCACGGAAAACTCAATTTTGAAATTGTGGATTTAGTCTGAAATGTTCGCATTATAAATCCCGGACACAGTCTCTAGATAGTATTATTGCATTTTATGAAGTGTCGTAAATTTTGACATTTTCTGGTCAAACTATATAACATTGTGCTACACAATTTTGAAATTCTGTACTTAAACTGTATTTTATGCATTATAAACGCTTTACACTGTCTCAAGAAAGTAACCTTGCAATTACTTAGTAATCGATAATTTTTACACTTTTTTGCTAATCCGTAAGACGGTAAACACGGAAAACTCAGTTTTGAAAATTTGGATTTAGACCGGATTGTTTGCATTATAAATCCCGAACAATGTCTCTAGATGGTATTTTTGCATTTTTTGAAATTTCGTAAAATTTGACATTTTCTGGTCAAACTATAAGAATAAAACATTTTCCACCACAATTTTGAAATTCTGTACTTACAAGGGATTTTTTTTTGCATCACAAACGCTTTACACAGACTCAAGAAAGTAATTTTGCATTTTCTTAATAATCGACAATTTTTACACTTTTTTGTTAATCTGTAAGACAATAACCATTCAGACCGGATTGTTTTAATTATAAATCCTCTAGTCCTGTCTCTAGAGAGTATTTTTGCATTTTTTGAAGTTTCGAGAAATTTGACATTTTATGGTCAAACTGTAAGAATATAACACTTTCCAACATATTTTGAAATTCTGCACTTATACTGGATTTTTTGCATCATAAACGCTTTACACAGTCTCAAGAAAGTAATTTTGCAATTTCTTATTAATCGAGAATTTTTGTTAATCTGTAAGATGATAACCACGGAAAACTCAATTTTGAAATTTTGGATTTAGTCCGAAATGTTCGCATTATAAATCCCGGACACAGTCTCTATATAGTATTATTGCATTATATGAAGTGTCGTAAATTTTGACATTTTCTGGTCAAACTATGTAACATTGTGCTACACAATTTTGAAATTCTGTACTTAGACTGTATTTTATGCATTATAAACGCTTTGTACTGTCTCAAGAAAGTAATCTTGCAATTTCTTAGTAATCGAGAATTTTTACACTTTTTTGTTAATCCGTAAGACGGTAACCACGGAAAACTCAGTTTTGAAAATTTGGATTTAGACCGGATTGTTTGTATTATAAAACCCGAACAATGTCTCTAGATGGTATTTTTGCATTTTTTGAAGTTTCGAGAAATTTGACATTTTATGGTCAAACTGTAAGAATATAACATTTTCCAACACAATTTTGAAATTCTGCACTTATACTGGATTTTTTGCATCATAAACGCTTTACACAGTCTCAAGAAAGTAATTTTGCAATTTCTTATTAATCGAGAATTTTTGTTAATCTGTAAGACGATAACCACGGAAAACTCAATTTTGAAATTGTGGATTTAGTCTGAAATGTTCGCATTATAAATCCCGGACACAGTCTCTAGATAGTATTTTTGGATTTTATGAAGTTTCGTAAATTTTGTCATTTTCTGATCAAACTATAAAAATATAACATTGTGCTACACAATTTTGAAATTCTGTACTTAGACTGCATTTTATGCATTATAAACGCTTTACACTGTCTCAAGAATGTAATCTTGCAATTTCTTAGTAATCGAGAATTTTTAAATTTTTTTGTTGATCTGTAAGACGATAACCACGGAAAACTCAGTTTTGAAAATTTGGATTTAGACCGGATTGTTTACAGTGTCTCTAGATGGAATTTTTGCATTTTTTGAAGTTTCGTAAAATTTGACATTTTCTGGTCAAACTATAAGAATAAAATATTTTCCACCACAATTTTGAAATTCTGTACTTGCACTGGATTTTTTGCATCACTAACGCTTTTCACAGACTCAACAAAGTAATTTTGCATTTCCTTAATAGTGGAGAATTTTTACATTTTTTGTTAATCTGTAAGACGTTAACCACGGAAAACTCAATTTTGAAATTTTGGATTTAGTCAGAATTGTTTGCATTATAAATGCCGAACCCAGTCTCCAGAGAGTATTTTTGCATTTCTTGGAGTTTAAAAAAAAATTGACAATTTCTGGTCAAACTGTAAGAATATAACGTTTTCCAACACAATTTTAAAATTCTGTACTTAGACTGCATTTTATGCATTATAAACGCTTTACACAGTCTGAAGAAAGTAATTAATGCAATTTCTTAATAATCGAGAATTTTTACACTTTTTGTTAACCTGTAAGACAATAACCACGGAAAATTCAATTTTGAAATTCTGGATTTAGACCGGATTGTTTGCATTATAAATCCCGGACACAGTCTCTGGATAGTATTTTTTAATTTTTCGAAGTTTCGAAAAATTTCACATTTTCTGGTCAAACTGTAAGAATATAACATTTTCCAACACAGTTTTGAAATTCTTTAAGTATTCTGGATTTTTTGCATCATAAACGCTTTACACACTCACAAGAAAATAATTTTGAAATTTCTTAATAATCGAGAATTTTGCATTTTTTTGTTAATCAGTAAGACAAAACCAGGGAAAACTCAATTTTGATATTTTGGTTTTATTCCGAATTGTTTGCATTATGAATCCCGGACACAGTCTCTAGAGAGTATTTTTGCCTTTCTTGAAGTTTCGAAAAAAATTGACATTTTCTGGTCAAACTGTAAGAAAATAATATTTTCCAACAGAATTTTGAAATTCTGTACTTATACTGGATTTTTTGCATCATAAACGCTTTCCACAGTCTCAAGAAAGTAATTATGCAGTTTCTTAATAATCGAGAATTTTTACATTTTTTAGTTAATCTGTAGGACAATAAGCACGGAAAACTCAATTTTGAAATTCTGGATTTAGACCGGATTGTTTGCATTATAAATGTAGATAGTATTTTTGCATTTTACGAAGTTTCGTAAATTTTGATATATTCTGGTCAAACTATAAGAATATAACATTATGCAACACAATTTTGAAATTCTGTACATAGACTGCTAATTATGCATTATAAACGCTTTACACTGTCTCAAGAAAATAATTCTGGAATTTCTTTATAATCGAGAATTTTTATAAATCCCGAACACTGTCTCTAGATGGTATTTTTGCATTTTTTGAATTTTCGTAAAATTTGACATTTTCTGGTCAAACTATAAGAATAAAACATTGTGCAACAGAATTTTGAAATTCTGTACTTGTACTTCTTTACACTGTCTAAAGAAAGTAATTTCGCAAATTTCTTAATAATCGAGAATTTTTGCATGTTTTGTTAATCTGTAAGACGATAACCAAGGAAAACTCAGTTTTTGATATTTTGGATTTAGACCGGATTGTTTGTATTGTGAATCCTGGACACAGTCTCTTGATAGTATTTTTGCATTTTTTGAAGTTTCCAAAAATTTGTCATTTTCTGGTCAAACTGTAAGAATATAATACTTTCCAACACAATTTTGAAAGTCTGTACTTATACTGGGTTTTTTGCATCATAAACGCTTTACACACTCTCAAGAAAGTAATTAGGCAGTTTCTTAATAATCGAGAATTTTTACATATTTTGTTAATCTGTAAGACGATAACCACGGAAAACTCAATTTCGAAATTCTGGATTTAGACAGGATTGTTTGCATTAGAAATCCCGGACACAGTCTCTAGATAGTATTTCTGAATTATATGAAGATTCGTAAATTTTGACATTTTCTGGTCAAACTATAAGAATATAACATTGTGCAACACAATTTTAAAATTCTGTACTTAGATTGCATTTTATGCATTATAAACGATTTACACTGTCTCAAGAAAGTAATCTTGCAATTTCTAAGTAATACAGAATTTTTACGGTTTATTGTTAATCTGTAACACGAGAACCACGGAAAACTCAAATTTGAAGTTGTGGATTTAAAACGGATTGTTTGCATTTTAAATTCGGGACACAGACTCTAGAGAGTATTTTTGCATTTCTTGAAGTCTCGGAATAAATTTACATTTTCTTGTCAAACTGTAAGAATATAACATTTTCCAACACAATTTTGATATTATGTACATATACTGAATTTTTTGCATCATAAATGCTTTACACAGTCTCAAGAATGTAATTATGCAGTTTCTTAATAATAGAGAATTTTTAAATTTTTTTGTTAATCTGTAAGACGATAACCACGGAAAACTCAATTTTAAAAATTTGGATTTAGTCCGAATTGTTTGCATTATAAATCCGGGACACTCTCTCTAAGTAGTATTTTTAGATTATTTGAAGTTTCGAAAAATTTGTCATTTTCTGGTCAAACTGTAAGAATATAATTCTTTCCAACACAATTTTGAAAGTCTGTACTTATACTGGATTTTTTGCATCATAAACGGTTTATACAGTCACAAGAAATAATTATGCAATTTCTTAATAATCGAGAATTTTTACATTTTTTAGTTAATCTGTAAGACAATTAGCACGGAAAACTCAATTTTGAAATTCTGGATTTAGACCGGATTGCTTGCAATATAAATCCCGGACACAGTCTCTAGATAGTATTTTTGCATTTTATGAAGTTTCGTAAATTTTGACATCTTCTGGTCAAACTATAGGAATATAACATTGTACAACACAATTTTGAAATTCTGTACTTAGACTGCCAATTATGCATTATAAACGCCTTACACTGTCTCAAGAAAGTAATTCTGCAATTTCTTAATAATCGAGAATTTCTACATTTTTTTGTTAATCTGTAAGAGGAAAACCACGGAAAACTCAGTTCTTAAAATTTTGATTTAGACCGGATTGTTTTTATTGTGAATCCTGGACACAGTCTCTAGATAGTATTTTTGCATTTTTTGAAGTTTCCAAAAATTTGACATTTTCTGGTCAAACTGTACGAATATAAGACTTTCCAACACAATTTTGAAATTCTGTACTTATACTGGATTTTTTGCATCATAAACGCTTTACACACTCTCAAGAAAGTAATTAGGCAGTTTATTAATAATCCACAATTTTTACATTTTTTGTTAATCTGTAAGACGGTAACCACGGAAAACTCAATTTCGAATTTCTTATTTACACCGGATTGTTAGATTATAAATCCCGGACACTCTCTAGATAGTATTTTTGAATTTTATGAAGTTTCGTAAATTTTGACATTTTCTGGTCAAACTATAAGAATATAACATTGTGCAACACAATTTAGAAATTCTGTACTTCGATTGAATTTTATGCATAATGAACGCTTTACACTGTCTCAAGAAAGTATCTTGCAATTTCTTGGTAATAGAGAATTTTTACAGTTTTTTGTTAATCTGTAAGACGATAACCACGGAAAACTCAAATTTGAAATTATGGATTTAAACCGGATTGTTTGCTTTATAAATCCCGGACACAGGCTCTAGAGAGTATTTTTGCATTTTTTGAAGTTTCGGAATAAATTGACATTTTCTTGTCAAATTGTAAGAATATAACATTTTCCAACACAATTTTGATATTATGTACATATACTGGATTTTTTGCATCATAAATGCTTTACACAGTCTCAAGAATATAATTATGAAGTTTCTCAATAATCGAGAATTTTTACATTTTATTGTTAATCTGTAAGACAATAACCACGGAAACTCAGTCTTGAAATTTGGATTTAGACCGGTTTTGTTACACTATAAATACAGGGCACTGTCTCTAGATAGTATTATTGCATTTTTTGACGTTTCGAGATCTTTGATATTTTCTGGTCAAACTTTAAACATATGACACATTCCAACACAATTTTGAAATTCTGCACTTATACTGGATTTTTTGCATCATAAACGCTTTACACAGTCTCAAGAAAGTAATTTTTCAATTTTTTGTGAATCGAGAATTTTTACATTTTTTTGTTAATCTGCAAGACGATAAGCACGGAAAACTCAATTTTGAAATTTTGGATTTATTTCGAATCGTTTGCATTATAAATCCCGGATACAGTCTCTAGATAGTATTTTTGCTTTTTATGAAGTTTCGTAAATTTTGACATTTTCTGGTCAAACTATAAGAATATAACATTGTGCTACACAATTTTGAAATTCTGTACTTAGACTGCATTTTAAACTCTTTACACTGTCTCAAGAAAGTGATCTTGCAATTTATTAGTAATCGAGAGTTTTTACATTTTTTGTTAATCTGTAAGAAGATAACCACGGAAAACTCAGTTTTGAAAATTTGTATTTAGACAAGATGGTTTGCATCATAAATCCCGAACACTATCTCTAGATGGTACTTTTGCATTTTTTGATGTTTCGTAAAATTTGACATTTTCTGATCAAACTCTAAGAATATAACATTTTCCACCACAATTTTGAAATTTTGTACTTACACTGGATTTGTTTTGCATCACAAACGCTTTACACAGACTCAAGAAAGTAATTATGCATTTTCTTAATAGTCGAGAATTTTTACATTGTTTTGTTAATCTGTAAGACGATAACCAAGGAAAACTCAATTTTGAAATTTTGGATTTAGTCCGAATTGTTTGCATTATAAATCCCGGACACAGTCTCTAGAGAGTATTTTTGCATTTCTTGGAGTTTCAAAAAAATTGACAATTTCCGGTCAAACTGTAAGATATAACGTTTTCCAACATCATTTTAAAATTCTGTACTTAGCTTGCATTTTATGCATCATAAACGCTTTACACGATCTCAAGAAAGTAATTTATGCAATTTCATAATAATCGACAATTTTTACACTTTTTTGTTAATCTGTAAGACAATAACCACGGAAACCCTCAATTTTGATATTCTGGATTTAGACCGCATTGTTTGCATTATAAATCCCAGACACAGTCTCTGGATAGTATTTTTGCATTTTATGAAGTTTCGTAAATTTTGACATTTTCTGGTCAAACTATAATAATAAAACATTGTGCAACACAATTTCGAAATTCTGTACTTGTACTGCTTTACACTGTCTCAAGAAAGCAATTTTGCAAATTTCTTAATAATCGAGAATTTTTACATTTCTTTGTTAATCTGTAAGATGATAACCACGGAAAACACAATTTTGAAATTCTGGATTTAGACCGGATTTCTAGCATTATAAATCCCGGACACAGTCTCTAGAGAGTAGTTTTGCATTTCTTGAAGATTCGAAAAAAATTGACATTTTCTGGTCAAACTGTAAGAATATAACACTTTCTTACACAATTTTGAATTTCTGTACTTATACTGGCTTTTTGCATCATAAACGCTTTATAGAGTCTCATGAAAGTAATTATGCAGTTTCTTAATAATCGACAATTTTTACATTTTTTAGTTAATCTGTAAGACAATAAGAACGGAAAACTCAATTTTGAAATTCTGGATTTAGACCGGATTTTTTGCATTATAAATCCCGAACACAGTCGTTAGATAGTATTTTTGCATTTTATGAAGTTTCGTAAATTTTGACATCTTCTGGTCAAACTATATGAATAACATTGTGCAACACAATTTTGAAATTCTGGATTTAGACCGGATTTCTAGCATTATAAATCCCGGACACAGTCTCTAGAGAGTAGTTTTGCATTTCTTGAAGATTCGAAAAAAATTGACATTTTCTGGTCAAACTGTAAGAATATAACACTTTCTTACACAATTTTGAATTTCTGTACTTATACTGGCTTTTTGCATCATAAACGCTTTATAGAGTCTCATGAAAGTAATTATGCAGTTTCTTAATAATCGACAATTTTTACATTTTTTAGTTAATCTGTAAGACAATAAGAACGGAAAACTCAATTTTGAAATTCTGGATTTAGACCGGATTTTTTGCATTATAAATCCCGGACACAGTCGGTAGATAGTATTTTTGCATTTTATGAAGTTTCGTAAATTTTGACATCTTCTGGTCAAACTATATAAATAACATTGTGCAACACAATTTTGAAATTCTGTACTTAGACTGCTAATTATGAATTATGAACGCTTTACACTGTCTCAAGAAAGTAATTTATGCAATTTCTTAATAATCGAGAATTTTTACCTTTTATTTGTTAATCTGTAAGACGATAACCACGGAAAACTCAATTTTGGAATTCTGGATTTAGACCGAATTGTTTGCATTATAAATCCCGGAAACAGACTCTAGAGAGTATTTTTGCATTTCTTGAAGTTTCGAAAAAAAATGGATATTTTCTTGCCAAACTTTAAGAATATAATATTTTCCAACACAATTTTGATATTCGGTACATATACTGGATTTTTTGCATCATAAATGCTTTACACATTCTCAAGAAAGTAATTTATGCAATTTCTTAACAATCGAGAATTTTTACACTGTCTCTAAGTAGTATTTTTGCATTATTTGAATTTTCGAAAAATTTGTCATTTCCTGGAAAATTAGCACCAAAAAATAACTACAGTTGAAATAAACTAATAAAAACCAACAAAAATGAGAAAACTGATAAAAATAAAAAGTCAGGAATATATCAAATGGAATGCATGGGTTGTGAAAAGATATATATAGGGAAAACAAAAAGAAACCTAAAAATTAGAACCAAAAAACACATAAGAAATATTAAAAATGGAGAAATTGAAAAATCTGCAGTTGCTGCTCATGTTTGGTCTGAAAAACATAATATAAATTCAGACACTAAATTATTAAAACAGTTAGAAAATACAAAAGAGCTGACTATTTGGGAAAAAATTTATATTCAGAAGAACAGAAACAGAGTTATGAATTTTGATATTCCGATGGAGGGTGACCTTGTTTGGAGGTTCTTTGACCAACCACAGGATGGAGCTGACATCGATATCCAGGTGGTGCAACATAATGCAACATAAATAAAACCAGTCTGGGAAAGCTGACGAAAAAACAGAATTATTTTGAAACATGCCCAAGAACAAATCAACATTAATATTAAGGTAAGATGTCCAGACCAAAAATAATATAATTAAAATAACCTCGAAATATAACTACCTAAAATTTAATATTATTTGGATAGAATTTTTGAATTTTTTGAAGTTTCGAAAAATTTGTCATTATCTGGTCAAACTGTAAGAATATAATACTTTCCAACACAATTTTGAAAATCTGTACTTATACTGGGTTTTTTGCATCATAAGCGCTTTACACAGTCTCAAGAAAGTAATTAGGCAGTTTATTAATAATCGAGAATTTTTACATTTTTTGTTAAGCTCTAAGACGATAACCACGGAAAACTCAATTTCGAAATTCTGGATTTAGACCGGATTGTTTTCATTATAAATCCCGGACACAGTCTCTAGATAGTATTTTTGAATTTTATGAAGTTTCGAAAACATTGACATTTTCTGTTCAAACTGTAAGAATATATCGTTTTCCAACACAATTTTCAAATTCTGTACTTAGACTGCATTTTATGCATGAAAACGCTTTACACTGTCTCAAGAAAGTAATCTTGCAATTTCTTAGTAATCGAAAATTTTTACATTTTTTAGTTAATCTGTAAGACGATAACCACGGAAAACTCAGTTTTGAAAATTTGGATTTTGTCCGAATTGTTTGCATTATAAATCCGGGACATTGTCTCTGAGCAGTATTTTTGTATTTTTTGAAGTTTCGAGAAATTTGACATTTTCTGATCAAACTGTAAGAATATAACACTTTCCAACACAATTTTGAAATTCTGCACTTATACTGGATTTTTTACATCATAAACGTTTTCACAGTCTGAAGAAAGTAATTCTGCTATTTCTTATTAATCTAGAATTATTACATTTTTTGTTATTCTGTAAGACGATAGCCACGGAAAACACAATTTTGAAATTTTGGATTTAGTCCGAATTGTTTGCATTATGAATCCCGGACACAGTCTCTAGATAGTATTTTTGCATTTTATGAAGTTTCGTAAATTTTGACATTTTTTGGTCAAACTATAAGAATATAACTTTGTGCTACACAATTTTGAAATTCTGTATTTTACGCATTATAAACGCTTTACACTGTCTCAAGAAAGTAATCTTGCAATTTCTAAGTAATCGAGAATTTTTAAACTTTTTTGTTAATTTGTAAGACGATAACCACGGAAAACTCAGTTTTGAAAATTTGGATTTAGACCGGATTGTTTGCATTATAAATCCCGAACAATGTCTCTAGATGGTATTTTTGCATTTTTTGAAGTTTCGTAAATATTGACATTTTCTGGTCAAACTATAAGAATAAAACATTTTCACCACAATTTTGAAATTCTGTACTTACACTGAATTTTTTTGAATCACAAACGCTTTGCTCAGTCACAAGAAAGTAATCTTGCAATTTCTTAGTAATCGAGAATTTTTACACTTTTTTGTTAATCTGTAAGACGATAACCACGGAAAACCAATTTTGAAAATTTGGATTTTGTCCGAATTGTTTACATTATAAATCCGGGACACAGTCTCTAAGTAGTATTTTTGAATTTTATGAAGTTTCGTAAATTCTGATATTTTCTGGTCAAAATATAAGAATATAACATTGTGCAACACAATTTTGTAATTCTGTACTTAGATTGCATTTTATGCATTATGAACGCTTTACACTGTCTCAAGAAAGTAATCTTGCAATTTCTTAGTAATAGAGAATTTTTAGAGTTTTTTGTTAATCTGTAAGACGATAAACACGGAAAACTCAAATTTGAAATTATGGATTTAAACCGGATTGTTTGCATTATAAATCCCGGACACAGACTCTAGAGAGTATTTTTGCATTTCTTGAAGTTTCGGAATAAATTGACATTTTCTTGTCAAATTGTAAGAATATAATATTTTCCAACACAATTTTGATATTCTGTACATATACGCGATTTTTTGCATCATAAATGCTTTACTCAGTCTGAAGAGTGTAATTTTGCATTTTTTTAATAGTCGAGAATTTTTATATTTTTTTGTTAATTTGTAAGATGATAACCACGGAAAACTCAATTTTGAAATTTTGGATTTACTTAGAGTTGTTTACATTATACATCCCGGACACAGTCTCTAGAGAGTATATTTGCATTTCTTGGAGTTTCGAAAAAATTGACAATTTGTGGTCAAACTGTAAAAATATAACGTTTTCCAACACAATTTCAAAATTCCGTACTTAGACTACATTTTATGCATCATGAACGCTTATACAGTCTCAATAAAGTAATTTTTGCAATTTCTTAATAATCGACAATTTTTACACTTTTTTGTTAATCTGTAAGACAATAACCATGGAAAACTCAGTTTTGAAATTCTGGATTTATACCGGATTGTTTGCATTATAAATCCCGGACACCGTCTCTGGATAGTATTTTTGAATTTTTTGAAGTTTCGAAAAATTTCACATTTTCTGGTCAAACTGTAAGAATATAACATTTTCCAACACAATTTTGAAATTCTGTAACTATTCTGGATTTTTCCATCATAAACGCTTTACACAGTCACAAGAAAGTAATTTTGCAATTTCTTAATAATCGAGAATTTTTGCATTTTTGGCTAATCTGTAAGACAAAACCAGCGAATATTCAATTTTGATATTTTGTATTTAGTCCGAATTGTTTGCATTATAAATCCCGGACACAGTCCCTAGAGAGTATTTTTGCCTTTCTTGAAGTTTCGAAAATTCTGGTCAAACTGTAAGAATATAACGATTTCCAACACAATTTTAAAATTCTGTACTTAGCAAGCCATCTTATGCAATCATAAAAACCTTACACACGTCCTCAAGAAAGTAATTTATGCAATTTCTTTAATAATCGAGAGTTTATTCACTTTTTTGTTAATCTGTAAGACAATAACCACGGAAAACTCAATTTTGAAATTCTGGATATAGACCGGATTGTTTGCATTATAAATCCCGGACACAGTCTCTAGATAGTATTTTTGCATTTTATGAAGTTTCGTAAATTTTGTCATTTTCTGGTCAAACTATAAGAATATAACATTGTGCAACACAATTTTGAAATATTTTACTTATACTGGATTTTTTGCATCATAAACGCTTTACACAGTCTCAAGAAAGTAATTTTGCAATTTCTTATTAATCCAGAATTTTTGTTAATCTGTAAGACGATAACTGTGGAAAACTCAATTTTGAAATTTTGGATTTAGTCCGAATTTTTCGCATTATAAATGCCAGACACATTCTCTAGATAGAATTTTTGCATTTTATGAAGTTTCGTAAATTTTGTCAATTTCTGGTCAAACTATAAGATTATAACATTGTGCTACACAATTTTGAAATTCTGTACCTATTTTATGCATCATAAACGCTTTATACAGTCTCAAGCAAGTAATTTATTCAATTTCTTAATAATCGAGATTTTTTACACTCTTTTGGTAATCTGTAAGACGATAAACACAAAAACTCTGTTTAGAAATCTACATTTACATTTTAAATTAGGGACACTGTCTCTAAGTAGGATTTTTCCATCTTTTGAAGTTTCGAAAAATTTGTCATTTTCTGGTCAAAATGTAAGAATATAATATTTCCAACACAATTTTAAAAGTCTGTACTTATTACTGGATTTTTTGCATCATAAAAACGCTTTACAACACATCATCAAGAAAGTAACTATGCAATTTCTTAAAAATCCAGAAATTTTACATTTTTTTTTAAAATCGGTGAGACGATAACCATCTAAACCTCCGTTTTGAAATTTGAATTTAGAACGGAATTGTCCTGCCTTCTAAATCCCGGACAAAGTCTCCAGAATGTAATTTTCCGCAGTTTTTGAAGTTTCGTAAATTTTAACATTTTCTGGTCAAACTATAAGAATAAAACATTGTGCAACACAATTTTGAAATTGTGTACTCAGACGGCAGTTTATGCATTATAAACGCTTTACAATGTCTCAAGAAAGTAATTTTGCAATTTCTTAATAATCAAGAATTTTTACATTTCTTTGTTAATCTGTAAGACAATAACCACGGAAAACTCAGTTTTGAAAATTTGCATTTAGGCCGGATTTTTTAAATTATAAATCACGGGCACTGTCTCTAGATAGTATTTTTGCATTTTTTGAAGTTTCGAGAAATTTGACATTTTCTGGTCAAACTGTAAGAATATATATAACACTTTCCAACACAATTATGATATTCTGCACTTATACTGAATTTTTTGCATCATAAACTCTTTACACAGTCTCAAGAAAGTAATTTTGCAATTTCTTACTAATCGAGAATTTTTTTTAATATCTAAGACGATAACCACGGAAAACTCAATTTTGAAATTTTGGATTTGTCAGAATTGTTTACATTATAAATCCCGGACACAGTCTCTAGAGAGTATGTTTTCATTTCTTGGAGTTACGAAAAAATTGACAATTACTCGTCAAACTGTAAGAATATAACGTTTTCCAACACAATTTTAAACTTCTGTACTTAGACTGCATTTTATGCATCATAAATTCTTTACACAGTCTCAAGAAAGTAATTTATGCAATTTCTTAGTAATCAAGAATTTTTACACTTTTTTGTTAATCTGTAAGACAATAACCACGGAAAACTCATTTTTGAAATTCTGGATTTAGACCGGATTGTTTGCATTATAAATCCCGGACACAGTCTCCGGATAGTATTTTTTAATTTTTTGAAGTTTCGAAAAAACTCACATTTTCTGGTCAAACTGTAAGAATATAACATTTTCCAACACAATTTTGTAATTCTGTAACTATTTAGGATTTTTTGCATCATAAACGCTTTGCACTCTCTCAAGAAAGTAATCTTGCAATTTCTTAATAGTCGAGAATATTTACATTTTTTTGTTAATCTGTAAGACCACGGAAAACTCAATTTTGAAATTTTGTATTTAGTCCGAATTGTTTGCATTATAAATCCCGGACACAGTCTCTAGAGACTAATTTTGCCTTTCTTGAAGTTTCGAAAAAAATTGACATTTTTTGGTCAAACTGTAAGAAAATAATATTTTCCAACACAATTTTGAAATTCTGTACTTATTCTGGATTTTTTCATGATAAACGCTTATGACAGTCTCGAGAAAGTAATTATGCAGTTTCTTAATAATCGAGAATTTTTACATTTTTTAGTTAATCTGTAAGACAATAAGCACGGAAAACTCAATTTTGAAATTCTGGATTTAGACTGGATTGTTTGCATTATAAATCTAGATAGTATTTTTGCATTTTATGAAGTTTCGTAAATTTTGACATCTTCTGGTCAAACTGTAAGAATATAACATAGTGCAACAAAATTTTGAAATTCTGTTCTTAGACTGCTAATTATGCATTATAAACGCTTTACATTGTCTCAAGAAAGTAATTCTGCAATTTCTTAATAATCGAGAATTTTCACATTTTTTTGTTAATCTGTAAGACGATAACCACGGAAAACTAAGTTTTGAAAATATGTTTTTAGACCGGATTGTTTGCATTATAAATCCCGAACACTGTCTCTTGATTGTATTTTTGCATTTTTTGAAGTTTCGTAAAACTTGACATTTCCTGGTTAAATTACAAGAATAAAACATTGTGCAACACAATTTTGAAATTCTGTACTTTACACTGTCTGAAGCAATTAATTTTGCAAATTTCTTAATAATCGAGAATTTTTACATTTTTTTGTTAATCTGTAAGAAGATAACCACGGAAAACTCCGTTTTTAAAATTTGGATTTAGACCGGATTGTTTGTATTGTGAATCCTGGACACAGTCTCTAGATAGTATTATAGCATTTTTTGAAGTTTCCAAGTATTTGACATTTTCTGGTCAAACTGTAAGAATATAAGACTTTCCAACACTATTTTGAAATTCTGTACTTATACTGGGTTTTTTGCATCATAAACGCTTTACACAGTCTCAAGAAAGTAATTATGCAGTTTCTTAATAATCGACAATTTTTACATTTTTTGTTAATCTGTTAAAACGATAACCAGGGAATACTCAATTTCCAAATTCTGGATTTAGACCGGATTGTTTGAATTATAAATCCCGGACACAGTCTCTAGATAGAATTTTTGAATTTTATGAAGATTCGTAAATTTTGACATTTTTGTTCAAACTATAAGAATATAACATGTGCAACATAATTCCAAACATTTCTGTACTTAGATTGCATTTAGTGCATTATAAACGCTTCCCACTGTCTCAAGGAAAGTAATCCTTGCAATTTCTTATACTAGGGACTTTTTACAGTTTTTGTTAATCTTAGGACGTAACCACGGAAACTCAAATTTGAAATGTGGATTTTAAACCGATTGTTTGCATTATAAATCCGGACGCAGACTCTAGAGAGTATTTTGCATTTCTTGAAGTTCGGAATAAATTGACATTTCTTGTCCACTGTAAGAATAAACTTTTTCCACCACAATTTGAATTCTGTACTTAGACTGCATATGCTCATAAGGTTTACACAGTCTCAAGCAGTATTTTATGCATTTCTTAATAATCGACCAATTTTTACCTTTTTTTGTTAATTAAAGAAACTACCCACGGAAACTAATTTTTGAAATTTCTGGCTTTAGTCGAATTGTTGCATTTTAAATCCCGTACACAGTCTCTGGATAGATGTTTGGAATTTTTTTGAAGAGAGATTCGAAAACATGTTCACCATTTCGGTTCAAAAACTGTAAGAATATAACATTTTCCAAAAAATTTTGAATTCTGTATATAATATTTCTGGATTTTTGCATCATGCAACGCTTATTCAGTGACAAGAAAGTAATTTATGGCAATTTGTTAATAATTCGAGAAATTTTGCATTGTTTTGTTAGTCTCTAAGACAAAACCAGAGAAACTCAATTCTGATATTTCGTTTTTGTCGGATTTGTTTGCATATAAATCCCGGACACAGTCTCTAGAGGGTATTTTTGCATTTCTTGGAGTTTCGATAACATTGCAATTTCTGGACCAAATGTGAGAAATATAACGTTTTCCAACCACAAATTAAACTCGTACATTTAGACTTGCATTTTACGCATCATAAAACGCTTTATACGTCTCAAGAAAGTAAGTATGCAATTTTCTGAATAATCGAGAAAATTTACACATTTATGTTATTCTGTAAGGCAATAAACACGGAAAAGTCAAATTTTAAAATTCTGGGATGGTAGACGGATTGTCTTTGCCACATTATTAAAAATCCCGGACAGAGTCCTGAATAGTATTTCGCAGTTCTTGGAAGTTAGTAAATATCTGGTCAAACTATAAGAATAAAACATTCTGAACACAACAATGAAATTATGGTACAATAG